>OU963914.1:20617610-21166910 GCA_902850365.2 Chilo suppressalis | reverse complement strand
AAAAAAAAAAAAAAAAACCTAACCTAACCTAACCCCTAACCTAACCTAACCTAACCTAACCTAACCTAACCTAACCTAACCTAACCTAACCTAACCTAACCTAACCTAACCTAACCTAACCTAACCTAACCTAACCTAACCTAACCTAACCTAACCTAACCTAACCTAACCTAACCTAACCTAACCTAACCTAACCTAACCTAACCTAACCTAACCTAACCTAACCTAACCTAACCTAACCTAACCTAACCTAACCTAACCTAACCTAACCTAACTAACCTAACCTAACCTAACCTAACCTAACCTAACCTAACCTAACCTAACCTAACCTAACCTAACCTAACCTAACCTAACCTAACCTAACCTAACCTAACCTAACCTAACCTAACCTAACCTAACCTAACCTAACCTAACCTAACCTAACCTAACCTAACCTAACCTAACCTAACCTAACCTAACCTAACCTAACCTAACCTAACCTAACCTAACCTAACCTAACCTAACCTAACCTAACCTAACCTAACCTAACCTAACCTAACCTAACCTAACCTAACCTAACCTAACCTAACCTAACCTAACCTAACCTAACCTAACCTAACCTAACCTAACCTAACCTAACCTAACCTAACCTAACCTAACCTAACCTAACCTAACCTAACCTAACCTAACCTAACCTAACCTAACCTAACCTTTTTTTTTTTTTTTTTTTTTTGTGACGAGGGGAAATGCAGTTACGCACCATACCGTGACGCTGACTAGGCGCACGGCGTGTGTGGGACTCGCCGGCACGGGAAACAGTGCCGACCCTACTCAAGCAGGACCAGTGCGGAAGACCACACTGATCCTACTCCACTAAAACCCCCCGGTACCCTCCTACGCCCATGTGGGGGCGTCTCGGGGCCGACGCACCTGCGTGCGCCACAGCTCCGAGCCCGCCCCCGGGCAGGCCCGGCCCAACGAGTGGACCGGGCGACGCGCCTCAGGGGGACTGCGCTAGGGTACTAGGCAGTCCCCAGACGTGGTGGCCTATGCCGGAGCGGCACCTAGGGCGCGCGGCTGGTCAGGCCGCGCCCAGGCCACCTTAGGGCCGTCGAAGACCGGCAGTCACCGCTGCCTGCCTTCTTCGGCCCACCCGTCTACGCCGGAGAGGGGCGGCTAGAGCGTCCTCCTCCCGCTCCCTCTCCGCTGCCTCCTTCTGCGCCATCACAGATTCGCAGAAGGAGGCGGCAGCCCTCCAGGCTCTCTCGCTACCAAGCATGGCTCTTACCATACTTGGCAGCGAGAGGCCTCCTCCGCCGAGCGCCGCGATCAGATCGCGGCGCTCATTTCGCCAGGCCGGGCACACGATCAACGTGTGCTCGGCCGTGTCGTCGGGAGAGGCGCAGTGATGACACCGCGGCGTCTCCTCCCGACGGGCGACTCGGTGCAGGTAGTGACCGAAACACCCATGTCCGGTCAGTACCTGCACCAGGCGGTAGGTGAGGGTGCCCCGCTGGCGCCCTACCCACTCCTCCAACACCGGACGAATCGCCTCGATCGTCCGGTGGCCAGCGGCTGGGTTGGCGAGTGCCTCCACCCATCGGCGCAGAGCCTCCCCCTGCGCCTCGGTGCGGACCCGTTCTACCTCCTCTAGAACGGGTCGCTCGCCCCGCTCTCTCGCCGCGACCCGGTGTTGATGCACCTGGGATAGTACCAGGGCATCAACCTCCCACGGGAGCGTACCTGCTAGGACGCAGGCAGCCCCGTGGCTGACCGTGCGGTAAGCCCGCACGGCCCGGGTCGCGATGACCCTCTGCGGTCTTCGCAAGAGGGCCCTCGTGCGGGACGAGAGGCACTCAGCCCAGACCGGGGCCCCGTACAGCGCCATCGACTTTATCACGGAGTGATAAAGCCGACGGCACTTCGCCTTCGGCCCCCCCACATTGGGGAGGAGGCGACCGAGTCCGGCTGCGACGCCGCACAGCCGGGGAGCGAGGAGCCTGAAATGCTCCTCCCAGCTCCATCGGGGGTCTAGGGTCAGGCCGAGATACTTAAGGTGCATCTCGACCGGAACCCACACCCCCTCTACCCGGGCACGGAGCCCCGGCGGGGTCCTGCGTCTGGGACCGTGGAAGGCCATGGCCCTCGTCTTTTCGAGGGCCACTTCCAGTCCCAGGAGGCGGATGCGTCGGACGACCATGGAGGTGCCGACCGACGCAAGGCGGACCGCCTCCTCCCACCCCCTCGCTCTCGCCGCTACTAGGGTGTCGTCCGCAAAGCAGACGACATCCATGCGCGGCAAGAGCTCACCCCGCAGGACCCAGTTGTACCCCAGGTTCCATAGGAGGGGACCTAATACGGAACCCTGGGGTACGCCTGCCTTCACTGGCCACGATTGGACGCGGCCCTCCGCGTCCTCGTACAGGACTGACCTGTCTCGCAGGTAGTCCCGGACGAGGGCGCGGAGGTAGAGGGGCACTCGGTGGAACTCGAGCGCCGCCTCTATGCACTCGTGGGGGATGGTGTTGAACGCGTTCGCGATGTCCAAGGACACCGCGATCACCACCTCCCCCCGAGCTGTGGCCGCCTCAGTCCACCTCTTGAGACGGCCAACCGCGTCCATCGTGGACCGGCCGGTTCGGAAGCCGAACTGGCAGTCCGCCAGGTCCGGCCCCTCACCCTCGATGTGCTCGATGATCCGGGAGGCGAGAATCTTCTCAAAAGCCTTCCCGGACTCATCGAGCAACACCACCGGCCGGTAGCCCGCTGGAGAGTCTGCCGGGCGGCCTTCCTTGCGGAGAAGGCAAAGCCGCCCCACTCTCCAGCGCCTGGGAAAGCGACCCGTCGCGATGCATGTGTCTAGCACCGCGCGGAATCGCTCTCTCAGGGGGCCCAAGGCAATGGCCATTACCTTGGCCGGGGCCCCGTCCGGCCCCGGAGCTTTATTGCGGCTCCGGAGCCGGTCCCTCACCGTGTCCAGTTCTCCATCGGACACGGGGGGGCCAGCCGCCCACGCCCCCGGAGCAGAACCGGGGGGCAGCATCCTGGGGGGTTCGAAGGGCCCGGGGTCTGGGAAAAGTGTCCCCAGCACCCTCCTCACCAGCGCGGGCTCCATACCGGACGTGGAGGGGGCCGCCGAAGCGAACTTCCCCCTCACCGTCCGGTACGGCCTCCCCCAGGGGTCGCTGTCCAGGATGGCCAAAAACTCATCCCAGGCAGCGACCTTGGCCCTGCAGATGGCTCTACGCAGGGCCGTGTGGGCCTCATTGTACGCCCGGCGGAGGACCTCCTCTTCACCGGGCGCTTGTCTGGCGCGCCTGCGGCATCGCTGGCAGGCGCGCCTGGCCCTCATACTGGCGGCACGCAGGATCGTGAGCTCCTGCGTCCACCAGTATGCCTGCCCACTCCTCCGTGGGCCAACCCGCGCCCTCGGCATGGCGGCGCTGCAGACGACGTTGATGTCGTCCGCGAAAAGGTCCGCCATGCCGTCGGCATCCCCCGCGACGGCGTCCGGGACCCCTGCCCAGGCCCGCACCGTCGCCGCCTCCTCCGCCACATCCGGCTGGAGGCGTGCGAGCGCCCACCGTTTGAACGGCGAGCCTGCCCGCACGGGGGCCCACCGGGGCCCCTGGGGATGCCGTGGAGACCTCGTACCGGACGTATCGGTGGTCCGATAGGGTCTCCACATCCGCCTCCACCCGCCAGCCCCGGATACGGGCCGCGAGCGGCGGGGTGGCGAAGGACACGTCAATGAGTGACGTGCCCTGCCACCGGACGCAGGTAGGGGTGGTTCCTCGATTGAGGATCTGGAGACCCAGGGCGAACACCCAGGCCTCCAGTATACCACCCCTGACGTCGGTGCGGGGGGACCCCCACGCGGTCGATTTTGCGTTGAGGTCCCCCGCCACCAGCACCTGACGAGGGGCCGCGCGGTGCACGACCCCTTCAACCGCAGCGAGAAACCGATCGAAGTCGGCCCTGCTGCGGTTGGGGGAGAAGTAGGTGGACACCACCACCACCTCTCCCCATCGTGCCGCCACATACCCCTCCCCCCTCTCCACCAGCACCGGGGAAGGGCCTGCACTCGCCGCCACTATGGCAGCGGAGCCATCCGCAGCCCCCATCCACTTGTCGGACGGGGGGATACGGTGCGGCTCCGAGACCACCGCAAGGTCGACCCCCCACTCCGCCATCGTCTGGCACAGGAGATCCTGTGCCCCGGCGGAGTGGTTGAGGTTCGCCTGGAGCAGTTTCCCCAATGTCCTACTGGGCATCGTTGACGGACATTGGGGTCACTGCTGGGGTCGCCTCTGGCGTGGCGCTGGTGGCCGCTTTTGGTGCGGCACGAGGAGCCGCTGCCGGGTTCGGCAGGCGGCCCTTGACGGGAGGGGGCTTACAACTAGCCCCCGCCATTCGGTGCCCGGCTGGCAGGCCCCTGTCGGCGCATAACGCGCAATGCGGAGGGGCCTTGCAGGCCTTGGCTACGTGCCCCTCTTTGCCGCAGCGATAGCAGAGGCCGCTGCGGTCTTTGCTAGAGGGGCACTTGGCTGCTGGGTGACCCAGTGCCAGGCACCTATGGCAACGCATGGGGCGTGGCTCCAGTAGCCGGACCGTGGCTGCGCTCCAGCCCACCTTTAGTTTGCCATCGCTTGACCAGCTTGGCTACTGCCTCCACAGGGCAGGAGGCGATTGCCGAGCCAGCCCCTCTGGCGCCGGAGGAAATTGCCCCCACCTTGATAGTATTGGGGGGGCAACCGGCTTTGTCGGCCAGAGCCGCCCGCACTTCTTCGGGCGTTGCGGTGTCATCAAGGCCTGACACCCTGACGTCTGCCGATTTTGTTGGGCGGGTCACCCTGGCTGCATCGCCCAAGGCCTCGCCCACCTTGGCCGCCAGAGTGTCGGCCTGGGCCACCGTTGTTCCGGACGGGAGCTCGATAATTCTCGCTCCCGTCACCGTAGTCCGGAACTTCGACGGGCCGATGCCCAGTTCGTCCATGTCTACGGACGCCTTGGCCTTGGTCAGGGCGTCCTTGTAAGTGGCTCCCTGAGCCACCGCCTCCGGCTTCAGAGCCACCACGACCGCCAGGGTCTTAGGCGCCTTTGGCACCTTGGGGCCCTTTGGCCCTTGTGGACCCTTGGCAGCCTTTTTGCCCTTCTGGGTTGCCACCGGTGCCGCCTCTGCTTTTTTGGGCTTTTTCGGCTTTTTGGCAACGGTCACCCAGGCGCCCTCAACCACCGGGGGTGTTGCCTCCTTAGGCAGCGGTGCTGCCACCTGTTTCTCACTCCTCACTGGAGGAGGAGGAGCCGACGGACCTGCCTTGGCTTTTGCCGCCTTCGCCGCCTTCGCCGCCTTCGCCCGGGCCTTTTTGGGCATGTTGGCGGCCGGGGCAAGCGTGGTTGGGGCTACCTTACCGTCCCCAACCGTCTGCGCCGTCTTAGGTGGCTTTGAGCCCGCGGCCTTGGCATCAGCTGCCAATGGCGGCCGGCGGGGTCTCTCCGCTGCAGGGAGGAGCCGCCCATCCACCTCCAGGCCCTCCAACCTTGCCTGGAGCATGTTGGACATCTGCTGGGCAAGAGAGCGGTGCATCTCTTGTAGTGCTCCAGCGAGGTCCTCCCCTCCGCTGCCTCCGCCTCCCACCCCCGCCGGGGTGTCTAGGATGATGGGCGCCGCCGGCCTTTTGCGGCGCCCTTCACCTGCCTCCGAGAAGGCCCGCCTCAGAGCTGTGAGCTCGTGGCGGACCTTAGATAGCTCGTCCTGCAGGCGCTTATTGTCCGCCCGCAGTCGACGCATCTCTTCCGCCGTGTCCTTCTGCGCCAAGGCGCGGACCACGGCCATCAGGGAACCCGCGTTGGACCTTAGTTTTTTCTTGCAGGTCCCTTTCAAGTTCTTGGCCCTCTTTGCGACCTCCGTGACCTCTCCTACCCTCTTCGAGGCCTCCGCCACCAAGTCCTCCACTGTCATATTACGAGGCTCGGCCTCTCCGTCACTGGCGGCGGATGTATACGCCTCCGTAAGGGTGGACTCGGATTCGGAGTCCGGCTCAATCTCCCTGGCCTCTCTCCGCGCCTGGGATATCCCGACGCTATGCGTCAGAGCGCCACCTCTGCCTCCTCTGCCCCCCTTGGCTCTGGGCACTTTGGGCGCAGGTGCCACCACTGTCGAGGCGTCCTTTAGGTAGCTGGACGCCACCGACCGCCTCTTACGGCTTTTTGCCGGACCGGCCGTTGATTCGGCAGCCGACTCCGCCTCCGATTCAGCCCGTAGGCTGGACATTGACCCGGCTAAGGACTGACAGTCGGGACCGAACGTCAGGGTCACTGAGCTCCTGCGTGACCCCTCCGGCTGCACCTGACCAGACCTGCTCCTGGTCGTTCGCCTATCCTCCGGCGGTGCAGCACTCACTCCTCTCTCCTACTTCTCCTTCTCCGGCCTCTCCAGGCCCTCACCACTCCTCTCCTTCTCTTCTCCTCCTCACTCTTCACATTGTTTTGTTTTTAGTATTAGAAGTCTTCATTGTTGTTCCCACGAGTGTGGGGGAAATAAATGGTCCACCCAGGCAGTGCCCCCTGTACCTGGGTAACCCTAATACTCCCGGGGCGGCGGGTAGTGCCCCGGGGTGGAAGCGCTAGTAGGTGGACTTCCCCAGCCCACCACCATAAGGCGCCTGGTACCACGCTTGCACTTTAATACCAGTTAACGGGTAGACCCGACACTTTGGGGTTTTTTAACGAGGTATGCTCCTCTCAGGGACGGCCAACTAAGGCAGTCCCCACTGGTCCTGTGTGGTGCCGCTAGACGTGACAACGACACACACACACAGGTCTCCAGCTCGCCCGACGGTAGGCCGAAACCCATCCCCAGTGACCACACTCGTGGCCACGGGGCCGCCGCGCACGCGGACCTTGGAGGTCCGCAAACCACGCCGTCGAAACGGCCGCTGGGCCAGCCAATTAAGGCAAGCCCCGCCAACCGAGCAGTTACGCCCGGGTGTGGCATCGCCACGTGGGACCGGAGTCCCCGCGGAACACTGTCCGCCATCCACCGCCGACAAGTCGGCCACTGATCGGCTGCCGCTACCCGGGATGCCCAGGACGCCAGCCGATCCACTCCGGGTAATTTTTTATAGAGGTTGTCTTCCTCGCGACCACTGCCCTCCGAAGAGAGTGGCAGCCCTCGGCCCCGCTCAGTGCGGGGTTGCGAGCTCTCCCCCAGCTCGGCTGCCGCTACCCGGGCTACCCAGGACGCCAGCCGAGACCCCCACTGGGTAATTTTTTAGAGAGGTTTTCTTCCTCGCGGCCCCCACCCTCCGAAGAGACTAGCGGCCCTCGGCCCCGCACTACGTACGGGGTTACGAGATTGTCGTGCAGTTGCTGTCCGCGCCGGCCGAAGCCGGTACCCCCCATATATGGGGGGCGTGCCCCTATCCACAACCCGGGGGACGCGTCCGGTAGCGACACTGCACAGTCGCTCCCCTCTCCAACGAGAGGGCGGAACCTAACCTAACCTAACCTAACCTAACCTAACCTAACCTAACCTAACCTAACCTAACCTAACCTAACCTAACCTAACCTAACCTAACCTAACCTAACCTAACCTAACCTAACCTAACCTAACCTAACCTAACCTAACCTAACCTAACCTAACCTAACCTAACCTAACCTAACCTAACCTAACCTAACCTAACCTAACCTAACCTAACCTAACCTAACCTAACCTAACCTAACCTAACCTAACCTAACCTAACCTAACCTAACCTAACCTAACCTAACCTAACCTAACCTAACCTAACCTTTTTTTTTTTTTTTTATTACGCAGGTAAAAAATCTTTTTACAGACGACGGCGCCTCTAAGGGGCACACCGCCGAACGGACCTCACACCTGGCTCCCGCAAGTCTTACGAACCCCCATAGTGGATGCCCACCTGGGACCCCGCAACTCTTACGGGAGCTTTACGGTATAATATCCGCTAAAAAAGTCCTGCGAATACCTTTACTACTGCCTGATGCGGTGCCGCGGGATCCCCACTATTGGGGTTATCTCCGCGTCCCCGCACCCAGCAGTTTCCCGGCCTCGCCGGGGCTCCACGGCAGGGGTCTCCCGCGGTATTTCGGGGACCCCGCAGACGTGCGCGGGTAGGCCCGCGCGTGGGGGCTAGGTATGCGGCCTACTGCCCACCATACCGCCCCCCGTCCGCTGCGGAAAGCTAAAGCCCTCCGCCACCCTCCCCTTGCGGACAGAACCACATGAGGAGGGCCGCCGTTCCTGGAAGGGAGGATCGGAAGGGGAAGCGTAGTTCTTCCCGTCCCTCTCCCCCCTCCCGGTCGCCTACGCCTCCCTGGATCTTCTCCTGGGAGAAGACGGGGGAATCGCGGGCGACACCATCCACGGGGTGGTCCGAGCAGCGGAGGCTACTCGGACATCCCCCCCTCTGAGGGCACCCGTACGGGCGCTGGCTCCTCAGAGGGCCCTTTCTCAGGGGGTTTGCCCCTTGTGACCGGCGGGTCACAACCCCCACTCCCCATGATGTGGTCAGCCGCCCGACCACTTGCCGCGCACACAGCGCATCGAGTCGGGGCCGAGCATGTCGCTGCCCTATGCCCCGCTTTCCCGCACCGAAAGCAGAGGCCGCTGCGGTCCTCCTGTGACGGGCACCTGTCGGCGACGTGGCCCCTGCCCATGCACTTAAAGCAGTGCGTAGGCGGGGGGCCCAGGACCGTCACTCGTGCCAGGCTCCAGCCAACCTTAATCATGTCTCTTTCCGCCACCTTTTTTGCGGCGTCAACAGGGCATCGCACCTTGGCGAACCCCGTGGCTCCCGGTCCGGGGAGAATCTCCCCTATCTCCACCTTACAGGACCGGCAGCCCCCCTTTTCCGCCACCGCCTGTGCCAGCTCCCTTGTTGTGACGGACTCGTCTAGTCCGGAGATCCTCAGGTCGGCCACCTTCTCCGGCCTGCCGACCTCTACGAGATCCGCCATCACCTCGCTGATCCGCTTCGCGAGGGCGTCCGCCTTCGTGTGGCTGTCAGGCCCTGGGACCACCAGGAGCTTCGACCCCATTCGGCTTTCGCGGATCTTGAGGCCTCCCTCAATCCCCACCTCCTGGAGCCGAAGCTTCTCTTTCGCCATGTCTAGCACTTTGGCATAGGTGACCCCATGCTGCTCAGCTGCTGGCGTGAGCTTTAGGGTCACGGCCGAGGTGTTTGGCACCCTCAGCTTCACCTTCCTCCTCTCCTGCCGCTGCACCTTCTGTGCTGGCACCTTCTGAGCTGGCACCTTCTGCGCTGGCGCTGGCACCTGCGCCCTACACACCTCTGGTATCGGGGCCACCCCTGGGCTCGCAATCTTCTTCCTGGCCTTTTTGCTGGCCACAACGCTCCATTTCTCCCCAACCGCTGCGGTCTCCGCCTCCCCACCGCGCCGGTCCGCCGCTAAGGGCGGTCTAATTCTCTCCAGCGGGGGCAATCTCCCTTCCAGCGAGGCCAATCGAGTGCTTACCATCTCCCCTATGGAAATCATAAGGGAGCGTTTCAGCTCCTCGACGGCCTCCTTCCACCCCGATCTGCTGGTCTCGCCCTCGCTCACCCTATCGTGGAGGGCCCGCATCTCCCCGCGCAGCACCTCCAGCTCCTTCTTTAGGGCGGCGTTTTCAATACGGAGCTCCACCGCTTCAGCAGCCGCGTCCTCCATTCTCTCGCGATAAAGCAGCTTTTCCTCGCGGTATTGGCGGGCTCTCCCGGCGAGGAAACTCTCCTCCTCGGCTTTCTTGAAGGCCGTCTCCAGCGTGTCTTCAAGCATCGCAATAGAACGTGTCGCCTTCCCCTCGATCCGATCTCCCAACAAGCCCTGACTAGGGCCTTCAAATAACAAACGCGTCAGTTTTGTCAGTTCCTGCTGCGTACCTCGGCCCATCTCCTGCCAGAAGCGACTGCCGTCCACCTCCTCTTCGTCTATGGACGAAAATTCATCAGCCCTCGGCCTACCTGATGCCGCCGCCTTCCTTTTACCCCTACGGGCCGTGTTCACCTTGGCGGGGGGGGGTGCTACCTCTCCTCCCTCATCCGCTCCGCCAACCTAACCTAACCTAACCTAACCTAACCTAACCTAACCTAACCTAACCTAACCTAACCTAACCTAACCTAACCTAACCTAACCTAACCTAACCTAACCTAACCTAACCTAACCTAACCTAACCTAACCTAACCTAACCTAACCTAACCTAACCTAACCTAACCTAACCTAACCTAACCTAACCTAACCTAACCTAACCTAACCTAACCTAACCTAACCTAACCTAACCTAACCTAACCTAACCTAACCTAACCTAACCTAACCTAACCTAACCTAACCCAGTTGCCCCGCATCCGTAGACCCGAGCGTCACGCTTTTATTGAGCTCCGCAGTCAAAAAATCAAAGTGCCAGTAAAATCAGTGCAATTAACCAAGTGTTTGGTATTGGTGGATTCGTCTCGACGAGACGAATCGAACGGTGTGTCACACTTAGGTGTGAAAAGTGAAAAAACCACCAAAAAGTGCAAAAAACCGTAAAAGTAAGGTTATCTCAGACTTTGGAGCAGGATATCTCTAAATCCATCGCGACGACCCATCATTTTTGGACTGTGGGAGGTCCACAATTGACGAGAGGAAGGCGCCTGCAAAGTCCCGGAATTTTCCGGCCAAGATCCAGGGACTTTCCTAAGAAAGTCCCTCAACCACCCGACCACGAGGTACTGGAACCAGCGCAGTCGCGCCACTCCAACCACCACAGACGAGGAGAGGACGTCGCAGCCGACAAGTGAACGCTTTCAGCATCAGCCTACCCCCAATAGGAAGGGAGATATAAGGTCCTAAAAATTTTACATTTTAAGTTTAGAAATAAGTGCATATAAAACAAAAACCAGAGTGGTAACCTATTAATTAAAAATCAAAATTAAATTTGCTATTTATTAACGATCATTTTAAAACTTTTTTCGGAATTTTATCTTAAAGATCACCGTAGTTATTCAACTTTCAGGACCAGCGGGACGACCATCAAAAACAATAAAAGTTGAATAACAACTTGTTTTTATTTATTTTAAAACCTGGTTTTTGGATTATTAGAGGAACTCGACCCGGGCTATCCGGTGAAAAAAGAATCTTTGGAAAAAACTTAGTATTTAGAGAAATTAGATTAAAACAAACTTAATTTGTAACGATAAAAATTGCTTCAAAATTTTAAACAGATTTAATTTATATGAAAATATAAATTAAAAAATAAAAATTATATATCACAGGAAAGGCCGGACTACCCTCTATCTAGTAGTATAAAAATCTTAAGGGAGGAGCCAGGCGTTTCCGAGCGCCACCCTCCCAAAGTAGCACCCAGAAATTCTTTTGACCGCAAAAACAACATTGTAAAAATTACGTAACTTGAAAATTCACTTTTTTATCTTTGACTTTTTCAAAATTGTTTTTACGCATTTAGATAGTTATGTAAGAGTAACCATTTTTGACGGAGGAATTTTAAATTTCGGACCACCCCGTCCGGAGTTATAAGCTTTTAAAATAAAAATTTCACCCGATGTTAGAAAAAAAAAAAATTTCATTTTAAATATTGAATTAAAAGTGGTTAAAACTATTATACAAGAACAAATTTTATACGAGGGGTAAAACCCATCAAGACAGTCCAAGGGAACCACTTTTTAACAATAAGGGTTAATACCCGGAAAAAATATAAGGGTTACAAATTTTTATGCGGTCAAATTTCGGGGACCCAGCACGGATTATTGAATTTTAAAAATACTAAATCTGTGATAATTAATGACTTTTATATATGTACAATTAGGTTAGGAAAGGCCCGAGTAAGTGTTTTAAAAATTTTTTGGAAAACTTAAAACGCGCCCGAGCGCCGACCCCCCAAAGGTTCCAAAAAATTTTCAACAAAACCGCACAATTAAGTTGGCAATCCATTAATCATAAGTATATGTTTGTTTACGTTTTTTATTAGTTAATATCTTTGAATTCCGAACCCCTAAAATTATAAAAATTGTGCCCCCTGGTGGCCCATTTATTACTTTTAAGATTTTTGCAAAAAATAAATTTTTCAACCCCTAATCTTAGAACAATAGAACATTAATCACCGAGGGATTTTTCGGGCTAAAACCCAAAAAATCTCCAAAAGTACCCGTTTTTCGAAAATTAATCCCGGAGCTTTTCGATAGAGGACATCCCCCTTTACAGGATTCCGAAGTCGAAACCCGTCCGGGACGACTTTTGAAAACGGGGAATTTCTAGTCAGGGCGGACTACGTCATAAGCCACGCCCACTTATAGGCGGAATATATAGGGGCTTGTTTAATTGCCTAAAAAGGGTACTTGGAGAAATCTCCCACATTAGGTCTCTTGGGAGAAAAGTATCTCCTCAAGCAACACTACCCGACCCCAACATAAAAAACACCACCAAAAATTGAAATTCCCGGGTTCGATTCCCGGAAGAAGCAAACATATACAGCTAACTTCTAAAGTACGCATCGTAGGACGTTTTAGACCCCAAATTTGGCCTTTAGCGACTCGAAGAGTCGCAGGTGGAAACCCCCAGGGAGACGTCAATCCCCCATAGTCTCAACCCCCTACCCCCTACCCCATAAATTAATTAGACATACAAAATTCAAAATTTTATAAAAACTATACTTTTGGCATATACACTTTCTCGGACAAAAATAATCAGCGTTTTTTACCGGACACTTTACAAACATAAAAAACCAACCCCTAAATTTGAAATTTTTTCCCCCGCCGCCCTAAGGGAGAATTTGTTTAATAGCCCGTTACTAAGGAACTAACAGTCCCAAACTTACAACATTTTATATAGGGACTCAAATTCTCACTTGGGACCCAAATCTCGACGCCTACCCCTCTCAACCCCTAAACCACCCCTATCTGAAGAAATAAGGCAACTCGGAAACTACTGGGCCGATTTCGACCAAACTTTTACGGTTTGGTCCTATAAATTCTTAGCAATCAGATAGAGTGCCAAACGTCTCTACATAGAGTACATAGAGACTAGGAAAATTAATATTAAGTTTTCACATATAAAAATTCTCATATAGGAACTCGGGCCTTTCAAGGTATAATTAAGTCTCCTGAATCTCTATTGAGATCAGGATTAGTATTAAGGAATTTTGACAAAATTCAGGACTCTATTGAGCCTGAATATAGGTTAAGTTAGTTAGGTTTTTATTAGAATTAGGACACTCTGCTCCTCTTTTGAGGGCAGACTTAGGCTAAAAATTTGACAAATCTGCACTTATTGCACAAATTACTATCGTATTTTATTGTTTTACTTTTTATTCAAACTTGATTTTAATCAAAATCTTTAAACTTATATTGACAACCTGTACCTTTTTTAAGGGCAGGCTTAGTAATAGTAATTTGTTGTGTGCGTTTAAATCTTTAGCTTGACTGTGATATAGACACCCTGCACCTTTTTTAAGGGCAGGCTTAGTTTTAGGAATTAGTAATTTAGTAATTTTATTTTATTTTATTTTATTATATTATTTTGGTGTGTCCATTTAATTTTATTTTAATTTAAATTATCAATCCGTCTATTGACTCATAATTTCAATTCCAAATTTAATTCAAATTTTTAATTTTACTTTTTAATTTTTATTTTTATTTTATTTTATTTTTATTTTTATTTTTATTTTTATTTTTCAATTTAATTTATATCAAAAAATTTAATTTGGATAAAACAGGTCTTAAAGACTGCTCCATATTGGTTCGAAAAAATTAAAATGGCAAGAAACGGCAAACACATTCCCGCCGCGAGAAATTCAAAAACATTTGATTACGTTTATGAATCTCCTTCTGAGATAAAAGAATTAAAAATGGTAAACGAGACAGCAGGTACGCGACTTACGACGGCGGAAGGCACACAAAAAACAGCGAGGAAGGAGAAAGTGGAGGAATTCCCCCACAATTTAGTAAGTAAGGCCAGGGATTTGGGTGCCAAAATGTTGGAGCATTTGGCACCCAAATCAGTGACAAGCGAGGGAAAACAGATTTTAAGAAAAGGAACGAAAGAGATGAAAGAGTGGATAGAGATGCTGGCTAAAAGAGTAGTAGAATTAGAAAACAGTAAGAACGACGATGGAACGAAAGAAATGGACAGAAGGGAGGAAAAGAAAGACGAAAGAATGGACGGGAAGGAAATAGGAGAGATGAAAGAAATGCTGAAAAATATACAGGACATAGTTTTGGGAAATAGAGAAAGAATAGAAGAAGGAACCAGAAAGACGAAGAGCACGTTAGAAAGGATGGATGAACAGCAACAGCTTAGCAGCCAAATAATGGAGGGCATAAATAAAGCTGCAGTAATAACAAAGGAAGACAACGAACACATGGATGGAGAACTGCAGAAATTTATGGACGTAGTGATGGAAGCAAGGGATGCAGCGATAGAGGCAAAGCTATACACGGATAGAATAGAGACAAGAATAGAATTCGAGCTAGATAAGGAAAACGATGAAAGCACAGCATATCTCCTGATGGAAGAACAAAAGAAAGTGATGGATGCAATTTTAGACAATAGGAAAGAAATAATAACAGGAAATAGGAAAATGGAAACAATAGAAGAAATAGGGAAAAAAGGAAATGATAATATAGGAGATATAGAAAGCATGCTAAGCACCACAATGCAAGAAAGTAGAATGACACTAGAGGAACAGGGGAAAATTAAAGAAACAATTTTAGGAAATAGAAAGGAAATAATAAGGGGAAACAGCATTATGGAAATAATAGAAAGCAGACAAAAAGAAGTAGGGACACAAATCACAGGGGAAAAAAGGGATATAGAAGGGATAGTGAAAGAAAAGATGGACGAAATCAGAAAGGATACGTATGCAGAGAGAGTAAAAGGGCCAGCTACTATGATGGAAACTTTACATTCCATCATAGTAGCATCAACGGACTTAACGCAAACAAGTGAAGAAGTGATTGAAGAGGTGAAAAAGAGTGTGGATGAAAAAGGAGAATGGATGGAGGTAAAAAAGATAAGAAAGGCAAAGGGACAGAAGGTCATAATAGGGTGTGCTAGGGAGAATGAAATGGAAAGACTGAAAGAGGAATTGGAAAGGAATAAAAAATTAATAGTAGAAAAAGCCAAAAATAAAAATCCGTTAGTGGTAGTAAAGTATGTAAGAGGAGAAAACAAGACGGAGCAAGTGATTGAGGCGATAAGAAGAATGATAGGAAAAGGAAAGAAAGGGAATAGTAAAGAGGAAGAAAAAAGGACATAGAGGCAGTATTTGAAAGGGTAACAAGAAATCCACATGTGGCACACGTGGTCCTGAG
Organism: Chilo suppressalis; assembly: GCA_902850365.2. Lineage (NCBI taxonomy): Eukaryota > Metazoa > Arthropoda > Insecta > Lepidoptera > Crambidae > Chilo > Chilo suppressalis. The sequence continues at coordinate 21,151,605 of OU963914.1, read as the reverse complement.
AGTGGCCCCGGCAATATGGCTGCAGCTGACAGAGGCGGGGACCCTTCAACTACGCTGGGGACCATCCAGAGTAGAAGATCAGTCCCCGCTAATCCAGTGCTCCCGCTGCTTGGGCTTCGGCCACATCAAGCGGGTCTGCCAGGAGCCGCTGGACAGTTGCAGCCACTGCGGGGGAGACCACAAGTATGCCACATGCGCAAATAAGGAAGAAGTGCCATGCTGCCAAAATTGCAAGAAAGGCTAAAAAGTAAGGATACAGCACACAACACGTTCAGCATCGAATGCCCACAGAGGGCTATATGGGATAGGATAGCCAGATCAAAAGTCGCGTACCACTGCTAAGGGCGAAAATAGGAAAATAATTACAGTAAATAAAAAAATGAGTAGGAAAACAAGTAGCGAAATAGGTATACAATTAAATAGTAAGGGAACGCAAGGCAAAACTGAAGACCACAAAGTAGACGGGACTCCACTGGGAGGAAACGCAAAGGGAGGAGTGATAACTGAAAAGTGCGCGCGGGAACAGCCAAAACAAACAGGGTTGCAAATATGATATTTGCAAATCCTGTCTTGCGGAAGCTGAACCCGCGAGCACTTACTCAACCCCAAAGACTCCGAGTGGAGTCAAACTTAAGTAACTTAGGATTAGGTAAAAAACTGAAAACGGTAAAATGTTAAAAAGAACGAAAGTATACTATAAGGAAAATGTGTAAATGGAAACAAAATGTAAATGGAATGAGAAATGTAAATGTAAATATAAACTAAAAAATACAATAGAATGTAAATACAAGAAAATAAAATGTAAATGTAAATATGTTATAAGACAAAGAAATGAAAACTGTAATAAGAATAAGTAACTCATGTAACTAGAATAAGAAAAGAAGTAGAGATTAAGCATAGACGATGTAAATAGAATAAGAAAATTAGAAAATAAGACAAAAGACCAGATATTAATCTGAGTATAGCAAAATAGTATAGATAAGAATAGATATAGGAATGTATAAAGCAAAAACATAAAGTATAAGGAACCAATAAATGTAAAATAATAGTCAATAGAAGTAAGAAATGTATTAGAATAAGAAAATTTGAAAAGATAAAAGAAAAAGAGACACAAAAAGAAAAATGTGCTCAAAATATATACAAGCGCGAAAAAAATAACGTGCTTTTAAAGCAAAAAATAAAAAACAATAAAAAGACACACCAAATATAAATAGTAATTAAAGACCTGCAACAAAGTGGGGAGCAGCTGTAAAAAAAAAAAAAAAAAAAAAAAAAAAAAAAAAAAAAAAAAAAAAAAAAAAAAAAAAAAAAAAAAAAAAAACCTAACCTAACCTAACCTAACCTAACCTAACCTAACCTAACCTAACCTAACCTAACCTAACCTAACCTAACCTAACCTAACCTAACCTAACCTAACCTAACCTAACCTAACCTAACCTAACCTAACCTAACCTAACCTAACCTAACCTAACCTAACCTAACCTAACCTAACCTAACCTAACCTAACCTAACCTAACCTAACCTAACCTAACCTAACCTAACCTAACCTAACCTAACCTAACCTAACCTAACCTAACCTAACCTAACCTAACCTAACCTAACCTAACCTAACCTAACCTAACCTAACCTAACCTAACCTAACCTAACCTAACCTAACCTAACCTAACCTAACCTAACCTAACCTAACCTAACCTAACCTAACCTAACCTAACCTTTTTTTTTTTTTTTATTACGCAGGTAAAAAATCTTTTTACAGACGACGGCGCCTCTAAGGGGCACACCGCCGAACGGACCTCACACCTGGCTCCCGCAAGTCTTACGAACCCCCATAGTGGATGCCCACCTGGGACCCCGCAACTCTTACGGGAGCTTTACGGTATAATATCCGCTAAAAAAGTCCTGCGAATACCTTTACTACTGCCTGATGCGGTGCCGCGGGATCCCCACTATTGGGGTTATCTCCGCGTCCCCGCACCCAGCAGTTTCCCGGCCTCGCCGGGGCTCCACGGCAGGGGTCTCCCGCGGTATTTCGGGGACCCCGCAGACGTGCGCGGGTAGGCCCGCGCGTGGGGGCTAGGTATGCGGCCTACTGCCCACCATACCGCCCCCCGTCCGCTGCGGAAAGCTAAAGCCCTCCGCCACCCTCCCCTTGCGGACAGAACCACATGAGGAGGGCCGCCGTTCCTGGAAGGGAGGATCGGAAGGGGAAGCGTAGTTCTTCCCGTCCCTCTCCCCCCTCCCGGTCGCCTACGCCTCCCTGGATCTTCTCCTGGGAGAAGACGGGGGAATCGCGGGCGACACCATCCACGGGGTGGTCCGAGCAGCGGAGGCTACTCGGACATCCCCCCCTCTGAGGGCACCCGTACGGGCGCTGGCTCCTCAGAGGGCCCTTTCTCAGGGGGTTTGCCCCTTGTGACCGGCGGGTCACAACCCCCACTCCCCATGATGTGGTCAGCCGCCCGACCACTTGCCGCGCACACAGCGCATCGAGTCGGGGCCGAGCATGTCGCTGCCCTATGCCCCGCTTTCCCGCACCGAAAGCAGAGGCCGCTGCGGTCCTCCTGTGACGGGCACCTGTCGGCGACGTGGCCCCTGCCCATGCACTTAAAGCAGTGCGTAGGCGGGGGGCCCAGGACCGTCACTCGAGCCAGGCTCCAGCCGACCTTGATCGTGTCTCCCTCCGCCACCTTTTTTGCGGCGTCAACAGGGCATCGCACCTTGGCGAACCCCGTGGCTCCCGGTCCGGGGAGAATCTCCCCTATCTCCACCTTACAGGACCGGCAGCCCCCCTTTTCCGCCACCGCCTTTGCCAGCTCCCTTGTTGTGACGGACTCGTCTAGTCCGGCGATCCTCAAGTCGGCCACCTTCTCCGGCCTGCCGACCTCTACGAGATCCGCCATCACCTCGCCGATCCGCTTCGCGAGAGCGTCCGCCTTCGTGTGGCTGTCAGGCCCTGGGACCACCAGGAGCTTCGACCCTGTTCGGCTTTCGCGGATCTTGAGGCCCCCCTCAATCCCCACCTCCTGGAGCCGAAGCTTCTCTTTCGCCATCTCTAGTACTTTGGCATAGGTGACCCCATGCTGCTCAGCTGCTGGCGTGAGCTTTAGGGTCACGGCCGCGGTGTTTGGCACCCTCAGCTTCACCTTCCTCTTCTCCTGCCGCTGCACCTTCTGTGCTGGCGCCTTCTGCGCTGGCACCTTCTGCGCTGGCGCTGGCACCTGCGCCCTACACACCTCTGGTATCGGGGCCACCCCTGGGCTCGCAATCTTCTTCCTGGCCTTTTTGCTGGCCACAACGCTCCATTTCTCCCCAACCGCTGTGGTCTCCGCCTCCCCACCGCGCCGGTCCGCCGCTAAGGGCGGTCTAATTCTCTCCGGCGGGGGCAATCTCCCTTCCAGCGAGGCCAATCGAGTGCTGACCATCTCCCCTATGGAAATCATAAGGGAGCGCTTCAGCTCCTCGACGGCCTCCTTCCACCCCGATCCTGCTGGTCTCGCCCTCGCTCACCCTATCGTGGAGGGCCCGCATCTCCCCGCGCAGCACCTCCAGCTCCTTCTTTAGGGCGGCGTTTTCAATACGGAGCTCCACCGCTTCGGCAGCCGCGTCCTCCATTCTCTCGCGATAAAGCACCTTTTCCTCGCGGTATTGGCGGGCTCTCCCGGCGAGGAAACTCTCCTCCTCGGCTTTCTTGAACGCCGTCTCCAGCGTGTCTTCAAGCATCGCAATGGAACGTGTCGCCTTCCCCTCGATCCGATCTCCCAACAAGCCCTGACTGGGGCCTTCAAATAGCAAACGCGTCAGTTTGGTTAACTCCTGCTGCGTACCTCGGCCCATCTCCTGCCAGAAGCGACTGCCGTCCACCTCCTCTTCGTCTATGGACGAAAATTCATCAGCCCTCGGCCTACCTGATGCCGCCGCCTTCCTTTTACCCCTACGGGCCGTGTTCACCTTGGCGGGGGGGGGTGCTACATCACCGCCCTCATCCGCTCCGCCTCTCAACCTCAAAACTCCTACTAACGCCTCGGTAGTCAATTTACCACTGCGGGACCCGGTAATCCCGCAGCGCCGGTGGCCAGCCGGGGCGCATTGGCCGCTAGTGACATACTTCACACTCTGAGGCCCAGCTACCTCAGAGCGCCCGGTGTCAGCGGGAGTGCATGACAAATACTTCTCATAGGTCGACATATTCATTACGATATTTCCCTCTTCCGGGCGAGGGAACCCTACCTGGCCTCATCAAATGATTTTTGAAAAGGTTTTCTCCTTTTGACTCCCACCCCGAGAGGTGGCAGTCCCCGTTCCCGCACCACGTGCGGGGTTACGGGTCGGCCGGAGGTGGCGCGGAGTTCGCGCCACAACCGCCCTCACCAGAACCGGCGTTACCGCCCCTCCAGTAGTCTCGACCACCGCTACCCAGGCTACCCGGGACGCCGGCCGAGACTCACCAAGGTAATTTTTTACAGAGGTTTTCTTCCTCGCGGTCCCCGCCCTCCGGAAAGGGCGGCGGCCCTCGGCCCTGCACTGCGTACGGGGTTACGAGCTCCTCCAGGCAGCGCACTGCCCTCCGACACCGGGGCCACTCTATGCCCCCCTCCCAGGGTGATTTTTTAGAGAGGTTGTCTTCCTCGCAGCCCCCGTCTCCAAGGGAAATAGTTCCTTTGCAGACGGCGGCCCTCGGCCCCGCACCATGTGCAGGGTTACGAGCTTGACTCGACTGCCGCTACCCGGTATACCCAGGGCGCCAGTCGAGACCACCACGGGTAATTTTTTAGAGAGGTTGTCTTCCTCGCAGCCCCCGCCTCCAAAAGAAACAGTTCTTTTGCAGACGGCGGCCCTCGGCCCCGCACTATGTACAGGGTTACGAGTTTGGCTCGACTGCCGCTACCCGGGATACCCAGGACGCCAGCCGAGACCACCCCGGGACATTTTTTAGAGAGGTTGTCTTCCTCGCAGCCCCCGCCTCCAAAGGAAACAGTTCCTTTGCAGACGGCGGCCCTCGGCCCCGCACTATGTACGGGGTTACGAGATTGTCGGCTATTCGACAACTCCGTAACAGCACCCTCAGTGGGAGACATTACGCAGATGCCCGGGATGCACCGTCCCGGACCCATTTCCGTTCCCCTATCATGACTGACCAGGGACAGGATATGGACCGGGCACACGAGGAGGTTTCCGACGTAGCACCCCAACCTAACCTAACCTAACCTAACCTAACCCAGTTGCCCCGTAGCGCTAGACCCGAGCGGTTCGATTTTATTGAGCTCCGCAGTTAAAAAATCAAAGTGCCGGAAAAATTAGAGCAATATACAAAGTGCTTAGTGTCAAAAGATTCGTCTCGACGAGACGAATCGATTGGTGTATTACACCAAAGTGAAAAGTTGAGAAAAAGTGATAAAAAGTGCAAAAAACCCCAAATTTGAGGTTATTCCGGAATTCGGAGCCATAAATCTCGGGAACCGCAGCGGTGACCCACCTTTTTTGGACTGTGGGGAGGCACCATTTGACCCAAGGATTGCTGGAGAAAAATTTCAGATTTTTCCCTCCTGAAACCAGGGACTTTCCTAAGAAAGTCCCCTCACCACGTGGCCACGAGGTCCTGGATCCAAGCCAGGGACCCCCACCAAACCACCAGAATCAGGCAGAGGACATCGCAGCGGACCGGGAGGAGCTTTCGGTGACCAGCTCCAAGCTGAAACAAAGGAAAAACAAGGTCCTGAACATTTTTAATTTTAGCATTAGATATAAGAGTAATTGTAGCAAAAACCAGATCGGGAAGGTATATATTAAAAATCAAAATTAAGTTTAGTAGTTATTGTAGATTATTAGTGCAAAGTTTTGGAATTTTTTATTTGTTAGATACGGAGATATTCGGTTTTCAGGACGAGCGGGGCGAACGCCACGAAAATAAAAGCCGAATATCAACCGGTTTTTTATCAGATCAAAATCTGGTTTTTGACACAACAGGAGGACGTCGACCCGGGCTATCCCGTAGGATAAAAATTTTCTTTTCAATTAACGTACCAGCGCAAACAAACACGGTTTTGTAGCTGAAAAAATTTCTTCAAAATTTTATAACCTCTTAATTTATATTAAAATATAAATTAAAAAATCAAAATTTAGATCACGGGAAAGGCTGGTTCATCCCCTATCTAGTAGTATTAAGTTTGTAAGGGTAGGTCTCGGCGTTTCCGAGCGCCACCCCCCCAAAGAAGAACATAGAAATTCTCTCGACCGCAAAACTAAAGTTGTAAAATTACGTAACTCGAAAATCCACTTTTTTATTACTGACATTTTGAAAATTATTTTTATATAGTTAGATTGTAAGGTGCACAAAACCATTTCTGGTGAAGAAATTTTTAATTTTGGACCACCCAGTCCAAAGTTATAAGCCCCTAAAGTGGCAATTTTAAATTTTTTTACAAATTGTATATTTTTCTCAAAAATTTCATTTTTAAACTTGAATTTCAAGTAGTTAAATTTAGTTTATAAACACCAATTTTCTAGGAGGGGTAAAACCCACCTAGACGGTCCTAACAAACTACTTTGGAAAGATAAGGGTTGAAACCCGGAGAAAATATAAACATTACAAACCTTTTTGCGGTCAAATTTTGGGGACCCTGTACAGAATTTTGAAATTTAAAAATAGTAACATTGTAATTTTAAATGGATTACACATATGTACCTGTAGCTTAAGAAAGGCCCTATCCACTAGCTTTTAAAAAATCCGGAAAATCGGAAACGGCCCCGAGCGCCGCTTACCGGAAAATTTCCGTAAACTTGCCGAAAACTGCACCAACAACATTGTAAAACCTTTCAGCTTTTTATAAAATAGTGCTCCTTTGTTTACATTTTTTCGGAGCTAATAACTTTATCATCTTTCAACCTAAAATTATAAACTTTATACCATTCTGTAGCCTGACTCTTCCCCTTCCAAATTTAAGTATTAGAAAAATTTTCCCACCCTTAGTTGTGAAAAAAACCAGACTTAATCCAAAACCGGGAAAAAAACATTAAAACTCAAAAATCTCCGGGAAGCCGAAATAAATCGAGGATTAAACCGGGAGGTTTTTGACAGAGGATATCCCCCTTTACAGGAATCCAAAGTCCAAATCACCCGGATCAACCCCCTGCGTGTGGAACTTAGGCCACACCCATTTTCACAATTAGATACACTAAATTCAAAATTCTACAAAAACCATACTTTTGGCAAATAAACTTTCTTGGACAAAAATAATCAGCTTCACCAACCGGACATTTTTCAGTCGAAAAAACCACCCCTTAAATTTGGACCACCCCTATCTGAAGAAAATCGGTAACTTGAAAACTACTGGACCGATTTGGACCAAACTTTTACAGTTCGGTCCTAAAAATTAACACAAATCAGATAGAGTGCCAAGAGTCTCTACATAGAGCTCATAGAGCCGAAAATAATTAATATTAAGTTTTTTCATACAAAGTTTTACATAGGAAATAGGGCCTTTCTAAGCACAAATTGACCTCCTGAATCTCTTTTGAGATCAGGACTAGCACTTAAGTAATTTTGACAAATTCAGGTCTCTATTGAGCCTGAATATAGGTTAAGTTAGTTAGGTTTTTACTTAGAATTAGGACACTCTGCGCCTCTTTTGAGGGCAGACTTAGGCTAAATATTGACAAATCTGCACTATTGCACAAATTACTAATTGTATTTTATTGTATTATTTTACTTCAAATTAGATTTTAATTTTAATTTAAAATTAAAATCTGATATCGACAACCTGCTCCTTTTTTAAGGGCAGGCTTAGTGTTAGTAATTTGTTGTGTGCGTTAAAAATTTAATTTTGATTTTGACTGAGATATTGACACCCTGCACCTCTTTTGAGGGCAGGCTTAGCTTTAGTACCAACTGTTTGTGTGTGTTATAATTCTTAAATCTTAAGTTAATTTATACTGACAACCGGTACCTTTCTTAAGGGCAGTAAGCAATATTATAGAAATTGAATTCGAATTTGTCTTTTGACCCATTGTTTTATTTTATTCATTTTATTTTATTTTATTTTAATCTATTGTGTGTCTATTGACCCATTCAATTTTAATTTTAATTTAACTTATTTTAGCTTAGTTTTATTGAATTCATTAAATTGTCTATTGACACATTAATTTATTCAATTCAATTTTAATTTTAATTCTTATTTTATTTAATTCAATTCGTCTTTTGACTCATTGGTTCGGATTCAGTTCAATTGTAATATTGCTTTATTTAATTTATTTACTAAATCGTCTTTTGACTCATTAATATTATCATTTTAATTATTAATATTTATTTGGTTTTTATTCAATTTTTATTTTTTGTTTTATTTTATAAATTATTTTACAATTAGACGTAGGCAAACCCACTCAGATAATAAACAATAACAAAGAAATAAGAAAAAATGTATACTAGTAGCCAACCTATTTTTGCAAAGTTGAGATGCAACAATTTTGAAAGTAGACGTGCAGACTCCTCTCCCCAGGGGGAAATAGATAGTGATAAATCTCAAGCTCAGCCCAAGATGAAATCGCCACAGAAATATAAGAACGTAAGGGAGTACGAAAGAAGAGCGAATGAAGCACAAAGCAAAATAAAAGAACAAATGGAACCAAAAGGAACAAACAAGTCAGTAACAAGAGAAGGAAAGGCAAGGATTACGGAAGAGACGATTGAAATGGTAAAGATGATTAAAGAGCTAGTAAGTAGAGTAAGCGAGTCAGAAAGTAACAAAGAAAGAAGAAGAATGCAAGAGGAGGAAAGAAAAGAGAGTAAGAATGGCAAAGATGAGAAAGAAAGTGAGAGTGAGAATGAAAGAAGGAATAGTATGATAAAGATGTATGAAGGTATAATAGGAAATAAGGAAGAAATAAGAGTGAATGGTAATGTCCTAGCAGATATTATGGGAATACTGCTGGAGATTAAAGAAGAGGTAAAAGAGACGAGAGAGGAACAAAAGAAGTTTAACAAAATTTTAATAGAAGAAAAGGAAGAAATGAAAGTTAGTAAAAACAGGATAGAGAAAATGGAGAAAACGATGAGTATGCAAGTCGAAGAAAGCAAGTACATGAAAGAAGAACAAGAAAAGCTAAAAGAGATAATAATAGAAAATAATAGAGGGATAGAGGAAGGAATGGGAAGATTGGAAGAGATAAAAGAGATGCAAGAAAGAGTGGGAAAGCGAATGGAAGAAGAGCAAAAGAAACTGACTGAGCTGGGAACTAAGATAGAGGAAGAAAGAAAGGAAGAAACGTATGCGGAAAAAGTGAGAAGCGTTCCACCCCAAAACAAAACACTACATTCAATCATAGTGGCGTCGACCGACGAAACGCTCACGAGCGACCAGGTATTCGACGCGGTGAGGAAGTCGGTCGACGAAAAAGGGGAGTGGAACGAAGTGCGAAGAGTGAGAAAGGCGAAAGGGCAAAAGGTAATTATAGGGTGCGCAAGGGAAAGTGAGGCAGAGAAATTGAAAGAGAAGATCGAAAGGAACAAAATACTAAAAGTGGAAAGGGCAAAGAACAAAAACCCATTAGTAATAGTGAGGAACGTAAGAGGAGAGAGAAAGAAAGAGGAAGTGATAGAAAAAAAAAAAAAAAAAATCGGAAGAATAAACAGGGAGGAAAGGTTTAAGGAAGAGGACATGGAAGTTATATATGAAAAGGCAACTAGGAATCCGCATGTGGCGCACGTGGTGGTCAGAGTGGCTCCCACAATTTGGCGGCAGCTGACAGATGCGGGGTCTCTTCAACTACAGTGGGGAATCTCCGCTGTGGAAGATCAGACCCCGTTAATCCAGTGCTCCCGCTGTCTGGGCTACGGCCACATCAGACGGGTCTGCACGGAGGCGCTGGACAGCTGCAGCCACTGTGGGGAGGACCACTTATACGCCGCATGCCCAAACAAAAATTCCGCTCCTAGTTGCCTAAATTGTAAAAGGGCTGAGTTAAAAGAGAATGAACACAACACCTTTAGCAGTGCCTGCCCACAGAGAATACTCTGGGATAAAATTGCAAGAGCAAAAGTGGCATATTGCTAAGGGTGCTGTGGGCAACAACAGAACGGGGAGAGGAAAAAAGGAGCAGAAAGAAATATATAGGGTAGAAAAAGGAATCTGGATAAAGATAACAAAATATATTGAAAAGAGATGGCATTGGTTCCACTTTCTTGGGGAAAGAAGGGAATCAATATTAGGGATAAGACTGCTGAAGCCCCTTCGTGGAACAAAGCAGGGAGTGCGAGTGGAGGCCAAAGGTAACCACGGGGCCAAAACAAATGGAGGCAAAAAATTATTTTTTGAAACTCCACTTGCGGAGGCATACCGGGCTCTAGAGGCTACCACCCAAACTCGGAAGGAAAAATGTGACCACGGAGGGACTCCAGCAGTAAATAGAGATAGAGATATAAATAGAAATAAGCGAAAGACAAATTGACTAGAATACAATGCACGTAACATAAATAAGAAAAGTAAAAATAGAAATAAGTAAATATTGTAAATAAAATAAAGCAAATGTAAATAGGATAAGTAGTATACAAACGACAGTCTAAATAAAGACAAAGAAATGTAGCAAAGAAAATAATGTAATATAAGAAAGTGAATGTAAATAGATTAAGGAGAAAATTGTAATCAAACAAGAAAAGGAAATAATAACTTAAGAAAATAATTGTAAAAGTCAAAATGAATCTAATAAGAATAGTATCTAATGTAAGAGAAAACTAAATTATAGAATAGAAAACAGCAGTGACATATAAGAATCTAGATAAATTATTAAAATTGTAAGAAAATAAAAATGTAATAGAAAATAGGAAATGTAGAAACGATAAGTAAAAATAATAAAAACGAGAAAAGAAAAACTCGAACATAAAAATACGAAGTAGAGAAAAGAAAAACTCTAAAAAAAGAAAGAAAACCAAAAAAGCATAAAAAAGTCCTGCCACTGAGTGGGGAAGCCGTTTAAAAAAAAAAAAAAAAAAAAAAAAAAAAAAAAAAAAAAAAAAAAAAAAAAAACCTAACCTAACCTAACCTAACCTAACCTAACCTAACCTAACCTAACCTAACCTAACCTAACCTAACCTAACCTAACCTAACCTAACCTAACCTAACCTAACCTAACCTAACCTAACCTAACCTAACCTAACCTAACCTAACCTAACCTAACCTAACCTAACCTAACCTAACCTAACCTAACCTTTTTTTTTTTTTTTTTTTTTTTTTTTTTTTTTTTGTGACGAGGGGAAATGCAGTTACGCACCATACCGTGACGCTGACTAGGCGCACGGCGTGTGTGGGACTCGCCGGCACGGGAAACAGTGCCGACCCTACTACAGCAGGACCAGTGCGGAAGGCCACACTGATCCTACTCCACTAAAACCCCCCGGTACCCTCCTACGCCCATGTGGGGGCGTCTCGGGGCCGACGCACCTGCGTGCGCCACAACTCCGAGCCCGCCCCCGGGCAGGCCCGGCCCAACGAGTGGACCGGGCGACGCGCCTCAGGGGGACTGCGCTAGGGTACTAGGCAGTCCCCAGACGTGGTGGCCTATGCCGGAGCGGCACCTAGGGCGCGCGGCTGGTCAGGCCGCGCCCAGGCCACCTTAGGGCCGTCGAAGACCGGCAGTCACAGCTGCCTGCCTTCTTCGGCCCACCCGTCTACGCCGGAGAGGGGCGGCTAGAGCGTCCTCCTCCCGCTCCCTCTCCGCTGCCTCCTTCTGCGCCATCACAGATTCGCAGAAGGAGGCGGCAGCCCTCCAGGCTCTCTCGCTACCAAGCATGGCTCTTACCATACTTGGCAGCGAGAGGCCTCCTCCGCCGAGCGCCGCGATCAGATCGCGGCGCTCATTTCGCCAGGCCGGGCACACGATCAACGTGTGCTCGGCCGTGTCGTCGGGAGAGGCGCAGTGATGACACCGCGGCGTCTCCTCCCGACGGGCGACTCGGTGCAGGTAGTGACCGAAACACCCATGTCCGGTCAGTACCTGCACCAGGCGGTAGGTGAGGGTGCCCCGCTGGCGCCCTACCCACTCCTCCAACACCGGACGAATCGCCTCGATCGTCCGGTGGCCAGCGGCTGGGTTGGCGAGTGCCTCCACCCATCGGCGCAGAGCCTCCCCCTGCGCCTCGGTGCGGACCCGTTCGACCTCCTCTAGAACGGGTCGCTCGCCCCGCTCTCTCGCCGCGACCCGGTGTTGATGCACCTGGGATAACCTAACCTAACCTAACCTAACCTAACCTAACCTAACCTAACCTAACCTAACCTAACCTAACCTAACCTAACCTAACCTAACCTAACCTAACCTAACCTAACCTAACCTAACCTAACCTAACCTAACCTAACCTAACCTAACCTAACCTAACCTAACCTAACCTAACCTAACCTAACCTAACCTAACCTAACCTAACCTAACCTAACCTAACCTAACCTAACCTAACCCCAGTTGCCCCGTAGCGCTAGACCCGAACGGTTCGATTTTATTGAGCTCCGCAGTTAAAAAATCAAAGTGCCGGAAAAATTAGAGCAATATACAAAGTGCTTAGTGTCAAAAGATTCGTCTCGACGAGACGAATCGATTGGTGTATTACACCAAAGTGAAAAGTTGAGAAAAAGTGACAAAAAGTGCAAAAAACCCCAAATTTGAGGTTATTCCGGAATTCGGAGCCATATATCTCGGGAACCGCAGCGGTGACCCACCTTTTTTGGACTGTGGGGAGGCACCATTTCACCCAAGGATTGCTGGAGAAAAATTTCAGATTTTTCCCTCCTGAAACCAGGGACTTTCCTAAGAAAGTCCCCTCACCACGTGGCCACGAGGTCCTGGATCCAAGCCAGGGACCCCCACCAAACCACCAGAATCAGGCAGAGGACATCGCAGCGGACCGGGAGGAGCTTTCGGTGACCAGCTCCAAGCTGAAACAAAGGAAAAACAAGGTCCTGAACATTTTTAATTTTAGCATTAGATATAAGAGTAATTGTAGCAAAAACCAGATCGGGAAGGTATATATTAAAAATCAAAATTAAGTTTAGTAGTTATTGTAGATTATTAGTGCAAAGTTTTGGAATTTTTTGTTCGTTAGATACGGAGATATTCGGTTTTCAGGACGAGCGGGGCGAACGCCACGAAAATAAAAGCCGAATATCAACCGGTTTTTTATCAGATCAAAATCTGGTTTTTGACACAACAGGAGGACGTCGACCCGGGCTATCCCGTAGGATAAAAATTTTCTTTTCAATTAACGTACCAGCGCAAACAAACACGGTTTTGTAGCTGGAAAAATTTCTTCCAAATTTTATAACCTCTTAATTTATATTAAAATATAAATTAAAAAATCCAAAATTTAGATCACGGGAAAGGCCGGTTCATCCCCTATCTAGTAGTATTAAGTTTGTAAGGGTAGGTCTCGGCTTTTCCGAGCGCCGCCCCCCCAAAGTAGAACATAGAAATTCTCTCGACCGCAAAACTAAAGTTGTAAAATTACGTAACTTGAAAATCCACTTTTTTATTATTGATATTTTGAAAATTATTTTTATATAGTTAGATTGTAAGGTGCACAAAACCATTTCTGGTGAAAAAATTTTTAATTTTGGACCACCCAGTCCAAAGTTATAAGCCCCTAAAGTAGCATTTTAAAAATTTTTACAAATTGTATATTTTTCTCAAAAATTTCATTTTTAAACCTGAATTTCAAGTAGTAATATCTAGTCTATAAACACCAATTTTCTAGGAGGGGTAAAACCCACCTAGACGGTTCTAACAAACAACTTTGGAAAGATAAGGGTTGAAACCCGGAGAAAATATAAGGGTTACAAATTTTTATGCGGTCAAATTTCGGGGACCCAGCACGGATTATTGAATTTTAAAAATACTAAATCTGTGATAATTAATGACTTTTATATATGTACAATTAGGTTAGGAAAGGCCCGAGTAAGTGTTTTAAAAATTTTTTGGAAAACTTAAAACGCGCCCGAGCGCCGACACCCCAAAGGTTCCAAAAAATTTTAACAAAACCGCACAATTAAGTTGGCAATCCATTAATCATAAGTATATGTTTGTTTACGTTTTTTATTAGTTAATAACTTTGAATTCTGAAACCCTAAAATTATAAAAATTGTGCCCCCTGGTGGCCCATTTATTACTCTTTAAGATTTTTGTAAAAAATAAATTTTTCAACCCCTATTTGTAGAACAACAGAACATTAATCACCGAGGGATTTTTCGGGCTAAAACCCAAAAAATCTCCAAAAGTACCCGTTTTTCGAAAATTAATCCCGGAGCTTTTCGATAGAGGACATCCCCCTTTACAGGATTCCGAAGTCGAAACCCGTCCGGGACGACTTTTGAAAACGGGGAATTTCTAGTCAGGGCGGACTACGTCATAAGCCACGCCCACATTTAGGCGGAATATACAGGGGCTTGTTTAATTGCCTAAAAAGGGCACTTGGAGAAATTTCCCACATTAGGTCTCTTGGGAGAAAAGTCTCTCCTCAAGTAACACTATCCGACCACAACATAAAAAACACCACCAAAAATTGAAGTTCCCGGGTTCGATTCCCGGAAGAAGCAAACATATACAGCTAAATCCTAAAGTACGCATCGTAGGACGTTTTAGACCCCAAATTTGGCCTTTAGCGACTCGAAGAGTCGCAGGTGGAAACCCCCAGGGAGACGTCAATCCCCCATAGTCTCAACCCCCTACCCCCTACCCCATAAATTAATTAGACATACAAAATTCAAAATTTTATAAAAACTATACTTTTGGCATATACACTTTCTCGGACAAAAATAATCAGCGTTTTTTACCGGACAGTTTACAACCATAAAAACCAACCCTTAAATTTAAAATTTTTTCCCCCGCCGCCCTAAGGGAGAATTTGTTTAATAGTCCGTTACTAAGGAACTAACAGTCCCAAACTTACAACATTTTATATAGGGACTCAAATTCTCACTTGGGACCCAAATCTCGACGCCTACCCCTCTCAACCCCTAAACCACCCCTATCTGAAGAAATAAGGCAACTCGGAAACTACTGGGCCGATTTCGACCAAACTTTTACGGTTTGGTCCTATAAATTATTAGCAATCAGATAGAGTGCCAAACGTCTCTACATAGAGTACATAGAGACTAGGAAAATTAATATTAAGTTTTCACATACAAAAATTCTCACATAGGAACTCGGGCCTTTCAAGGTATAATTAAGTCTCCTGAATCTCTATTGAGATCAGGATTAGTATTAAGGAATTTTGACAAAATTCAGGACTCTATTGAGCCTGAATATAGGTTAAGTTAGTTAGGTTTTTATTAGAATTAGGACACTCTGCTCCTCTTTTGAGGGCAGACTTAGGCTAAAAATTTGACAAATCTGCACTTATTGCACAAATTACTACTGTCGTATTTTATTGTTTTACCTTTTATTTACCTTTTATTTAAACTTGATTTTAATTAAAATCCATAAACTTACATTGACAACCTGCACCTTTTTTAAGGGCAGGCTTAGTAATAGTAATTTGTTGTGTGCGTTTAAATCTTTAGCTTGACTGTGATATAGACACCCTGCACCTTTTTTAAGGGCAGGCTTAGTTTTAGGAATTAGTAATTTAGTAATTTTATTTTATTTTATTTTATTATATTATTTTGGTGTGTCCATTTAATTTTATTTTAATTTCAATTATCAATCCGTCTATTGACTCATAATTTCAATTCCAATTTTAATTCAAATTTTTAATTTCACTTTTTTAATTTTTATTTTTATTTTTATTTTATTTTTAATTTTATTTTTCAATCTAATTTATATCAAAAAATCTAATTCGGATAAAACAGGTCTTAAAGACTGCTCCATATTGGTTCCAAAAAACTAAAATGGCAAGAAACGGCAAACACATCCCCGCCGCGAGAAATTCAAAAACTTTCGATTACGTTTATGAATCTCCTTCTGAGAAACAAGAACCAAAAATGGTAAACGAGACAGCAGGTACGCGACTTACGACGGCGCAAGGCACACAGAAAACAGCGAGAAAGGAGAAAGTGGAGGAATTCCCCCACAATTTAGTAAATAAGGCCAGGGATTTGGGTGCCAAAATGTTGGAGCATTTGGCACCCAAATCAGTGACAAGCGAGGGAAAACAGATTTTAAGAAAAGGAACGAAAGAGATGAAAGAATGGATAGAGATGCTGGCTAAAAGAGTAGTAGAATTGGAAAACAGTAAGAACGACGATGGAACGAAAGAAATGGACAGAAGGGAGGAAAAGAAAGACGAAAGAATGGACGGGAAGGAAATAGGAGAGATGAAAGAAATGCTGAAAAATATACAGAACATAGTTTTGGGAAATAGAGAAAGAATAGAAGAAGGAACCAGAAAGACGAAGAGCACGTTAGAAAGGATGGAGGAACAGCAACAGCTTAGCAAACAAATAATGGAGGGCATAAATAAAGCTGCAGTAATAACAAAGGAAGACAACGATCACATGGATGGAGAACTGCAGAAATTTATGGACGTAGTGATGGAAGCAAGGGATGCAGCGATAGAGGCAAAGCTATACACGGATAGAATAGAGACAAGAATAGAATTCGAGCTAGATAAGGAAAACGATGAAAGCACAGCATATCTCCTGATGGAAGAACAAAAGAAAGTGATGGATGCAATTTTAGACAATAGGAAAGAAATAATAACAGGAAATAGGAAAATGGAAACAATAGAAGAAATAGGGAAAAAAGGGAATGATAATATAGGAGATATAGAAAGTATGCTAAGCACCACAATGCAAGAAAGTAGAATAACACTAGAGGAACAGGGGAAAATTAAAGAAACAATTTTAGGAAATAGAAAGGAAATAATAAGGGGAAACAGCATTATGGAAATAATAGAAAGTAGACAAAGAGAAGTAGGGACACAAATCACAGGGGAAAAAAGGGATATAGAAGGGATAGTGAAAGAAAAGATGGATGAAATCAGAAAGGATACGTATGCAGAGAGAGTAAAAGGGCCAGCTACTATGATGGAAACTTTACATTCCATCATAGTAGCATCAACGGACGTAACGCAAACAAGTGAAGAAGTGATTGAAGAGGTGAAAAAGAGTGTGGATGAAAAAGGAGAATGGATGGAGGTAAAAAAGATAAGAAAGGCAAAGGGACAGAAGGTCATAATAGGGTGTGCTAGGGAGAATGAAATGGAAAGACTGAAAGAGGAATTGGAAAGGAACAAAAAACTGATAGTTGAAAGAGCTAAAAATAAAAACCCGTTGATAGTGGTTAAGTACGTAAGAGGAGAAAACAAGTCGGAGCAAGTTATAGAGGCAATAAAAAGAAAGATAGGAAAAAGAACGAAAGGGAATAGCAAAGAGGAAGGAAAAGAGGACATAGAGGCAGTAACTGAAAGGACAACTAGAAATCCACATGTGGCACACGTGGTCCTGAGAGTGGCCCCGGCAATATGGCTGCAGCTGACAGAGGCGGGGACCCTTCAACTACGCTGGGGACCATCCAGAGTAGAAGATCAGTCCCCGCTAATCCAGTGCTCCCGCTGCTTGGGCTTCGGCCACATCAAGCGGGTCTGCCAGGAGCCGCTGGACAGTTGCAGCCACTGCGGGGGAGACCACAAGTATGCCACATGCGCAAATAAGGAAGAAGTGCCATGCTGCCAAAATTGCAAGAAAGTAAAAAGTAAGGATACAGCACACAATACCTTCAGTAACGCATGCCCACAGAGGGCTATATGGGATAGGATAGCCAGATCAAAAGTCGCGTACCACTGCTAAGGGCGAAATTAGGAAAATAGCTACAGAAATTAAAGAAATAAATAGGAAAATAAATAGGGTAATAGGTATACAAATAGACAATAGGGGAACGCAAAGTAAAGCCAAAGATCAAAAAGTAGACGGGACTCCACTGGGAGGAAACGCAAAGGGAAAGGTGAAAACTGAAAAGTGCGCGCAGGAACAGCCAAAACAAACAGGGTTGCAAATATGATATTTGCAAATCCTGTCTTGCGGAAGCTGAACCTGCGAGCACTTACTCAACCCCAAAGACTCCGAGTGGAGTCAAACTTAAGTAACTTAGGATTAGGTAAAAAACTGAAAACGGTTAAATGTTAAAAAGAACGAAAGTATACTATAAGGAAAAATATGTAAATGGAAACAAAATGTAAACGGAATAAAAAATGTAAATGTAAATGTAAACCAAGAAATGTAATAGAATGTAAATACAAGAAAATAAAATGTAAATGTAAATATGTTATAAGACAAAGAAATGAAAGCTGTAATAAGAATAAGTAACTCATGTAACTAGAATAAGAAAAAGAAGTAGAGATTAAGCATAGACGATGTAAATAGAGTAAGAAAATTAGAAAATAAGACAAAAGACCAGATATTAATCTGAGCATAGCAAAATAGTATAGATAAGAATAGATATAGGAAAGTATAAAGCAAAAACATAAAGTATAAGGAACCAATAAATGTAAAATAATAGTCAATAGAAAAAGGAAATGTATTAGAATAAGAAAGATTTGAAAAGATAAAAAGAAAAAGAAACACAAAAAGAAAAATGTGTAAAAAATATATATAAGCGCGAAAAAATAAACGTGCTTTTAAAGCAAAAAAAAAGAAAAATACGAAAAGACACACCAAATATAAACAAGTAAACAAAGACCTGCAACAAAGTGGGGAGCAGCTGAAAAAAAAAAAAAAAAAAAAAAAAAAAAAAAAAAAAAACCTAACCTAACCTAACCTAACCTAACCTAACCTAACCTAACCTAACCTAACCTAACCTAACCTAACCTAACCTAACCTAACCTAACCTAACCTAACCTAACCTAACCTAACCTAACCTAACCTAACCTAACCTAACCTAACCTAACCTAACCTAACCTAACCTAACCTAACCTAACCTAACCTAACCTAACCTAACCTAACCTAACCTAACCTAACCTAACCTAACCTAACCTAACCTAACCTAACCTAACCTAACCTAACCTAACCTAACCTAACCTAACCTAACCTAACCTAACCTAACCTAACCTAACCTAACCTAACCTAACCTAACCTAACCTAACCTAACCTAACCTAACCTAACCTAACCTAACCTAACCTAACCTAACCTAACCTAACCTAACCTAACCTAACCTAACCTAACCTAACCTAACCTAACCTAACCTAACCTAACCTAACCCCAGTCAGTTGCCCCGTAGCGCTAGACCCGAACGGTTCGATTTTATTGAGCTCCGCAGTTAAAAAATAGAAGTGCCGGAAAAATTAGAGCAATATACAAAGTGATTGGTATTGGTGGATTCGTCTCGACGAGACGAATCGAACGGTGTGTCACACTTAGGTGTGAAAAGTGAAAAAACCACCAAAAAGTGCAAAAAACCGTAAAAGTAAGGTTAACTCAGACTTTGGAGCAAGATATCTCTGGAACCATCGCGACGACCCATCATTTTCGGACTGTGGGAAGTCCACAATTGACGAGAGGAAGGCGCCTGCAGAGTCCCGGAATTTTCCGGTCAAGATCCAGGGACTTTCCTAAGAAAGTCCCTCAACCACCCGACCACGAGGTACTGGAACCAGCGCAGTCGCGCCACCCCAACCACCACAGACGAGGAGAGGACGTCGCAGCCGACAAGTGAGCGCTTTCAGCACAAGCCTACCCCCAATAGGAAGGGAGATATAAGGTCCTAAAAATTTTACATTTTAAGTTTAGAAATAAGTGCATATAAAACAAAAACCAGAGTGATAACCTATTAATTAAAAATCAAAATTAAATTTGCTATTTATTAACGATCATTTTAAAACTTTTTTCGGAACTTTATCTTAAAGATCACCGTAGTTATTCAACTTTCAGGACCAGCGGGACGACCACCAAAAACAATAAAAGTTGAATAACAACTTGTTTTTATTTATTTTGAAACCTGGTTTTTGGGTTATCAGAGGAACTCGACCCGGGCTATCCGGTGAAAAAAGAATTTTTGGCAAAAACTTAGTATTTAGAGAAATTAGACGAAAACAAACTTAATTTGTAACAATAAAAATTGATTCAAAATTTTAAACCGATTTAATTTATATGAAAATATAAATTAAAAAATAAAAATTATATACCACAGGAAAGGCCGGACTACCCTCTAGCTAGTAGTATAAAAATCTTAAGGGAGGAGCCAGGCGTTTCCGAGCGCCACCCTCCCAAAGTAGCACCCAGAAATTCATTTGACCGCAAAAACAACATTGTAAAAATTACGTAACTTGAAAATTCACTTTTTTATCTTTGACTTTTTCAAATTTGTTTTTACGCAATTAGATAGTTATGTAAGAGTAACCATTTTTGACGGAGGAATTTTAAATTTCGGACCACCCCGTCCGGAGTTATAAGCTTTTAAAATAAAAATTTCACCCGATGTTAGTTTTTGCAAAAATTTCATTTTAAATATTGAATTTCAAGTAGTTAAATCTAGTCTATAAACACCAATTTTCTAGGAGGGGTAAAACCCACCTAGACGGTTCTAACAAACAACTTTGGAAAGATAAGGGTTGAAACCCGGAGAAAATATAAGGGTTACAAATTTTTATGCGGTCAAATTTCGGGGACCCAGCACGGATTATCGAATTTTAAAAATACTAAATCTGTGATAATTAATGACTTTTATATATGTACAATTAGGTTAGGAAAGGCCCGAGTAAGTGTTTTAAAAATTTTTTGGAAAACTTAAAACGCGCCCGAGCGCCGACCCTCCAAAGGTTCCAAAAAATTTTAACAAAACCGCACAATTAAGTTGGCAAGCCATTAATCATAAGTATATGTTTGTTTACGTTTTTTATTAGTTAATATCTTTGTATTCCGAACCCCTAAAATTATAAAAATTGTGCCCCCTGGTGGCCCATTTATTACTTTTTAAGATTTTTGTAAAAAATAAATTTTTCAACCCCTATTTGTAGAACAATAGAACATTAATCACCGAGGGATTTTTCGGGCTAAAACCCAAAAAATCTCCAAAAGTACCCGTTTTTCGAAAATTAATCCCGGAGCTTTTCGATAGAGGACATCCCCCTTTACAGGATTCCGAAGTCGAAACCCGTCCGGGAGGACTTTTGAAAACGGGGAATTTCTAGTCAGGGCGGACTACGTCATAAGCCACGCCCACTTATAGGCGGAATATATAGGGGCTTGTTTAATTGTCTAAAAAGGGTACTTGGAGAAATTTCCCACATTAGGTCTCTTGGGAGAAAAGTATCTCCTCAAGCAACACTACCCGACCCCAACATAAAAAACACCACCAAAAATTGAAGTTCCCGGGTTCGATTCCCGGAAGAAGCAAACATATACAGCTAACTCCTAAAGTACGCATCGTAGGACGTTTTGGACCCCAAATTCGGCCTTAAGCGACTCGAAGAGTCGCAGGTGGAAACCCCCAGGGAGACGTCGATCCCCCCTAGTCTCAACCCCCTACCCCCTACCCCATAAATTAATTAGACATACAAAATTCAAAATTTTATAAAAACTATACTTTTGGCATATACACTTTCTCGGACAAAAATAATCAGCATTCTTTACCGGACATTTTACAAACATAAAAACCAACCCCTAAATTTGAAATTTTTCCCCCGCCGCCCTAAGGGAGAATTTGTTTAATAGCCCGTTACTAAGGAACTAACAGTCCCAATCTAACGACATTTTATATAGGGACTCAAATTCTCACTTGGGACCCAAATCTCGACGCCTACCCCTCCCAACCCCTAAACCACCCCTATCTGAAGAAATAAGGCAACTTGGAAACTACTGGGCCGATTTCGACCAAACTTTTACGGTTTGGTCCTATAAATTCTCAGCAATCAGATAGAGTGCCAAACGTCTCTACATAGAGTACATAGAGACTAGGAAAATTAATATTAAGTTTTCACATATAAAAATTCTCATATAGGAACTCGGGCCTTTCAAGGTATAATTAAGTCTCCTGAATCTCTATTGAGATCAGGATTAGTATTAAGGAATTTTGACAAAATTCAGGACTCTATTGAGCCTGAATATAGGTTAAGTTAGTTAGGTTTTTATTAGAATTAGGACACTCTGCTCCTCTTTTGAGGGCAGACTTAGGCTAAAAATTTGACAAATTTGCACTTATTGCACAAATTACTATCGTATTTTATTGTTTTACTTTTTATTCAAACTTGATTTTAATCAAAATCTTCAAACTTATATTGACAACCTGTACCCTTTTTTAAGGGCAGGCTTAGTAATAGTAATTTGTTGTGTGCGTTTAAATCTTTAGCTTGACTGTGATATAGACACCCTGCACCTTTTTTAAGGGCAGGCTTAGTTTTAGGAATTAGTAATTTAGTAATTTTATTTTATTTTATTTTATTATATTATTTTGGTGTGTCCATTTAATTTTATTTTAATTTAAATTATCAATCCGTCTATTGACTCATAATTTCAATTCCAAATTTAATTCAAATTTTTAATTTTACTTTTAAATTTTTATTTTCATTTTTATTTTTATTTTTATTTTTATTTTTATTTTTATTTTTGTTTTTTATTTTTATTTTTATTTTTATTTTTATTTTTCAATTTAATTTATATCAAAAAATTTAATTTGGATAAAACAGGTCTTAAAGACTGCTCCATATTGGTTCGAAAAAATTAAAATGGCAAGAAACGGCAAACACATTCCCGCCGCGAGAAATTCAAAAACATTTGATTACGTTTATGAATCTCCTTCTGAGATAAAAGAATTAAAAATGGTAAACGAGACAGCAGGTACGCGACTTATGACGGCGGAAGGCACACAAAAAACAACGAGGAAGGAGAAAGTGGAGGAATTCCCCCACAATTTAGTAAGTAAGGCCAGGGATTTGGGTGCCAAAATGTTGGAGCATTTGGCACCCAAATCAGTGACAAGCGAGGGAAAACAGTTTTTAAGAAAAGGAACGAAAGAGATGAAAGAGTGGATAGAGATGCTGGCAAAAAGAGTAGTAGAATTAGAAAACAGTAAGAACGACGATGGAACGAAAGAAATGGACAGAAGGGAGGAAAAGAAAGACGAAAGAATGGACGGGAAGGAAATAGGAGAGATGAAAGAAATGCTGAAAAATATACAGGACATAGTTTTGGGAAATAGAGAAAGAATAGAAGAAGGAACCAGAAAGACGAAGAGCACGTTAGAAAGGATGGATGAACAGCAACAGCTTAGCAAACAAATAATGGAGGGCATAAATAAAGCTGCAGTAATAACAAACCGAGACAACGATCACATGGATGGAGAACTGCAGAAATTTATGGACGTAGTGATGGAAGCAAGGGATGCAGCGATAGAGGCAAAGCTATACACGGATAGAATAGAGACAAGAATAGAATTCGAGCTAGATAAGGAAAACGATGAAAGCACAGCATATCTCCTGATGGAAGAACAAAAGAAAGTGATGGATGCAATTTTAGACAATAGGAAAGAAATAATAACAGGAAATAGGAAAATGGAAACAATAGAAGAAATAGGGAAAAAAGGAAATGATAATATAGGAGATATAGAAAGCATGCTAAGCACCACAATGCAAGAAAGTAGAATGACACTAGAGGAACAGGGGAAAATTAAAGAAACAATTTTAGGAAATAGAAAGGAAATAATAAGGGGAAACAGCATTATGGAAATAATAGAAAGCAGACAAAAAGAAGTAGGGACACAAATCACAGGGGAAAAAAGGGATATAGAAGGGATAGTGAAAGAAAAGATGGACGAAATCAGAAAGGATACGTATGCAGAGAGAGTAAAAGGGCCAGCTACTATGATGGAAACTTTACATTCCATCATAGTAGCATCAACGGACTTAACGCAAACAAGTGAAGAAGTGATTGAAGAGGTGAAAAAGAGTGTGGATGAAAGAGGAGAATGGATGGAGGTAAAAAAGATAAGAAAGGCAAAGGGACAGAAGGTCATAATAGGGTGTGCTAGGGAGAATGAAATGGAAAGACTGAAAGAGGAATTGGAAAGGAATAAAAAATTAATAGTAGAAAAAGCCAAAAATAAAAATCCGTTAGTGGTAGTAAAGTATGTAAGAGGAGAAAACAAGACGGAGCAAGTGATTGAGGCGATAAGAAGAATGATAGGAAAAGGAAAGAAAGGGAATAGCAAAGAGGAAGGAAAAAAGGACATAGAGGCAGTATTTGAAAAGGTAACAAGGAATCCACATGTGGCACACGTGGTCCTGAGAGTGGCCCCGGCAATATGGCTGCAGCTGACAGAGGCGGGGACCCTTCAACTACGCTGGGGACCATCCAGAGTAGAAGATCAGTCCCCGCTAATCCAGTGCTCCCGCTGCTTGGGCTTCGGCCACATCAAGCGGGTCTGCCAGGAGCCGCTGGACAGTTGCAGCCACTGCGGGGGAGACCACAAGTACGCCACATGTGTAAAGAAAGAAGAAGCACCATGCTGCCAGAACTGCAAAAAGGCGAAAAATAAGGACACAGCACACAACACGTTCAGCATCGAATGCCCACAGAGGGCTATTTGGGATAGAATTGCCAGGTCAAAAGTCGCGTACCACTGCTAAGGGCGAAATTAGGAAATTAATTACAGTAAATAAAAAAATGAGTAGGAAAACAAGTAGTGAAATAGATATACAATTAGATAGTAAGGGAACGCAAGGCGAAACTGAAGACCACAAAGTAGACGGGACTCCACTGGGAGGTAACGCAAAGGGAAGAGTGATAACTGAAAAGCGCGCGCGGGAACAGCCAAAGCAAACAGGGTTGCAAATATGATATTTGCAAATCCTGTCTTGCGGAAGCTGAACCCGCGAGCACTTACTCAACCCCAAAGACTCCGAGTGGAGTCAAACTTAAGTAACTTAGGATTAGGTAAAAAACTGAAAACGGTAAAATGTTAAAAAGAACGAAAGTATACCATAAGGAAAATGTGTAAATGGAAACAAAATGTAAATGGAATGAGAAATGTAAATGTAAATGTAAACTAAAAAATACAATAGAATGTAAATACAAGAAAATAAAATGTAAATGTAAATATGTGATATGATAAATAAATGAAAACTGTAATTAGAATAAGACATCCATGTAACTAGAATAAGGAAAAGAAGTAGAGATTAAGCATAGACAGTGTAAATAAAATAAGAATACTAGAAAATAAGACAAAAGACCAGATATTAATCTGGGTATAGCATAATAGTATAGATGGGAATAGATATGAAAGTGTATAAAGCAAAAAGATAAAGTATAAGGAACCAATAAATGTAAAATAATAGTCAATAGAAAAAAGAAATGTATTAGAATAAGAAAGATTTGAAAAGATAAAAAGAAAAAGAAACACAAAAAGAAAAATGTGTAAAAAATATATATAAGCGCGAAAAAATAAACGTGCTTTTAAAGCAAAAAAAGAAAAATACGAAAAGACACACCAAATATAAACAAGTAAACAAAGACCTGCAACAAAGTGGGGAGCAGCTGTAAAAAAAAAAAAAAAAAAAAAAAAAACCTAACCCCAGTTGCCCCGTAGCGCTAGACCCGAACGGTTCGATTTTATTGAGCTCCGCAGTTAAAAAAATAGAAGTGCCGGAAAAATTAGAGCAATATACAAAGTGATTGGTATTGGTGGATTCGTCTCGACGAGACGAATCGAACGGTGTGTCACACTTAGGTGTGAAAAGTGGAAAAACCACCAAAAAGTGCAAAAAACCGTAAAAGTAAGGTTAACTCAGACTTTGGAGCAAGATATCTCTGGAACCATCGCGACGACCCATCATTTTCGGACTGTGGGAAGTCCACAATTGACGAGAGGAAGGCGCCTGCAGAGTCCCGGAATTTTCCGGCCAAGATCCAGGGACTTTCCTAAGAAAGTCCCTCAACCACCCGACCACGAGGTACTGGAACCAGCGCAGTCGCGCCACCCCAACCACCACAGACGAGGAGAGGACGTCGCAGCCGACAAGTGAGCGCTTTCAGCACAAGCCTACCCCCAATAGGAAGGGAGATATAAGGTCCAAAAAATTTTACATTTTAAGTTTAGAAATAAGTGCATATAAAACAAAAACCAGAGTGGTAACATATTAATTAAAAATCAAAATTAAATTTGCTATCTATTAACGATCATTTTAAAAGTTTTTTCGGAATTTTATCTTAAAGATCACCGTAGTTATTCAACTTTCAGGACCAGCGGGACGACCATCAAAAACAATAAAAGTTGAATAACAACTTGTTTTTATTTATTTTGAAACCTGGTTTTTGGGTTATCAGAGGAACTCGACCCGGGCTATCCGGTGAAAAAAGAATTTTTGGAAAAAACTTAGTATTTAGAGAAATTAGATTAAAACAAACTTAATTTGTAACGATAAAAATTGCTTCAAAATTTTAAACCGATTTAATTTATATGAAAATATAAATTAAAAAATAAAAATTATATATCACAGGAAAGGCCGGACTACCCTCTATCTAGTAGAATAAAAATCTTAAGGGAGGAGCCAGGCGTTTCCGAGCGCCACCCTCCCAAAGTAGCACCCAGAAATTCATTGACCGCAAAAACAACATTGTAAAAATTACGTAACTTGAAAATCCACTTTTTTATTATTGATATTTTGAAAATTATTTTTATATAGTTAGATTGTAAGGTGCATACAACCATTTCTGGTGAAGAAATTTTTAATTTTGGACCACCCAGTCCAAAGTTATAAGCCCCTAAAGTAGCATTTTAAAAATTTTTACAAATTGTATATTTTTCTCAAAAATTTCATTTTTAAACTTGAATTTCAAGTAGTTTAATCTAGTCTATAAACACCAATTTTCTAGGAGGGGTAAAACCCACCTAGACGGATCCAACAAACTACTTTGGAAAGATAAGGGTTGAAACCCGGAGAAAATATAAGGGTTACAAATTATTATGCGGTCAAATTTCGAGGACCCAGCACGGATTATTGAATTTTAAAAATACTAAATCTGTGATAATTAATGACTTTTATATATGTACAATTAGGTTAGGAAAGGCCCGAGTAAGTATTTTAAAAATTTTTTGGAAAACTTAAAACGCGCCCGAGCGCCGACCCCCCAAAGGTTCCAAAAAATTTTCACAAAACCGCACAATTAAGTTGGCAATCCATTAATCAAAAGTATATGTTTGTTTACGTTTTTTATTAGTTAATATCTTTGAATTCCGAACCCCAAAAATTATAAAAATTGTGCCCCCTGGTGGCCCATTTATTACTCTTCAAGAATTTTGCAAAAAATAAATTTTTCAACCCCTAATTTCAGAACAACAGAACATTAATCACCGAGGGATTTTTCGGGCTAAAACCCAAAAAATCTCCAAAAGTACCCGTTTTTCGAAAATTAATCCCGGAGCTTTTCGATAGAGGACATCCCCCTTTACAGGATTCCGAAGTCGAAACCCGTCCGGGACGACTTTTGAAAACGGGGAATTTCTAGTCAGGGCGGACTACGTCATAAGCCACGCCCACATTTAGGCGGAATATACAGGGGCTTGTTTAATTGCCTAAAAAGGGCACTTGGAGAAATTTCCCACATTAGGTCTCTTGGGAGAAAAGTCTCTCCTCAAGTAACACTATCCGACCACAACATAAAAAACACCACCAAAAATTGAAGTTCCCGGGTTCGATTCCCGGAAGAAGCAAACATATACAGCTAACTCCTAAAGTACGCATCGTAGGACGTTTTAGACCCCAAATTTGGCCTTTAGCGACTCGAAGAGTCGCAGGTGGAAACCCCCAGGGAGACGTCAATCCCCCATAGTCTCAACCCCCTACCCCCTACCCCATAAATTAATTAGACATACAAAATTCAAAATTTTATAAAAACTATACTTTTGGCATATACACTTTCTCGGACAAAAATAATCAGCGTTTTTTACCGGACAGTTTACAACCATAAAAACCAACCCTTAAATTTAAAATTTTTTCCCCCGCCGCCCTAAGGGAGAATTTGTTTAATAGTCCGTTACTAAGGAACTAACAGTCCCAAACTTACAACATTTTATATAGGGACTCAAATTCTCACTTGGGACCCAAATCTCGACGCCTACCCCTCTCAACCCCTAAACCACCCCTATCTGAAGAAATAAGGCAACTCGGAAACTACTGGGCCGATTTCGACCAAACTTTTACGGTTTGGTCCTATAAATTATTAGCAATCAGATAGAGTGCCAAACGTCTCTACATAGAGTACATAGAGACTAGGAAAATTAATATTAAGTTTTCACATACAAAAATTCTCACATAGGAACTCGGGCCTTTCAAGGTATAATTAAGTCTCCTGAATCTCTATTGAGATCAGGATTAGTATTAAGGAATTTTGACAAAATTCAGGACTCTATTGAGCCTGAATATAGGTTAAGTTAGTTAGGTTTTTATTAGAATTAGGACACTCTGCTCCTCTTTTGAGGGCAGACTTAGGCTAAAAATTTGACAAATCTGCACTTATTGCACAAATTACTACTGTCGTATTTTATTGTTTTACCTTTTATTTACCTTTTATTTAAACTTGATTTTAATTAAAATCCATAAACTTACATTGACAACCTGCACCTTTTTTAAGGGCAGGCTTAGTAATAGTAATTTGTTGTGTGCGTTTAAATCTTTAGCTTGACTGTGATATAGACACCCTGCACCTTTTTTAAGGGCAGGCTTAGTTTTAGGAATTAGTAATTTAGTAATTTTATTTTATTTTATTTTATTATATTATTTTGGTGTGTCCATTTAATTTTATTTTAATTTAAATTATCAATCCGTCTATTGACTCATAATTTCAATTCCAATTTTAATTCAAATTTTTAATTTCACTTTTTTAATTTTTATTTTTATTTTATTTTTAATTTTATTTTTCAATCTAATTTATATCAAAAAATCTAATTCGGATAAAACAGGTCTTAAAGACTGCTCCATATTGGTTCCAAAAAACTAAAATGGCAAGAAACGGCAAACACATCCCCGCCGCGAGAAATTCAAAAACTTTCGATTACGTTTATGAATCTCCTTCTGAGAAACAAGAACCAAAAATGGTAAACGAGACAGCAGGTACGCGACTTACGACGGCGCAAGGCACACAGAAAACAGCGAGAAAGGAGAAAGTGGAGGAATTCCCCCACAATTTAGTAAATAAGGCCAGGGATTTGGGTGCCAAAATGTTGGAGCATTTGGCACCCAAATCAGTGACAAGCGAGGGAAAACAGATTTTAAGAAAAGGAACGAAAGAGATGAAAGAATGGATAGAGATGCTGGCTAAAAGAGTAGTAGAATTAGAAAACAGTAAGAACGACGATGGAACGAAAGAAATGGACAGAAGGGAGGAAAAGAAAGACGAAAGAATGGACGGGAAGGAAATAGGAGAGATGAAAGAAATGCTGAAAAATATACAGAACATAGTTTTGGGAAATAGAGAAAGAATAGAAGAAGGAACCAGAAAGACGAAGAGCACGTTAGAAAGGATGGATGAACAGCAACAGCTTAGCAAACAAATAATGGAGGGCATAAATAAAGCTGCAGTAATAACAAAGGAAGACAACGATCACATGGATGGAGAACTGCAGAAATTTATGGACGTAGTGATGGAAGCAAGGGATGCAGCGATAGAGGCAAAGCTATACACGGATAAAATAGAGACAAGAATAGAATTCGAGCTAGATAAGGAAAACGATGAAAGCACAGCATATCTCCTGATGGAAGAACAAAAGAAAGTGATGGATGCAATTTTAGACAATAGGAAAGAAATAATAACAGGAAATAGGAAAATGGAAACAATAGAAGAAATAGGGAAAAAAGGGAATGATAATATAGGAGATATAGAAAGTATGCTAAGCACCACAATGCAAGAAAGTAGAATAACACTAGAGGAACAGGGGAAAATTAAAGAAACAATTTTAGGAAATAGAAAGGAAATAATAAGGGGAAACAGCATTATGGAAATAATAGAAAGTAGACAAAGAGAAGTAGGGACACAAATCACAGGGGAAAAAAGGGATATAGAAGGGATAGTGAAAGAAAAGATGGATGAAATCAGAAAGGATACGTATGCAGAGAGAGTAAAAGGGCCAGCTACTATGATGGAAACTTTACATTCCATCATAGTAGCATCAACGGACGTAACGCAAACAAGTGAAGAAGTGATCGAAGAGGTGAAAAAGAGTGTGGATGAAAAAGGAGAATGGATGGAGGTAAAAAAGATAAGAAAGGCAAAGGGACAGAAGGTCATAATAGGGTGTGCTAGGGAGAATGAAATGGAAAGACTGAAAGAGGAATTGGAAAGGAACAAAAAACTGATAGTTGAAAGAGCTAAAAATAAAAACCCGTTGATAGTGGTTAAGTACGTAAGAGGAGAAAACAAGTCGGAGCAAGTTATAGAGGCAATAAAAAGAAAGATAGGAAAAAGAACGAAAGGGAATAGCAAAGAGGAAGGAAAAGAGGACATAGAGGCAGTAACTGAAAGGACAACTAGAAATCCACATGTGGCACACGTGGTCCTGAGAGTGGCCCCGGCAATATGGCTGCAGCTGACAGAGGCGGGGACCCTTCAACTACGCTGGGGACCATCCAGAGTAGAAGATCAGTCCCCGCTAATCCAGTGCTCCCGCTGCTTGGGCTTCGGCCACATCAAGCGGGTCTGCCAGGAGCCGCTGGACAGTTGCAGCCACTGCGGGGGAGACCACAAGTATGCCACATGCGCAAATAAGGAAGAAGTGCCATGCTGCCAAAATTGCAAGAAAGTAAAAAGTAAGGATACAGCACACAATACCTTCAGTAACGCATGCCCACAGAGGGCTATATGGGATAGGATAGCCAGATCAAAAGTCGCGTACCACTGCTAAGGGCGAAATTAGGAAAATAGCTATAGAAATTAAAGAAATAAATAGGAAAATAAATAGGGTAATAGGTATACAAATAGACAATAGGGGAACGCAAAGTAAAGCCAAAGATCAAAAAGTAGACGGGACTCCACTGGGAGGAAACGCAAAGGGAAAGGTGAAAACTGAAAGTGCGCGCAGGAACAGCCAAAACAAACAGGGTTGCAAATATGATATTTGCAAATCCTGTCTTGCGGAAGCTGAACCTGCGAGCACTTACTCAACCCCAAAGACTCCGAGTGGAGTCAAACTTAAGTAACTTAGGATTAGGTAAAAAAAACTGAAAACGGTTAAATGTTAAAAAGAACGAAAGTATACTATAAGGAAAAATATGTAAATGGAAACAAAATGTAAACGGAATAAGAAATGTAAATGTAAATGTAAACCAAGAAATGTAATAGAATGTAAATACAAGAAAATAAAATGTAAATGTAAATATGTTATAAGACAAAGAAATGAAAGCTGTAATAAGAATAAGTAACTCATGTAACTAGAATAAGAAAAGAAGTAGAGATTAAGCATAGACGATGTAAATAGAGTAAGAAAATTAGAAAATAAGACAAAAGACCAGATATTAATCTGAGCATAGCAAAATAGTATAGATAAGAATAGATATAGGAATGTATAAAGCAAAAACATAAAGTATAAGGAACCAATAAATGTAAAATAATAGTCAATAGAAAAAGGAAATGTATTAGAATAAGAAAGATTTGAAAAGATAAAAAGAAAAAGAAACACAAAAAGAAAAATGTGTAAAAAATATATATAAGCGCGAAAAAAATAAACGTGCTTTTAAAGCAAAAAAAAAAGAAAAATACGAAAAGACACACCAAATATAAACAAGTAAACAAAGACCTGCAACAAAGTGGGGAGCAGCTAAAAAAAAAAAAAAAAAAAAAAAAAAAAAAACCTAACCTAACCTAACCTAACCTAACCTAACCTAACCTAACCTAACCTAACCTAACCTAACCTAACCTAACCTAACCTAACCTAACCTAACCTAACCTAACCTAACCTAACCTAACCTAACCTAACCTAACCTAACCTAACCTAACCTAACCTAACCTAACCTAACCTAACCTAACCTAACCTAACCTAACCTAACCTAACCTAACCTAACCTAACCTAACCTAACCTAACCTAACCTAACCTAACCTAACCTAACCTAACCTAACCTAACCTAACCTAACCTAACCTAACCTAACCTAACCTAACCTAACCTAACCTAACCTAACCTAACCTAACCTAACCTAACCTAACCCAGTTGCCCCGTAGCGCTAGACCCGAACGGTTCGATTTTATTGAGCTCCGCAGTTAAAAAATAGAAGTGCCGGAAAAATTAGAGCAATATACAAAGTGATTGGTATTGGTGGATTCGTCTCGACGAGACGAATCGAACGGTGTGTCACACTTAGGTGTGAAAAGTGAAAAAACCACCAAAAAGTGCAAAAAACCGTAAAAGTAAGGTTAACTCAGACTTTGGAGCAAGATATCTCTGGAACCATCGCGACGACCCATCATTTTCGGACTGTGGGAAGTCCACAATTGACGAGAGGAAGGCGCCTGCAGAGTCCCGGAATTTTCCGGCCAAGAACCAGGGACTTTCCTAAGAAAGTCCCTCAACCACCCGACCACGAGGTACTGGAACCAGCGCAGTCGCGCCACCCCAACCACCACAGACGAGGAGAGGACGTCGCAGCCGACAAGTGAGCGCTTTCAGCACAAGCCTACCCCCAATAGGAAGGGAGATATAAGGTCCTAAAAATTTTACATTTTAAGTTTAGAAATAAGTGCATATAAAACAAAAACCAGAGTGGTAACCTATTAATTAAAAATCAAAATTAAATTTGCTATTTATTAACGATCATTTTAAAACTTTTTTCGGAATTTTATCTTAAAGATCACCGTAGTTATTCAACTTTCAGGACCAGCGGGACGACCATCAAAAACAATAAAAGTTGAATAACAACTTGTTTTTATTTATTTTGAAACCTGGTTTTTGGGTTATCAGAGGAACTCGACCCGGGCTATCCGGTGAAAAAAGAATTTTTGGCAAAAACTTAGTATTTAGAGAAATTAGACGAAAACAATCTTAATTTGTAACAATAAAAATTGATTCAAAATTTTAAACCGATTTAATTTATATGAAAATATAAATTAAAAAATAAAAATTATATATCACAGGAAAGGCCGGACTACCCTCTAGCTAGTAGTATAAAAATCTTAAGGGAGGAGCCAGGCGTTTCCGAGCGCCACCCTCCCAAAGTAGCACCCAGAAATTCATTTGACCGCAAAAACAACATTGTAAAAATTACGTAACTTGAAAATTCACTTTTTTATCTTTGACTTTTTCAAATTTGTTTTTACGCAATTAGATAGTTATGTAAGAGTAACCATTTTTGACGGAGGAATTTTAAATTTCGGACCACCCAGTCCGGAGTTATAAGCTTTTAAAATAAAAATTTCACCCGATGTTAGTTTTTGCAAAAATTTCATTTTAAATATTGAATTTCAAGTAGTTAAATCTAGTCTATAAACACCAATTTTCTAGGAGGGGTAAAACCCACCTAGACGGTTCTAACAAACAACTTTGGAAAGATAAGGGTTGAAACCCGGAGAAAATATAAGGGTTACAAATTTTTATGCGGTCAAATTTCGGGGACCCAACACGGATTATCGAATTTTAAAAATACTAAATCTGTGATAATTAATGACTTTTATATATGTACAATTAGGTTAGGAAAGGCCCGAGTAAGTGGTTTAAAAATTTTTTGGAAAACTTAAAACGCGCCCGAGCGCCGACCCCCCAAAGGTTCCAAAAAATTTTAACAAAACCGCACAATTAAGTTGGCAAGCCATTAATCATAAGTATATGTTTGTTTACGTTTTTTATTAGTTAATATCTTTGTATTCCGAACCCCTAAAATTATAAAAATTGTGCCCCCTGGTGGCCCATTTATTACTTTTTAAGATTTTTGTAAAAAATAAATTTTTCAACCCCTATTTGTAGAACAACAGAACATTAATCACCGAGGGATTTTTCGGGCTAAAACCCAAAAAATCTCCAAAAGTACCCGTTTTTCGAAAATTAATCCCGGAGCTTTTCGATAGAGGTCATCCCCCTTTACAGGATTCCGAAGTCGAAACCCGTCCGGGAGGACTTTTGAAAACGGGGAATTTCTAGTCAGGGCGGACTACGTCATAAGCCACGCCCACTTATAGGCGGAATATATAGGGGCTTGTTTAATTGCCTAAAAAGGGTACTTGGAGAAATCTCCCACATTAGGTTCCTTGGGAGAAAAGTATCTCTTCAAACAACATTACCCGACCCCAATATAAAAAACACCACCAAAAATTGAAATTCCCGGGTTCGATTCCCGGAAGAAGTAAACATATACAGCTAACTCCTAAAGTACGCATAGTAGGACGTTTTAGACCCCAAATTTGGCCTTTAGCGACTCGAAGAGTCGCAGGTGGAAACCCCCAGGGAGACGTCAATCCCCCATAGTCTCAACCCCCTACCCCCTACCCCATAAATTAATTAGACATACAAAATTCAAAATTTTATAAAAACTATACTTTTGGCATATACATCTTCTCGGACAAAAATAATCAGCATTCTTTACCGGACATTTTACAACCATAAAAACCAACCCCTAAATTTGAAATTTTTCCCCCGCCGCCCTAAGGGAGAATTTGTTTAATAGCCCGTTACTAAGGAACTAACAGTCCCAAACTTACAACATTTTATATAGGGACTCAAATTCTCACTTGGGACCCAAATCTCGACGCCTACCCCTCCCAACCCCTAAACCACCCCTATCTGAAGAAATAAGGCAACTCGGAAACTACTGGGCCGATTTCGACCAAACTTTTACGGTTTGGTCCTATAAATTCTCAGCAATCAGATAGAGTGCCAAACGTCTCTACATAGAGTATATAGAGACTAGGAAAATTAATATTAAGTTTTCACACACAAAAATTCTCATATAGGAACTCGGGCCTTTCAAGGTATAATTAAGTCTCCTGAATCTCTATTGAGATCAGGATTAGTATTAAGGAATTTTGACAAAATTCAGGACTCTATTGAGCCTGAATATAGGTTAAGTTAGTTAGGTTTTTATTAGAATTAAGACACTCTGCTCCTCTTTTGAGGGCAGACTTAGGCTAAAAATTTGACAAATCTGCACTTATTGCACAAATTACTACTGTCGTATTTTATTATTTTATTGTTTTACCTTTTTAAACTTGATTTTAATCAAAATCTATAAATTTACATTGACAACCTGCACCTTTTTTAAGGGCAGACTTAGTAATAGTAATTTGTTGTGTGCGTCTAAATCTTTAGCTTGACTGTGATATAGACACCCTGCACCTTTTTTAAGGGCAGGCTTAGTTTTAGGAATTAGTAATTTAGCAATTTTATTTTATTTTATTTTATTATATTATTTTGGTGTGTCCATTTAATTTTATTTTAATTTGAATTATCCGTCTATTGACTCATTTATTTCAATTCCAATTTTAATTCAATTTTTAATTTTACTTTTAAATTTTTATTTTTATTTTTATTTTATTTTTCAATTTAATTTATTTTTAAAAAAAATTTTTTAATTCGGATAAAACAGGTCTTAAAGACTGCTCCATATTGGTTCCAAAAAATTAAAATGGCAAGAAACGGCAAACACATTCCCGCCGCGAGAAATTCAAAAACATTCGATTACGTGCACGAATCTCCTTCTGAGAAAAAAGAACTAAAAATGGTAAACGAGATAGCAGGTACGCGACTTACGACGGCGGAAGGCACACAAAAAACAGCGAGGAAGGAGAAAGTGGAGGAATTCCCCCACAATTTAGTAAGTAAGGCCAGGGATTTGGGTGCCAAAATGTTGGAGCATTTGGCACCCAAATCAGTGACAAGCGAGGGAAAACAGATTTTAAGAAAAGGAACGAAAGAGATGAAAGAGTGGATAGAGATGCTGGCTAAAAGAGTAGTAGAATTAGAAAACAGTAAGAACGACGATGGAACGAAAGAAATGGACAGAAGGGAGGAAAAGAAAGACGAAAGAATGGACGGGAAGGAAATAGGAGAGATGAAAGAAATGCTGAAAAATATACAGGACATAGTTTTGGGAAATAGAGAAAGAATAGAAGAAGGAACCAGAAAGACGAAGAGCACGTTAGAAAGGATGGATGAACAGCAACAGCTTAGCAGACAAATAATGGAGGGCATAAATAAAGCTGCAGTAATAACAAAGGAAGACAACGATCACATGGATGGAGAACTGCAGAAATTTATGGACGTAGTGATGGAAGCAAGGGATGCAGCGATAGAGGCAAAGCTATACACGGATAGAATAGAGACAAGAATAGAATTCGAGCTAGATAAGGAAAACGATGAAAGCACAGCATATCTCCTGATGGAAGAACAAAAGAAAGTGATGGATGCAATTTTAGATAATAGGAAAGAAATAATAACAGGAAATAGGAAAATGGAAACAATAGAAGAAATAGGGAAAAAAGGAAATGATAATATAGGAGATATAGAAAGTATGCTAAGCACCACAATGCAAGAAAGTAGAATGACACTAGAGGAACAGGGGAAAATTAAAGAAACAATTTTAGGAAATAGAAAGGAAATAATAAGGGGAAACAGCATTATGGAAATAATAGAAAGTAGACAAAAAGAAGTAGGGACACAAATCACAGGGGAAAAAAGGGATATAGAAGGGATAGTGAAAGAAAAGATGGATGAAATCAGAAAGGATACGTATGCAGAGAGAGTAAAAGGGCCAGCTACTATGATGGAAACTTTACATTCCATCATAGTAGCATCAACGGACGTAACGCAAACAAGTGAAGAAGTGATTGAAGAGGTGAAAAAGAGTGTGGATGAAAAAGGAGAATGGATGGAGGTAAAAAAGATAAGAAAGGCAAAGGGACAGAAGGTCATAATAGGATGTGCTAGGGAGAATGAAATGGAAAGACTGAAAGAGGAATTGGAAAGGAACAAAAAATTGATAGTTGAAAGAGCTAAAAATAAAAACCCGTTGATAGTGGTTAAGTACGTAAGAGGAGAAAACAAGTCGGAGCAAGTTATAGAGGCAATAAAAAGAAAGATAGGAAAAAGAACGAAAGGGAATAGTAAAGAGGAAGAAAATAAGGACATAGAGGCAGTATTTGAAAGGATAACAAGAAACCCACATGTGGCACACGTGGTCCTGAGAGTGGCCCCGGCAATATGGCTGCAGCTGACAGAGGCGGGGACCCTTCAACTACGCTGGGGACCATCCAGAGTAGAAGATCAGTCCCCGCTAATCCAGTGCTCCCGCTGCTTGGGCTTCGGCCACATCAAGCGGGTCTGCCAGGAGCCGCTGGACAGTTGCAGCCACTGCGGGGGAGACCACAAGTATGCCACATGCGCAAATAAGGAAGAAGTGCCATGCTGCCAAAATTGCAAGAAAGTAAAAAGTAAGGATACAGCACACAACACGTTCAGCATCGAATGCCCACAGAGGGCTATATGGGATAGGATAGCCAGATCAAAAGTCGCGTACCACTGCTAAGGGCGAAAATAGGAAAATAATTACAGTAAATAAAAAAATGTGTAGGAAAACAAGTAGCGAAATAGGTATACAATTAGATAGTAAGGGAACGCAAGGCAAAACTGAAGACCACAAAGTAGACGGGACTCCACTGGGAGGAAACGCAAAGGGAGGAGTGATAACTGAAAAGTGCGCGCGGGAACAGCCAAAACAAACAGGGTTGCAAATATGATATTTGCAAATCCTGTCTTGCGGAAGCTGAACCCGCGAGCACTTACTCAACCCCAAAGACTCCGAGTGGAGTCAAACTTAAGTAACTTAGGACAAGGTAAAAAACTGAAAACGGTAAAATGTTAAAAAGAACGAAAGTATACTATAAGGAAATGTGTAAATGGAAACAAAATGTAAACGGAATAAGAAATGTAAATGTAAATGTAGATTAAAAAATGTAATAGAATGAAAATACAAGAAGATAAAATGTAAATGTAAATATGTGATATGATAAACAAATGAAAACTGTAATTAGAATAAGATACCCATGCAACTAGAATAAGGAAAAGAAGTAGAGATTAAG
Source organism: Chilo suppressalis (assembly GCA_902850365.2). NCBI lineage: Eukaryota > Metazoa > Arthropoda > Insecta > Lepidoptera > Crambidae > Chilo > Chilo suppressalis. The sequence continues at coordinate 21,113,660 of OU963914.1, read as the reverse complement.
CATAGACAGTGTAAATAAAATAAGAATACTAGAAAATAAGACAAAGACCAGATATTAATCTGAGTATAGCATAATAGTATAGATAGAAATAGATATGGAAATGTATAAGCCAAAAATAGAGAATAAGGGAACCAATAAATGTAGAAATAATAGTCAATAGAAGAAAGAAATGTATTAGAATAAGAAATAGTTGAAAAGATAAAAAGAAAAAGAAACACAAAAAGAAAAATGTGTTAAAAAATATATATAAGCGCGAAAAAAATAAACGTGCTTTTAAAGCAAAAAAAGAAAAATATGAAAAGACACACCAAATATAAACAAGTAATCAAAGACCTGCAACAAAGTGGGGAGCAGCTGTAAAAAAAAAAAAAAAAAAAAAAAAAAAAAAAAAAAAAAAACCTAACCTAACCTAACCTAACCTAACCTAACCTAACCTAACCTAACCTAACCTAACCTAACCTAACCTAACCTAACCTAACCTAACCTAACCTAACCTAACCTAACCTAACCTAACCTAACCTAACCTAACCTAACCTAACCTAACCTAACCTAACCTAACCTAACCTAACCTAACCTAACCTAACCTAACCTAACCTAACGCGAACAAGTATTCGAACAGGTCAGGAAGTCGGTCGAAGGGGACGGGGAGTGGAGCGAGGTGAGGAGGGTGAAAAAAGTGAGAGGGCAAAAGGTAGTAATAGGGTGTGCGAAAAAGGAGGAAGCCAGGAGATTGAAAGAAAGGTTAGAAGGAAATAAAAGCTTAAAAGTTGAAACAGCCATAAATAAGAACCCACTGATAATAGTCAAATATGTGATGGGAGAAAAAAAGAAAGAACAAGTGGAGGAAGCAATAAAGAGACACTTCAACAAAGCAGGACAAAAGAGTACAAAAGAAGAACTCCAAATAGAGGCACTTTATGAAAAAAGGACTAGAAATCCACACGTGGCACATGTGGTACTAAAGGTGGCACCCGTAGTATGGCGGCAACTGACAGAGGCGGGGACTATCCAACTGCAATGGGGTTTATCCCGTGTAGAGGATCAGTCCCCGATTATCCGATGCTCCCGCTGCTTGGGCTTCGGCCACATCAAGCGGGTCTGCCAGGAGCCGTCGGACAGTTGCTGCCACTGCGGGGGAGACCATCTATTCACAGTGTGCCCCAATAAGAATAGTGCCCCTGAATGCATAAATTGCAAGAAGATAGGAAGTAAAGAAAAACATCACAACGCCTTTAGCCCCAATTGCCCGCAAACGCTATCGTGGGAAAAAATAGCAAGAGCCAGAATAGCGTATTGCTAAGGTGGTGACAGATAGGACAGGAGAGGGAGAAGAGATATACGGCGTCCTCCAGGCAAACCTCCAAAGGAGCAGAAACGCCACAAGCGAGCTGCTCCTGGAGGCTGCCAAAATGAAATCTTTTATGGCGCTGGTGCAGGAACCGTATACGGGAAACGCGGGAGTAGTGGGAGGTCAATCCGGGGTTAGATTCTACCAGGCAGCACAAGAGGTCGGGAAAGTGAACAAGGCGGCGATAGCCGTCTTCAACATGAACACAAAAATCCAACAATTTCCCGACCTCATAACTACAAATATAGTAGCAATAAAGATCATAACACAAGAATGGGAACTCGGAGTGATCTCCTACTACTTTGAGCCGGACAAAGACATAGGCCCGTATATGGTTCAGGTAAAACGCGCCATAGAGAAACTGGGAACAGATAGGATTATCATAGGAGGGGACGCCAACGCGTGGAGCGAGTGGTGGGGAAGCGTACGTAGTGATGACAGGGGGGAGGAGATGCTAGGGACAATTAATGACTTGGGTTTCCACGTCTTAAACGAAGGAGGCAGACCAACCTTCCAGACCTGGCGAAGAGGGAAGGAATACAAGAGCTGTGTGGATGTGACCTATTGCTCGACAGACATGCTGGACAAGGTGTTAGACTGGAAGGTGATGGATGGAGTGACAACGTCGGACCACAACACAATCTCTTTTAAAATAAAACTGGGAAATAACAAAATGAATGGCAACATAAACAACAAAACCACTAGGAAATATAACACATTAAAAACAAATTGGACAGATTATAAAAAAGGAATACAAGATTTATTTAAAGAAAATAACATAAACAAAACAGAAATAGATAAAATAGTAGATATAGATCAATTAGAACTAGCAATAAATAAATATACCAAATCAATAGAAATAAACTGTGATAAACATACAAAACCAAAAAAGATAAATAGTAAAATAAAGATTGTGTGGTGGTCCGACGAGCTTGAGAGAATGAAGAAAGAAAAGAACAAACTAAAAAGGAGAATAAAATGGGCAGCACCGAGTCGCAAAACATGGGTAGTCGAGCAATATATGGATGCAAAAGAGAAGTACGAAAGAGAGATGAATGTAGCCAGGGTGAAGAGTTGGAAGGAGTTCTGCCAGAAACAAAACCGGGAAACCATGTGGGAGGGTATATACAGGGTGATAGGCAGAACAAGAGCACAGGGAGAAGATCTACCAATCGCGAGAGGGGGCATCACCACCAGCCCCAAACAGTCGGTGCGCATAATGGCTGAGACCTTCTACCCGGATGATACCGAAGTAGGGGAAAGCGAAGTCCACAGAGCAGTGCGAGTCAGCGCGGCGGAAGCGAATGAGGGAGATGAACATGATGTTCATGACCCCCCATTCGTGGAAGCCGAGCTGATGCACGCTGTGGACTCGTTCAACCCGAAAAAGGCACCGGGTGGAGACGGTTTCACGGCCGACATATGCGCAGCGACTGTTAAAGCGGACAGCGAATTAGCTCTCGCGATCTTCAACAAATGCCTAGCCCTGGCCCACTTCCCGAACGCATGGAAAAAAGCGACAATAATAATGCTTAGGAAACCCGGCAAAGACAACTACCAGGAACCCAAGTCATACAGGCCAATAGGTTTGCTGCCAGTATTAGGAAAAATATTTGAAAAAATGTTAGTGCGTCGATTAAAATGGCATATACTACCCAAACTAAACGTAAGGCAGTACGGGTTCATGCCGCAGCGCGGGACGGAGGACTCCCTCTACGACATGGTCCAGCAGATCAGAGGCAAAGTGGCGGAGAAGAGAATAGTGGCCCTGATCTCGCTGGATATAGAGGGGGCCTTCGATAATGCGTGGTGGCCGCGGATCCGTTACCAATTAAAAAACATGAACTGCCCAAGAAATCTCAGAAACTTAGTTAGTAGTTACTTTAACAATAGAATGGTGACGGTGAGATGCGCGGGAGAGGAGTTCAGCAAACCCACCAACAAAGGTTGCGTACAGGGGTCCATAGGGGGCCCCTTATTTTGGAACATCTTGCTGGATCCTCTCCTGAACGAGCTCACCGACGCCAATATTAACTGCCAAGCATTCGCGGACGACATCATATTGATGGTGGACGGCGGAGACTCCAAGTCAGTACAGGATAAGGCCAACATGGGACTCTCCCTGGTCAGGAGATGGGGCGCGTCGAACAAGCTCAACTTTGCAGCACATAAGACCAAAGCTATGATCATAACAAAAAAGCTGAAATTCGACGCGCCGGTACTGACCATGGGGGGAGTCCAAATAGAGATTACAAATGAAATCAAAATTCTTGGCCTACTAATAGATAGAAAATTAACTTTTAATAACCATATAAAATACATCTGCGGCAAAGCGTTAAACATATTTAAAGGAATTCAAAGAGCCGCAAAAACGACTTGGGGCCTCCAACCTGAAATCATCAGAACCATATATATAGCGGTCATAGAGCCGATAATCCTGTATGCGGCGAGTGTTTGGCAGGGGGAAGCCGATAAAATCATAACAAAAAAGAAATTCTCTGTTGTCCAAAGGGGGTTCGCTCAAAAAATCGCAAAGTGTTACAGGACGGTGTCACTCAACTCCGCCTTAATATTGTCGGGGCTGCTTCCGCTGGACCTAAGGGTCCATGAAGCATCCCAGCTCTATGAGGCGAAGCGAGGGAAACCCCAGGCAATATTGAGGGGGAGAAAGGTGGAGGAAAGGGTATCCTTCATGGATTCGGACCACCCCGGTAGCAGCAGTATGATAGGTTTTGAGTGTCTGGAGAACGAGGAGGAGGATAGCAAACTGGCAGAAGGTCTTGTGAAGATCTATACAGATGGCAGCAAACTGGAGGGAAAGGTAGGAGCCGCCCTGACCTGTTGGAAAGGGCAGGCAGAAGTCCTTTCCCGAAAGTTTAAGCTGGAGCCATACTGTACAGTCTTCCAAGCCGAGCTGTATGCTATCCTCCAAGCCACGGAGTGCGTGTTAGGGAAAGGATGGAAGGAGGCGGCCGTGCTCAGCGACTCGAGGTCCTCTCTCCAATCGCTAGCGGATCCAGACTCCTCGCATCCGATCACCAAGGCGATTCAGGGCAACCTGGCCCAACTCAGGGACAACGGCCAAACCGTGTCCCTGTATTGGATCAGGGCCCACGTCGGGGTGATCGGAAACGAGAGAGCGGATCAGCTGGCGAAGGGGGCGGCCCTCGGGTTGAAATGCAAATCGCACTATGACTGCTGTCCCATCTCTTTCGTCAAGCGCCATGTACGCGCGATGACGAAAGTAGAATGGGACAGCAGGTATAGGAGCGAGGACACGGCTGCCACAACGAAGGCGTTCTTCCCTAGCGGGGAGAGCGCCTTCGGAGTCGTAAGAAAGATGAAGATTGATAGAATAGCTGCACAGATCCTTACCGGGCATGGAGGTTTCTCCGCCTACCTCCATAGATTTAAAAAGAAGGATACCCCAAGATGCGTATGTGACCCAAACACCGAAGAGGACATTTTTCATGTCCTCCTAGATTGCCCCCTTTACAGCAGAGAAAGACACGACGCACAAGTAGCATTGAACACACCCCTTAGAAAGGAAAACCTGTGGGAAATTATGGCAGAAAGTAAAGATAGGGAAGCGTTTATTAAGTTTGGTAAGAAAATAGTGGAAAAGGTCATAGAACGAAATAGAGATGATTAGTGAAAAATGTATTAAATTATAGTAGTGTAATATGTAAAAGCAAATAGAGTATAAGAAATTGTGATATTAGTTTTAAGTAAAGAAATGTAAAAGGCAAGAAAGCAACGAAATAGATAATAAGAATGTAAATAGAAATAGATCAGTGTGTGTAATTAAGTGAATAAGTAAAATGTAACAATAAAACAAGAAGAAATATGTAATAGCAAATAAGATAAATGTAAAGAATAAAAAGAAAAAAGTAATAAAGTGCAAAAGAAAGAGCACTAAAACCACATGCAAAAGAGCAAGCATGTCTAACAAACCAAAATAGTACCAAACAAAACAAAAAAAGAAAAACAAAGTCCTGAAACAAATCGGGGATACCGCTAAAAAAAAAAAAAAAAAAAAAAAAAAAAAAAAAACCTAACCTAACCTAACCTAACCTAACCTAACCTAACCTAACCTAACCTAACCTAACCTAACCTAACCTAACCTAACCTAACCTAACCTAACCTAACCTAACCTAACCTAACCTAACCTAACCTAACCTAACCTAACCTAACCTAACCTAACCTAACCTAACCTAACCTAACCTAACCTAACCTAACCTAACCTAACCTAACCTAACCTAACCTAACCTAACCTAACCTAACCTAACCTAACCTAACCTAACCTAACCTAACCTAACCTAACCTAACCTAACCTAACCTAACCTAACCTAACCTAACCTAACCTAACCTAACCTAACCTAACCTAACCTAACCTAACCTAACCTAACCTTTTTTTTTTTTTTTTTTTTTTTGTGACGAGGGGAAATGCAGTTACGCACCATACCGTGACGCTGACTAGGCGCACGGCGTGTGTGGGACTCGCCGGCACGGGAAACAGTGCCGACCCTACTCAAGCAGGACCAGTGCGGAAGACCACACTGATCCTACTCCACTAAAACCCCCCGGTACCCTCCTACGCCCATGTGGGGGCGTCTCGGGGCCGACGCACCTGCGTGCGCCACAGCTCCGAGCCCGCCCCCGGGCAGGCCCGGCCCAACGAGTGGACCGGGCGACGCGCCTCAGGGGGACTGCGCTAGGGTACTAGGCAGTCCCCAGACGTGGTGGCCTATGCCGGAGCGGCACCTAGGGCGCGCGGCTGGTCAGGCCGCGCCCAGGCCACCTTAGGGCCGTCGAAGACCGGCAGTCACCGCTGCCTGCCTTCTTCGGCCCACCCGTCTACGCCGGAGAGGGGCGGCTAGAGCGTCCTCCTCCCGCTCCCTCTCCGCTGCCTCCTTCTGCGCCATCACAGATTCGCAGAAGGAGGCGGCAGCCCTCCAGGCTCTCTCGCTACCAAGCATGGCTCTTACCATACTTGGCAGCGAGAGGCCTCCTCCGCCGAGCGCCGCGATCAGATCGCGGCGCTCGTTTCGCCAGGCCGGGCACACGATCAACGTGTGCTCGGCCGTGTCGTCGGGAGAGGCGCAGTGATGACACCGCGGCGTCTCCTCCCGACGGGCGACTCGGTGCAGGTAGTGACCGAAACACCCATGTCCGGTCAGTACCTGCACCAGGCGGTAGGTGAGGGTGCCCCGCTGGCGCCCTACCCACTCCTCCAACACCGGACGAATCGCCTCGATCGTCCGGTGGCCAGCGGCTGGGTTGGCGAGTGCCTCCACCCATCGGCGCAGAGCCTCCCCCTGCGCCTCGGTGCGGACCCGTTCTACCTCCTCTAGAACGGGTCGCTCGCCCCGCTCTCTCGCCGCGACCCGGTGTTGATGCACCTGGGATAGTACCAGGGCATCAACCTCCCACGGGAGCGTACCTGCTAGGACGCAGGCAGCCCCGTGGCTGACCGTGCGGTAAGCCCGCACGGCCCGGGTCGCGATGACCCTCTGCGGTCTTCGCAAGAGGGCCCTCGTGCGGGACGAGAGGCACTCAGCCCAGACCGGGGCCCCGTACAGCGCCATCGACTTTATCACGGAGTGATAAAGCCGACGGCACTTCGCCTTCGGCCCCCCCACATTGGGGAGGAGGCGACCGAGTCCGGCTGCGACGCCGCACAGCCGGGGAGCGAGGAGCCTGAAATGCTCCTCCCAGCTCCATCGGGGGTCTAGGGTCAGGCCGAGATACTTAAGGTGCATCTCGACCGGAACCCACACCCCCTCTACCCGGGCACGGAGCCCCGGCGGGGTCCTGCGTCTGGGACCGTGGAAGGCCATGGCCCTCGTCTTTTCGAGGGCCACTTCCAGTCCCAGGAGGCGGATGCGTCGGACGACCATGGAGGTGCCGACCGACGCAAGGCGGACCGCCTCCTCCCACCCCCTCCCTCTCGCCGCTACTAGGGTGTCGTCCGCAAAGCAGACGACATCCATGCGCGGCAAGAGCTCACCCCGCAGGACCCAGTTGTACCCCAGGTTCCATAGGAGGGGACCTAATACGGAACCCTGGGGTACGCCTGCCTTCACTGGCCACGATTGGACGCGGCCCTCCGCGTCCTCGTACAGGACTGACCTGTCTCGCAGGTAGTCCCGGACGAGGGCGCGGAGGTAGAGGGGCACTCGGTGGAACTCGAGCGCCGCCTCTATGCACTCGTGGGGGATGGTGTTGAACGCGTTCGCGATGTCCAAGGACACCGCGATCACCACCTCCCCCCGAGCTGTGGCCGCCTCAGTCCACCTCTTGAGACGGCCAACCGCGTCCATCGTGGACCGGCCGGTTCGGAAGCCGAACTGGCAGTCCGCCAAGTCCGGCCCCTCACCCTCGATGTGCTCGATGATCCGGGAGGCGAGAATCTTCTCAAAAGCCTTCCCGGACTCATCGAGCAACACCACCGGCCGGTAGCCCGCTGGAGAGTCTGCCGGGCGGCCTTCCTTGCGGAGAAGGCAAAGCCGCCCCACTCTCCAGCGCCTGGGAAAGCGACCCGTCGCGATGCATGTGTCTAGCACCGCGCGGAATCGCTCTCTCAGGGGGCCCAAGGCAATGGCCATTACCTTGGCCGGGGCCCCATCCGGCCCCGGAGCTTTGTTGCGGCTCCGGAGCCGGTCCCTCACCGTGTCCAGTTCTCCATCGGACACGGGGGGGCCAGCCGCCCACGCCCCCGGAGCAGAACCGGGGGGCAGCATCCTGGGGGGTTCGAAGGGCCCGGGGTCTGGGAAAAGTGTCCCCAGCACCCTCCTCACCAGCGCGGGCTCCATACCGGACGTGGAGGGGGCCGCCGAAGCGAACTTCCCCCTCACCGTCCGGTACGGCCTCCCCCAGGGGTCGCTGTCCAGGATGGCCAAAAACTCATCCCAGGCAGCGACCTTGGCCCTGCAGATGGCTCTACGCAGGGCCGTGTGGGCCTCATTGTACGCCCGGCGGAGGACCTCCTCTTCACCGGGCGCTTGTCTGGCGCGCCTGCGGCATCGCTGGCAGGCGCGCCTGGCCCTCATACTGGCGGCACGCAGGATCGTGAGCTCCTGCGTCCACCAGTATGCCTGCCCACTCCTCCGTGGGCCAACCCGCGCCCTCGGCATGGCGGCGCTGCAGACGACGTTGATGTCGTCCGCGAAAAGGTCCGCCATGCCGTCGGCATCCCCAGCGACGGCGTCTGGGACCCCTGCCCAGGCCCGCACCGTCGCCGCCTCCTCCGCCACATCCGGCTGGAGGCGTGCGAGCGCCCACCGTTTGAACGGCGAGCTGCCCGCACGGGGGCCCACCGGGGCCCCTGGGGATGCCGTGGAGACCTCGTACCGGACGTATCGGTGGTCCGATAGGGTCTCCACATCCGCCTCCACCCGCCAGCCCCGGATACGGGCCGCGAGCGGCGGGGGTGGCGAAGGACACGTCAATGAGTGACGTGCCCTGCCACCGGACGCAGGTAGGGGTGGTTCCTCGATTGAGGATCTGGAGACCCAGGGCGAACACCCAGGCCTCCAGTATACCACCCCTGACGTCGGTGCGGGGGGACCCCCACGCGGTCGATTTTGCGTTGAGGTCCCCCGCCACCAGCACCTGACGAGGGGCCGCGCGGTGCACGACCCCTTCAACCGCAGCGAGAAACCGATCGAAGTCGGCCCTGCTGCGATTGGGGGAGAAGTAGGTGGACACCACCACCACCTCTCCCCATCGTGCCGCCACATACCCCTCCCCCCTCTCCACCAGCACCGGGGAAGGGCCTGCACTCGCCGCCACTATGGCAGCGGAGCCATCCGCAGCCCCCATCCACTTGTCGGACGGGGGGATACGGTGCGGCTCCGAGACCACCGCAAGGTCGACCCCCCACTCCGCCATCGTCTGGCACAGGAGATCCTGTGCCCCGGCGGAGTGGTTGACATTAATTTGGAGGAGCTCAATGGTCGAGCTGGGCATTACTCGTCTCCATTGGCTCCTCCGTCACCTCCGCCGGTGCAGATGTTGGCGGAGGTATAGGTCGTGGGACCTCGGCTGCCTTGACCCGTTCTGTGCGGGTCTTTGCGGGCGGGGGATTGCAATTTCGGCCCCCCATCCTATGATTTGCGGGCCGCTTGGCCTCCGCACAGATGGCGCACTTAAGCGCCGCTGTGCAGCCCGACGCCTGGTGCCCCTCGGAGCCGCAGCGGTAGCAAAGCTTGCTGCGGTCGTTTGCGGAGGGGCATCGCTGTATGGGGTGTCCAATCCCCATACAACGGAAGCAGCGCATGGGCTTTGTCTCCAGGAGATGCACTGTGGCAGAGCTCCAGCCCATCTCTACATGCTTGGCCTTCTCCAAGCGCTTGGCTGCCTCCACGGGGACCGATGCAAAGGCTGCACCAGTCCCCCGAGCCCCCGTATGTACCTTGCCCACCTTTATCTGGTGGGCCGGGCAGCCACCTACTTTCGCCAGCGCCTGGCACACATCGTCGGCACTAATCGAGTCGTCGATTCCGACGACCCGGACCTCCGCCGTCTTTGTCGGCCGGGTTACTTTGGCCGCATCGCCAAGGGCCTCCCCGATCTTGCTGGCCAGCTTGTCGGCCTGCTCTGGGGAGGTTTCCTTTGGAAGTTCTATTATACGGGCCCCCGTAATGCCCGTACGGAACTTCGCTGGGCCTATGCCCAGGTCAGCGAAGCTGACACTGGACTTGGCCTGGGCGATGACCTGACCATACGTGAGGCCCTTTTCAATGGCCTCAGGTTTTAGGGCCAGCACTACGGCCAGAGTTTTCGGGGCCCGCAGCGCCTTCCTCTTCTTGGGGGCCCCCTTGGCTGGGGCCTTGGCCGTCTTTTTGGCCTTCTTCTTTTTCTTCCCCTTTTCAACCAGGACCCACTCTTTGTCCTGGTCAGCGGGAAGGGCTGGCGCCTCCTTCCTCTTTTTAGGGCCCTTTGCCATTGGGGCCTGCTTCGGTGGAGGCGGCGGAGGCGGCGGAGGCGCCATAGGCGGTCGTGCTGGCCCAGGCCTTTTGACCTCCCTGGCCTTTTTAGGGAGGTTGGCTGGCGGGGCGAGGGTGGTATTCCCCGCTGGGGCCTGCCGCTCCCGGCCGCGGCTCGAAATCTTGGAGGAGGCTAGGGGCGGTCTGTGGCTCTTCGCTTCCAGTAGCCGCCCATCCACCTCAAGCCCCTCCAGGCGGGCCGACACTATGTTTCCCACCTGATTGAGCAGCGCCTGCTGCAGGTGTTCTATGGCCCGGAGGAACTCCCCGCGGGATACCGAGCCCTCCTGCTCTACCTCCGCTGGGCGCTGCTCCACCACCAGCTTCGGCGGTTGCCTCCGCTCCGTCATGAATTGGCGGAAGGCCTTCAATTCAGCCTCTATTTGCCCCATTTGTTCGCGCAGCCGTTTATTTTCGGCGCGCAGCTTCCGGACCTCCTCGGAGGGAGACAGGGACGTCGCCTCCCTCACCAGTGTCAATAGGGCTCTGGTGTCTTCCTTAATTTTTTTGATACACGTCCCCTTGAGGTTGCCCGCCTTCTTCACAACCTCAATGACGGCACCAGCTTTTGCCTCCGCTTCGGCACGGAGCGAATCAGGGGAGCGCATCTCCCCCCAGTCATCATCGGAACCCATCGATGACCGACGCCGACCTTTCTCCTGTACGGTCGTGGTGTCGGACCCGGAGTCAGAGTACTCGTCGCGCCATTCCGAGCGCGCCTGTGAGGTACCCACGTGGTGAGTGTAACCCCCCCGGCCCTTTTTAGTTCTGGGGACCTTAGATGGCTGCGGCGTGGACATTGTCTCCCTCTCCGCCTCGGAGGTATCACAGAGGTCCCGGTTCATTTCGGAGGGTCGAGCAAACATACTGCTCCTATCGCTCGACCTCTTCTTTCCCGCGATGCGGGTGGAGCGGCGGCTAGACCCCGATCCCGGATCCTCCACCAGGGCATCCCTAAACGTCCAATTCAACTCACAATCGGACTCCTTTCCTTGGCTCTGGCTGACGTTGAGGGGCCTGTAGTTAGAGCCATCATTTCGTGGGAAGGGACACACAACACCACTTCTTCCCCTCTCGGACGCGACGTCAGACATCACCTCACTCTCTACGCCGGACATCCCCTCGTCCGGTATGCACTTCTGTGGCGGCGGCGGCGATGTAGTGCCTGCCTTTTTCCGCACTCCGCCCTTGGCGGGTTTACCCCGCCCCCTGCCGGCCGATTTCGGCCCACCTCCCTCCTCTTGGAGCATCTTGGAGCTCCCTGCTGCGTTTTGACCCGGTCTCGCAGCTATGACCTGTTGGCATTTGTCGGCACCCCCGCATACGTGTGCCAGCCCAAGGTTGCCCTTGGGGAGGGATTCCCCGGCTGAGCCGGGACCCTCTCGGGGAGAATTTGTAATTGTAACATCTGCCATTGTTTGGTTTTTATTGTGCTCTTTTCCGCCAGAGCTCGGCCTCCTATCCTTCGCTTCGCGCAGCGAGTCAGAGGGGCTAACACCACCACCTCCTCTCAGCCGCAGCACTCCTACTGTCGCCTCGGTATCCAATTTCACACTGCGAGACCCGGATATCTCGCAGCGCCGGTGACCAGCCGGGGCGCATAGGTCGCTAGTAACAAACTTACCACTACGATGCCCAGCTACATCGCAGCGCCGGTGGCCAGCCGGAGCGCATAGGCCGCTCGTTACAGATTTCTCATCCTGGGAGCGAGCTATCCCAAGACGCCCGGTGCTAGCGGGATCGCATGGCAAATAAGATCTGTAGGTCGACATTATCATTTACGATGTTCCCCCTTCCGGGCGGGGGGACCCTACCTGGCCTAGACGTCAAGGATTTTTGAAGAGGTTGTCTCCTCTTGGCTCCCACCATAGGGTGGCAGCCCCCGTTCCCGCACCACGTGCGGGGTTACGGGTCGGCCGGAGATGGTGCGGAGTTCGCACCACAACCGCCCTAGGGGATAACCCCCTCGTACTCTGCTGCCGTTACCCGGACTGTCCAGGACGCCAGCAGGTACACCCCCACACTGGACCCGTGACACAGGACTCGGGGTGGGTCGTCAAGACGAGCCAGCCGAGTACGCCACCTGGGCCCAGTTCGCAGCAGCCGCTACCCCGAATACGTCGAGGACGCCTGCCACTTCCTTCCAGGGTAATTTTTTACAGAGGTTGTCTTCCTCGCAGCCCCCGCCCTCCGGAAAGGACGGCAGCCCTCGACCCCGCACCATGTGCGGGGTTACGAGTTGTTTGGGCAACTTGTGCCCCCTCCAGGGTAATTTTTTATAGAGGTTGTCTTCCTCGCGGCCACTGCCCTCCGAAGAGAGTGGCAGCCCTCGGCCCCGCTCAGTGCGGGGTTGCGAGCTCTCCCCCAACTCGGCTGCCGCTACCCGGGATGCCCAGGACGCCAGCCGAGATCCCCACCGGGTAATTTTTTACAGAGGTTTTCTTCCTCGCGGCCCCCACCCTCCGAAGAGACTAGCGGCCCTCGGCCCCGCACCACGTACGGGGTTACGAGATTGTCGGCTATTAGACACCTCCGTAACAGCACCCTCAGTGGGAGACATTACGCAGATGCCCGGGATGCACCGTCCCGAACCCATTTCCGTTCCCCTATCATAACTGACCAGGGACAGGAAATGGATCGGGCACACGAGGAGGTTTCCGACGTAGCACCCCAACCTAACCTAACCTAACCTAACCTAACCTAACCTAACCTAACCTAACCTAACCTAACCTAACCTAACCTAACCTAACCTAACCTAACCTAACCTAACCTAACCTAACCTAACCTAACCTAACCTAACCTAACCTAACCTAACCCAGCAGTTGCCCCGTAGCGCTAGACCCGAGCGGCACGATTTTATTGAGCTCCGCAGTTAAAAAATCAAAGTGCCGGAAAAATTAGAGTGATATACAAAGTGCATAGTGTCAAAAGATTCGTCTCGACGAGACGAATCGAATGGTGTGTCACACCAAAGTGAAAAGTTGAGAAAAAGTGATAAAAAGTGCAAAAAACCCCAAATTTGAGGTTATTCCGGACTTCGGAGCCATATATCTCGGGAACCGCAGCGGTGACCCACCTTTCTTGGACTGTGGGGAGGCATTATTTGACCCAAGGATTACTGGAGAAAAATTTCAGATTTTTCCCTCCTGAAACCAGGGACTTTCCTAAGAAAGTCCCTTCACCACGTGGCCACGAGGTCCTGGATCCAAGCCAGGGACCCCCACCAAACCACCAGAATCAGGCAGAGGACATCGCAGCGGACCGGGAGGAGCTTTCGGTGACCAGCTCCAGGCTGAAACAAAGGAAAAACAAGGTCCTGAACATTTTTAATATTAGTATTAGATTTAACCCGTCACACGTCCTACGGACATACGTCTGTCTATAAGCGAGTGAATCGAGACGCGTCCTGCGGACAGACGTCTGTCCGTAAGCGAATACGTTGTCTTTGGTGCCTAAGTTCACACATATTTTGTGATTGGATGGGCGTATAAATTTGTACAGCCAATCAGGGCTTCCTTTTACCCAAAATATCAACTTCTAACCAATTGAAAAGAAGTGTCATCAAGTGTAATGAAGACATTTTTTCACCTAGAAAAAAAATAAACGCCATTGTTTGTTTTGGTGCGAAAGTCGTGTTCTTGTGTAAAGTTAATTATGTCTCAAGCATTTAAACGGTAAGTGTTTATTACATGAATCATACATCAAATTACTGGGCGAGAAATATAGAATGTGCCTTGAATATTTGTTTGAGCCGTTTTAAGAGATAGGTTGGCGAAAAAACCTGCCAAACTTTTCCGCGGGCCTATATTCGCAAGTCAAGTGTGTCGTATTTAGCATTAGTGTAGCGTTCATTTGCTGGCAAATGTTATGAAAAGTGATAAGTCTGTTGCAAATTTATCTAAGAATTTAGTGTTGTTATTAGATTTGCATAAATTTACACATATTTTGTGAAAACATCAAGTTTCTGCAAAAAAGTGTCTGTGTACAGCAAAAATGGCGTAAAAGTACTAGGTGCAAAAAAATTCTTTTACTATTTTTTTATTTCATAACAATAATTTCACTGTATAGGTATTTGGTTTGTAACGTTTAATGCTCTTGGTTTCGTTTCCGCGTTTAAGGTTCAGGGTTCGATGGATTCCATATTAATCATATAAAAATATATTTTTAAATTAGTTTAATATACTTTGTGCTAATAAATTAGGTAATTCGATTTGAAACAAAATAAAGAGTATAGATAAGAATGTTTCCAATCAAGTTGTATTATTTTTTTAGTAAAAGCAGAGCTATGAGTCGCGTACGATCACGTTCTCGGTCCATAACGCCTATGAGGACTGAAGAAGCTACCGAGGCGGGCAGGATTAATGCGGCTGCCCATTCACGCCGTCGTCTTATTATGAGTAGAGCAACGGCAAGTAACACGGACCCATTTGTTGAACCTGAGCCCAAATTATGGAAACCTTCATTGTAAGTACTTTTAAATTTTTTGAAATGATTGGTTTGTCGTCCGCCAGCACAAATTTATTAATCCTGGTTTCTTTTTTGTCATTAGACAAGCGTTCAATGTCGACCGCACACCAGGGGGATCTCTGCATATGCAGACGCAATCCATCGATCTGATGCTCACTCCACAGGGCTCACTACGACGCAAAAAGGAGTTAGAGCAGTCTATCCAGTGAGTGTACTTATTAAATATATGTTTACCATCGTTACTAGCCAACTCACTGGTAATTGTAGTTGTACTGGTATCTGTAAACGATAACTAATAATGTAATACTATTGCAGTATTGCAACGCTGGAGAGGGCTGCTGACATGGCCATCGACGAAGAAGAAGCAGATGACTATCTCGACCATGTGAGGAAATGGCTAGATTCTTCAAGAGCTCCGCCAAAGTCACCCGAGCCAATGCCGTCGTGTAGCAACCCAGTGTTTGAAGAAAACGTGAATACCAATGTTGCCTATGAGGTGTCCACCTTTTCGCCTAAGGACTCAATGCCTGTTGCACGTGACAAAACCAAGGAAGGCAGTGAATTGGATTCTGATTTTGACGATGAATTTAATTTAGATGAACTCACTGCTTCCCTTGGTCAGGAACGAAACATCCCGGACGAGCAAGATCTAGACGAGTGTCAACTTCAGCTTGTGAATAATGTAACTGAAGCTATTGATGACGCCTTTGAAGATCTTGTCAAAGTTTCGACAGACTTTGTGTGGGATGCGGACTTTACCACACTAAAGTCCGCCCCTGAAACGTTTACAGGCCCAGCTCCAGGTCCTGTAGACGATTTTAACACCCCACTCGAAGCTTTTGAGAGTATCTGGGACCGCGGTATTATGGAGCTTATCGTCAAGGAGACCAATAGGTACGCGAGCCAGAAAATAACTAACCTTAGGCAAAACGATACATTAAAAACATCATCTCGTCTTCATAGGTGGACTGAAACTTCTGTAGATGAAATGTATCTATTTTTTGGGATCTATGTCCTTATGGGCTTAGACCCACGAACGTCCCAACATGAATACTGGAAGACGACTGGCTTCTTAGAAATGCCAAAGTTTAGGGGTTTATTATCATATAATAGATTTATTTTACTGGGGAAGTTCCTACATTTTGTGGACAATTCCGATTCCAATCTGAATTCGCCACAAAATGAAGGGGCTATTCCAGCAAAATTAAAAAAAATAGCTCCTATTATCCAACACCTGAATACAAAGTTTTCATCTCTCTATAACCTGTATCCCGACATTGCCATTGACGAGTCCTTAACGCTTTTCAAAGGGCGATTGTCGTGGGTACAGGCTATTAGGACAAAGGCCGCACGGTTCGGAATAAAATCCTATGAATTGTGCGAGTCAAGGACCGGTTATTTATATAAGTTTGATATATATACCGGAAAAAATTCAGAGCGAGATGTGGTAGCTCCGAGCGCTGATTTGGCAGGCAAAAGTGCTCAAGTAGTCTTAGACCTTTTGAAAGGTCTTGAACACCGAGGGCACTGTGTGACCATGGACAATTTTTACAATTGTCCAGCGTTAGCACGGTACCTGAAGGGATCTTTAGGATTTGACTGTCTGGGGACTTTGCGCCCAAATAGGAAGCACGTTCCTACTGAAATTGCTAAAGCGCCAAAAAATTTAGCAAAAGGGACCATCATTGCACGTCATTCTGGAGATGTTTCGTGTATTGCGTGGAAAGATACCAAGATGGTATGCATGATCTCCACATACCATAATGCGGACACATATGTAGGCAGGAAGGCAGGAAAGGAGTTAATCAAACCGATTGTTGTGCGCGACTACAACAACACCATGGGGGGAGTCGATCTCAAAGACCAAAAACTGTCTATGTACCTTGTGGAGCGAAAACGGTGCGTAAAATGGTATGCAAAAATTTTTAAAAGACTCCTCAATTGCAGCGTGCTGAACGCTTTTGTTATGCTCACGGGGTCTTTAAGACGCCGCAATATGCCGGTTTTGACCCACCGTGATTTCCGCGAACAACTTGCTAATTGTCTTGTAAGCAAATTTAATTCTTCTATTCAGACAATTAGCAGGCCTGTTGGGGAAATCACTCGGCTCAAACGAGACATACTGCACGTTCCACAATTAATGGGCACCAAAAACCGTGCAATGTGTCTCGTATGCAACCGGAACGGTATTTCTAAAAAGGTGCAATTAAAATGTGACACATGCGACGAGTTTTTGTGTCCTGGAGAATGTTGGTCAGACTGGCACTCTCTCCGAAACCTACCGGGTCGTGACATCAAAGTGCGAAAAGGTGCGCGTCGCAATTAGATAGTTATAAATTTAATTTATTTCATTATCATAAGATTTATTTCGTAAGTCTAATAGATAGTGGACGGCAGCATATTTGTGTCATTGCCTGCGTGCTGTCGTCCGATCCCAAGAGTCATACTCGTAGGGCTACCGCTAGACACAAACACATGTACTCTTAACATACACACTCGCACTATTCATATCTTCAAAAAAGCTAAAGGTACTGGTAATGTCATATTACCTTTTGCTACGGATTTACCATTGAAATTAACGTAATACTTACTTATTTGAAGTTATTTAGTTAAAAGCCGCATTGCCTTTTTGGTTCCCATAAAACAGACTCAATCTATTGTGTATCTTAGGTAACTAAAGTTTTTATTATTATTACTATTAATGACAAACACATACATATATCTTTAAAATTTGTATATTTGTTTCTGGAACAGAATGTCATAAAATATAATATGTGGATATATTGCAACAAAATTACATACACATTTGTCGAAAAAATCACCTTTTTTGAGTTTCTTACTATATATACAAATATAATAAAATATAAATAAATAGGTATATGTAGAATACATGCATGGGCAAAACCTAACATTAAACGTGTATTACTATGTCTATTGCGCATTGTACTATTTTTTGTATAAATATAATATCCAGTAGTTTTAAGATAAAATTTGTAATATACTTATGCAACGAAAAGATTTTTTTTACTTTTATGTAAATAATAACCATATACTTCTTTCCGTCTTTGTTTTATTTCTACACAATTAAAATTAGTTCCATGATGAATTACGACTACAACAGTCAAGTTAAACCCCTCCAATAAGGTAATAAGTGTATACGCAAACACAGTGCCAGCATCAAACAGGTAAGGCAATATAGGCAGTATTGAATATATATGTATAGATAAAATAAAACATTTAATAAAATTGGAGTGTCTGTTTGTAATATTGGAATAACCGTTTTTTACTACATGCTTATGAATATATATACGGTACATACACCAAAATAACAACTAATCTCTGAAATGGCTTGACCAATTATGACGGGACTTTTATTGGCAGGTAGCTGATGTAATAAGGAATAACTTAGGGTACTTTTATTTTAGAAAAAATCTTTTATTTTAGAAAATTAAAGTAATGTTGCAATATTCAAGTACTGTTCAGTACCGCGCGCAGCTCACGCGCATGCCACCACTGTGCTATCACGTCGGGCGCCTCCCACCAACGGATCAATATCACAAAAGTTGCGCGCGCGGGCAGTAGCTGACGGTTGTGTCTCAACGACTTCATTTACAAATTGATTTCCAGTGCTTATTAGCCCAGTCACTTTAGGGGAAAAATGTCCCAATCTCGGAATTGGAGATAATAAGCTGGAAACTCGTCCACAGCTTCATTTTGGCGTTCTAAAAGTTGTCTCAAAAGTCTCATATTATTATTCACCGAGATTCACGGCTGACCTTGTATTACAGTATATTATTATATGCCTGAGCGCTGAGTGCTCTCCGCCCTCTATCTCGAAAAGGGTTGAGCGTATAGAAAAAAAGTTGAGACAAAAGTTGTGGCAAATTCTTTAATCTTTAATTTTTATAGTAGATGTTGAAGTGATTGGAACCATAGAAACGGAGATAATTCCAAAAAAACGATTTTCGTGACCTCGAATAACTTACGACGCAGATACGAGATAATATGAGACTTTTGAGACAACTTTTAGAACGCCAAAATGAATCTGTACACGAGTTTTCAGCTTATTATCTCAAATTCCGAGGTGAAACCCTAAAGTGACTGGACTATATAGTATACTTTTGATTGATCGTTTGATTTGATTGATAGGTATTTTTTATAATTTCACTGATCCAGGTTCTTGAGAGATTAAAAATTACTGAAGTTAACGCGGACGAAGTCGCGGACGACCGCTAGTTAACCATATAAATTATTTATTACCATATGTGTACAAACTATGAGTAAATATTTTGGTAGATAAACTCATTGATCAAAAATAAGGTGTACTTATATAGAAAAGATTACAATATTTTATACTTCATTTTCAAAGAACACGACCTAACAATAGCTATCTTAAAATAATAATAACATTTCAAAAACGTTAATTAAATTACTACTTTTTTTACGCTTTTATCAAGTCTATACATGGTAAATGTTTTTTTATCTTTTCTATGTTTCTGTGCTGACGGTACTTATTGCACGTATCGGAACGTTAGTCCGCCATTGCAAATTCGTGGTCATTGTCACTGTGTAATTTATTGTTGTTTATGTAGTAATTTGTTTAATTAGAAAAAACTTTTTTGTGAGAAATAATGGTGAATATATCCTCTTTAGAATGGTGTAGTGATAATGTGCCAATACCTTTGGAAATTAATGTTTGGAACTCTGGAATGTTAGTGACGAAAACAAAACAACAAAGTGGAAATAAATTAATGAAAAACCTTATTATGTAAGTTTTCAAACGCCTTTTTACTATATTCATAATACAGGCAATTTTATCTACTTTATAACGGTGTATAATTCTTAGCGCTTAACCTTAATTAAAACATAATATTTTAATAAATTACAATAACGGTCATAAAAAATCTCGGCACTCAAATGAGCCCGGACATTACACGCATTTTTTATTTGAGGGGGCTGAACGCGGGACGGGTTAAGAGTAATTGTAGCAAAAACCAGATCGGGAAGGTATATATTAAAAATCAAAATTAAGTTTAGTAGTTATGGTAGATTATTAGTGCAAAGTTTTGGAATTTTTTATTTGTTAGATACGGAGATATTCGGTTTTCAGGACGAGCGGGGCGAACGCCACGAAAATAAAAGCCGAATATCAACCGGTTTTTTATCAGATCAAAATCTGGTTTTTGACACAACAGGAGGACGTCGACCCGGGCTATCCCGTAGGATAAAAATTTTCTTTTCAATTAACGTACCAGCGCAAACAAACACAGTTTTGTAGCTGAAAAAATTTCTTCCAAATTTTATAACCTCTTAATTTATATTAAAATATAAATTAAAAAATCCAAAATTTAGATCACGGGAAAGGCTGGTTCATCCCCTATCTAGTAGTATTAAGTTTGTAAGTGTAGGTCTCGGCTTTTCCGAGCGCCACCCCCCCAAAGTAGAACATAGAAATTCTCTCGACCGCAAAACTAAAGTTGTAAAATTACGTAACTTGAAAATCCACTTTTTTATTACTGACATTTTGAAAATTATTTTTATATAGTTAGATTGTAAGGTGCATACAACCATTTCTGGTGAAGAAATTTTTAATTTTGGACCACCCAGTCCAAAGTTATAAGCCCCTAAAGTGACATTTTTAAAAATTTTTACAAATTGTATATTTTTCTCAAAAATTTCATTTTCAAACTTGAATTTCAAGTAGTAAAATCTAGTTTATAAATACCAATTTTCTAGGAGGGGTAAAACCCACCTAGACGGTCCTAACAAACTACTTTGGAAAGATAAGGATTGAAACCCGGAGAAAATATAAACATTACAAACCTTTTTGCGGTCAAATTTTGGGGACCCTGTACAGAATTTTGAAATTTAAAAATAGTAACACTGTGATTTTAAATGGATTACACATATGTACCTGTAGCTTAAGAAAGGCCCTATCCACCAGCTTTTAAAAAATCCGGAAAATCGGAAACGGCCCCGAGCGCCGCTTACCGGAAAATTTCCGTAAATTTGCCGAAAACCGCACAAATAAGTTTGTTTAGTTTTAAGATTTTATTTTGTTAGTGTCCCCTTTGTTTACATTTTTTCGTGTCTAATATCTTTGTAGTTTTTAATCCTAAAATTATAGTAATAGTATCTTTGGAAAGCCCAATTCTTCCCCTATCTTATAAACTTTTTAGAATAATTTTCCCACCCCTAGTTGGGAAGTTATTAACCATTAATCAAAAAGAGGAAAAAATTTTGTTTAATACTTAATATCTCAAAAACTACAAATTTCTCAGCAATAAGTCCGGGAGGTTTTCGACGGAGGATATCCCCCTTTACAGGAATCTGAAGTCAAAAATCACCCGGGACAACCCTCCAGGTTGGGGAAATTAGGCCACGCCCCTTTAAACAAAAACTTAGACGGAAAACGGATTAAAGGAGTGTTAACTGACAAAAGGGACACTTAGAGGGGTTTCCCACATAGGGTTCTTTGGAGAAAAAGTATCGGGTATAGAAACACTACCCCATTCGGGAATAAAAACAACCCCCCAACCCCAAAGTCACCCCTATTTGGAAAAAACCTATCTCCGTAATTACTGGACCGATTTCGACCAAACTTTTACGGTTTGGTCCCATAAATTATTTGTAATTTGATAGAGTGATAAACGACTCTACATAGAGGACATAGAGCTTAAGAAAATTAAAATTAAGTTTTTCATACAAAAATTTCTCATAGGAAATCGGGCCTTTTAAGGTATAATTTGACCTCCTGTAACTCTTTTGAGTTCAGGAATAGTATATAAGTATTCTTGACTAATTCAGGACTCTATTGAGCCTGAATATAGGTTAATTTAGTTAGGTTTTTTACTTAGAATTAAGACACTCTGCGCCTCTTTTGAGAGCAGACTTAGGTTAAGTATCGACAAATTGCATTTATTGCACTTACTACATTAATTGTATTATTTATTTTTGCGTTTATAGTGTGTATCTTGACTGTGATTGACACCCTGCACCTCTTTTGAGGGCAGGCTTAGCTTTAGTACCAACTGTTTGTGTGTGTTATAATTCTTAATTCTTAAGTTAATTTATACTGACAACCTGTACCTTTCTTAAGGGCAGTAAGCAATATTATAGAAATTGAATTCGAATTTGTCTTTTGACCCATTGTTTTATTTTATTCATTTAATTTTATTTTATTTTTAATCTATTGTGTTGTCTATTGACCCATTCAAATTTAATTTTGATTTAACTTATTTTAGCTTAGTTTTATTGAATTCATCAAATTGTCTATTGACTCATTAATTTATTCAATTTAATTTTAATTTTAATTCTTATTTTATTTAATTCAATTCGTCTTTTGACTCATTAGTTCGGATTCAGTTCAATTGTAATATTGCTTTATTTAATTTATTTACTAAATCGTCTTTTGACTCATTGATATTATCATTTAATTATTATTATTTATTCGGTTTTTATTCGATTTTTTATTTTATTTTATTTTATAAATTATTTTACAATTAGACGTAGGCAAACCCACTCAGATAATAAACAATAACAAAGAAATAAGCAAAATGTATACTAGTAGCCAACCTATTTTTGCAAGGTTAAAATGCAACAATTTTGAAAGTAGACGTGCAGACTCCTCTCCCCAGGGGGAAATAGATAGTGAAAAATCTCAAGCTCAGCCCACGATGAAATCGCCACAGAAATATAAGAACGTAAGGGAGTACGAAAGAAGAGCGAATGAAGCGCAAAGTAAAATAAAAGAACAAATGGAACCAAAAGGAACAAACAAGTCAGTAACAAGAGAAGGAAAGGCGAGGATTACGGAAGAGACGATTGAAATGGTAAAGATGATTAAAGAGCTAGTAAGTAGAGTAAGCGAGTCAGAAAGTAACAAAGAAAGAAGAAGAATGCAAGAGGAGGAAAGAAAAGAGAGTAAGAATGGCAAAGATGAGAAAGAAAGTGAGAGTGAGAATGAAAGAAGGAATAGTATGATAAAGATGTATGAAGGTATAATAGGAAATAAGGAAGAAATAAGAGTGAATGGTAATGTCCTAGCAGATATTATGGGAATACTGCTGGAGATTAAAGAAGAGGTAAAAGAGACGAGAGAGGAACAAAAGAAGTTTAACAAAATTTTAATAGAAGAAAAGGAAGAAATGAAAGTTAGTAAAAACAGGATAGAGAAAATGGAGAAAACGATGAGCATGCAAGTCGAAGAAAGCAAGTACATGAAAGAAGAACAAGAAAAGTTAAAAGAGATAATAATAGAAAATAATAGAGGGATAGAGGAAGGAATGGGAAGATTGGAAGTGATAAAAGAGATGCAAGAAAGAGTGGGAAAGCGAATGGAAGAAGAGCAAAAGAAACTGACTGAGCTGGGAACTAAGATAGAGGAAGAAAGAAAGGAAGAAACGTATGCGGAAAAAGTGAGAAGCGTTCCACCCCAAAACAAAACACTACATTCAATCATAGTGGCGTCGACCGACGAAACGCTCACGAGCGATCAGGTATTCGACGCGGTGAGGAAGTCGGTCGACGAAAAAGGGGAGTGGAACGAAGTGCGAAGAGTGAGAAAGGCGAAAGGGCAAAAGGTAATTATAGGGTGTGCAAGGGAAAGTGAGGCAGAGAAATTGAAAGAGAAGATCGAAAGGAACAAAATACTAAAAGTGGAAAGGGCAAAGAACAAAAACCCATTAGTAATAGTGAGGAACGTAAGAGGAGAGAGAAAGAAAGAGGAAGTGATAGAAGGGATAAAAAGAAAAATCGGAAGAATAAACAGGGAGGAAAGGTTTAAGGAAGAGGACATGGAAGTTATATACGAAAAGGCAACTAGGAATCCGCATGTGGCGCACGTGGTGGTCAGAGTGGCTCCCACAATTTGGCGGCAGCTGACAGATGCGGGGTCTCTTCAACTACAGTGGGGAATCTCCGCTGTGGAAGATCAGACCCCGTTAATCCAGTGCTCCCGCTGTCTGGGCTACGGCCACATCAGACGGGTCTGCACGGAGGCGCTGGACAGCTGCAGCCACTGTGGGGGGGACCACTTATACGCCGCATGCCCAAACAAAAATTCCGCTCCTAGTTGCCTAAATTGTAAAAGGGCTGAGTTAAAAGAGAATGAACACAACACCTTTAGCAATGCCTGCCCACAGAGAATACTCTGGGATAAAATCGCAAGAGCGAAGGTGGCATATTGCTAAGGGTGCTGTGGGCAACAACAGAACGGGGAGAGGAATAAAGGAGCAGAAAGAAATATATAGGGCAGAAAAAGGAATTTGGATTAAGATAACAAAATATATTGAAAGGAGATGGCATTGGTTCCACTTTCTTGAGGAAAGAA
Organism: Chilo suppressalis; assembly: GCA_902850365.2. Classification (NCBI taxonomy): domain Eukaryota; kingdom Metazoa; phylum Arthropoda; class Insecta; order Lepidoptera; family Crambidae; genus Chilo; species Chilo suppressalis. The sequence goes on along the minus strand of OU963914.1, from coordinate 21,089,524 downwards.
GGGAATCAATATTAGGGATAAGACTGCTGAAGCCCCTTCGTGGAACAAAGCAGGGAGTGCGAGTGGAGGCCAAAGGTAACCACGGGGCCAAAACAAATGGAGGCAAAAAATTATTTTTTGAAACTCCACTTGCGGAGGCATACCGGGCTCTAGAGGCTACCACCCAAACTCGGAAGGTAAAAAGTGACCACGGAGGGACTCCAGCAGTAAATAGAGATAGAGATATAAATAGAAATAAGCGAAAGACAAATTGACTAGAATACAATGCGCATAACATAAATAAGAAAAGTAAAAATAGAAATAAGTAAATATTGTAAATAAAATAAAGCAAATGTAAATAGGATAAGTAGTATACAAACGACAGTCTAAATAAAGACAAAGAAATGTAGCAAAGAAAATAATGTAATATAAGAAAGTGAATGTAAATAGATTAAGGAGAAAATTGTAATCAAACAAGAAAAGCAAATAATAACTTAAGAAAATAATTGTAAAAGTCAAAATGAATCTAATAAGAATAGTATCTAATGTAAGAGAAAACTAAATTATAGAATAGAAAACAGCAGTGACATATAAGAATCTAGATAAATTATTAAAATTGTAAGAAAATAAAAATGTAATAGAAAATAAGAAATGTAGAAACGTTAAGTAAAAATAATAAAAACGAGAAAAGAAAAACTCGAATATAAAAATACGAAGTAGAGAAAAGAAAAACTCTAAAAAAAAAAAAAAAAAGAAAGAAAACCAAAAAAGCATAAAAAAGTCCTGCCACAGAGTGGGGAAGCCGTTTAAAAAAAAAAAAAAAAAAAAAAAAAAAAAAAAAAAAAAACCTAACCTAACCTAACCTAACCTAACCTAACCAAGCCCTTTTTCGTTTGCTAAGAATACCCCGATTCTCCTAAAAATTTGTAGGCACATACTAGATTTTTTGTTTGACCTTAATCCGTTTTAAAAATAGAGATAGTTTCAATAGTTTTCAAAATATTAAATTTTTTCACTTTTTGTAGCAATTCATACTAAATTTCGTAAAATCAATGTAAACATTGCACGCGTTGATGTCTTTTGTATAGGACAAAAATTTTTCAAATCTTAATTAATTCATAAAAAATTCATTTTTCATTTTAGTTTAGTTTTTAATAGCACATAAGTTTGCTCTCATCTGGGTACGCATCTGTTATTCGAGGGAGCGTTAAACACCCAGTCACTAAAATTGTACGGGTGATTTAGTATAAACTTTCTAAAAATTCATAACTCCTTTACTGTTCGTTAGATTTTCGTAATTTTTTTTTAGATCTATTAAGTTAAGATAGTACTACCTACTCAAGTTATTATTTTTATTAGTTTCTAGTTTTAAGTATTTTTAAATAGTAAAATTAAATTTTTTTCCTCTAATTTTGTTTATTTTATTGTAAAATCTAAAATATTCAGATTAATCAATCATTACAGAAACTGAAAAATATTAGGATTTTTAAGGTTTTCATTACCGTTTGAATTATTAATTTTAGTTTTAAGATAAAGAAATTACGACGTTTTGAAATTCAAAACCTAACCCTAACCTAACCTAAGGCAAACCTAACCTAACCTAACCATTACAAATTATATAAAATCTTCTATTTACATATAATACATTACATAGTGAAACTACTATAAAACTATTACAAAAATGCCGATACAACGCTCTCCAACGAAAACCAAAAAACCAAACCAAGAAATGGAGGTACAGCCAACTACATCTACAGCTGATGCTTCAGAAGAAGTAGAAATATTTTCACAGGCCATAGATGAGGTTACACTCCCTACAACACTTCCAAAAACAAAGTCCCAGAGAAATCCAAACCCTAGTCAGGAGGATTTTCCACTGATTGTACTAAATGATACAGAGTTGGAACAGGATAATATATCGACTACATTCCACTCTGAAAAAGCCAAAATCTTATACGACATGGCAAAGGCTCAAATGAAAAACTCTGGCAACTTAAAAAGATCCATAAAGGACCAAATGCTAGCAAGCCTAGAGGGAATGTACAAACTAGTACAAAATATGGAGAAGATGCACAATACGAAAGGCATAGAGAAGATTGCCACCACACCTGGGACACAAAGCACAGAGAGCCAAGTAATATTGCATGAGGTGAAAGAAATCAAGAAAATCTTACTGCAGGATAGAAAAACCTATGCAGAAATAGCTACATCTTCTAAAATTATAAAAAACCAGGTACCAAAGGTTCCACCTCCAACAATTAGCCATGCTCCTAAACATAGCCTGATTATCTCTTCTGAGGTGACAAAAGACACCAGCGATGCCGTCTTAGATAAGATACGAAAGGCAGTTGATGCCAAAAATAGTGGACTACACGTAGACAGCATACGCAAGGCCAAAAACCAAAAGGTTGTAATCAGTTGCAACGATAAAACAGAAGCCGAAAAAATCAGCAAGAGGATCAAAAATAGCAACAAAGACCTTAAAGTAGAGGCGGCTAAAAATAAAGATCCTCTTGTTGTGATCAAAGATGTATTGACGGTCAACCAGGATGAGGACATAATAAATGCGATAAAAAATCAAAATAAACACCTAACGGAGGGAATCGCAGAGGAAGATTTCCGCGTAATGATCAAATACCGCCGCAGAGCACGCAATCCACATGAAAATCATGTGGTATTGCAAGTCTCCCCGAAACTGTGGCAAAATATGACTACCTCTGGTAAAGTGTATATTGATATACAAAAACGCACCGTACAAGACCAGTCCCCAGTAGTGCAATGCACGAAGTGCTTGGGCTTCGGTCACGGCCGCAAATATTGCAAGGAAACGGAAGACCTATGCTCTCACTGTGGAGGAAAGCACCTCAAAGCAGATTGTCCAAGCCACAAGAGTGGTAATGAGGCAAAATGCAAAAACTGCATGGATGTAAAAATCGAAAATGCGGGCCATAATGCTTTTGACAGCAGATGCCCAGTCCGCCAGAAATGGGACAGCCTGGCGCGGCTGAGCATCTGTTATTGCTAAAGTTGTCACGGGGATAAACCACGCAGCGACGAACCAACAGGAAGAATCCCACAACTGGATAGTACAAGCGAACTTACAAAGAAGTAAGATTGCAACCCAAGACCTCATAACCGAAGCAGTAGAAAGAAAAGCTGCTATAGCAATGGTACAGGAACCATATGTGGGATCAACAGGACAATTGAAGAGACATGCGGGTACGAGAGTTATACAGAAAGAACAAAATAGAACAAAACCAGTAAAATCAGCTATAATTGTATTTGACAACAGATTAAAAGTAATGATTAATCCAAAGCTACAAACTGAAAATATAACTACTGCAATAATAACAAACCGGAGACCATATATAGCTCTTGTATCCGTTTATTTCGAACCAGACACCGATCTGGACACTTACCTGGAAGATCTCAGCAAAATCCTGGACGAGCTTAATGGATGTGGGATTGTTCTTGGAGGTGACGTCAATGCGTGGAGTACTTGGTGGGGCAGTGTAGCTGAAGACCATCGGGGTGCTACACTTTCCGCATACCTGGAAGAAAAAGAGTTGCATATTGTTAATGAAGGAGATGAACCTACATTTGAAGTGCTGAGGGGCGGAAAATTATGCACAAGTAGAGTGGATGTAACAGCATGTTCGGAGCAACTTATACAAAAGATCACAAATTGGACGGTGAATAGGGATCTTATAAATTCCGACCACAAAGCCATTACATTCACTCTTACTATAGGAAAGCGAAATGAAATCATGGAAAGAAAAAGTACACGAAAATACAAAAGTAATAAAGCGGATTGGGAAAAATTTGACAGTGAAATTAACAGACTTATTGATTGTAGAAGAATATCCAAGGAGTATATAGAAAATATAAATACCAAAGAAGAAATAGAAAAATGTATCTCGGATTACACGGAAATAATAGACTGGGCTTGTATAGCTTCAATGCCAAAAATAGGACAAAGAAAACCAGGTCTTTACCCCTGGTGGAGTCAAGACCTGGCCAATCTAAAACATGACATGACTACCAAAAAACGAAGAATAAGATGTGCAGCTGAAAATAGAAGACCTTTAGTCGTGCAAGACTACCTCGAAGCAAAAGGAAAATATGAGACAGAAGTCAACAAAGCCCAAACGAGTAGTTGGAAAAATTTTTGCACCAAACAAGAGAAGGAAACTATGTGGGATAGTATATACCGTATTATAAAGTCTGCATCAAAGCAACAACAAGATGAATTACTAATCAAGGATGGAAAAGTGCTAAATCCAAAACAGTCAGCCGAGTGGATGGCAAAAACGTTCTTCCCTGAGGACAATGGAAGTGAAGACACAGAATTCCACAAGGAGCTTAGAAACAAGGCAGAAACTACCCAGATCCAGTTACCACATGATACAGTAGATAAGCCCTTTACATTTGAAGAACTTCAACAAGTTATTAAATCTTTTAACCCCAAAAAAGCGCCTGGTAACGACGGATTTACATCCGATATCTGCGCCAGAGCAGTAAACAACAGAATAGATACATTCCTCTCCATTTTGAACAAATGCTTGGAAATCGGATGCTTCCCTGATGAATGGAAGAAGGCAGCCATCGTGACGATTAGAAAACCGGGAAAGTCCAATTATAGTCAACCAAAATCATATCGTCCGATTGGCCTTCTTCCAGTCTTAGGGAAGATTTACGAAAAATTATTGATCAATAGAATAAAATTCTACACACTACCCAAGATGAATAAAAATCAATACGGCTTCGTTCCGCAACGCAGCACCGAGGACTCCTTATATGATATGATGCAAACAATAAAACGCAATTTAGAAAAGCAAAAGATGATAACGGTTGTATCATTAGATATTGAAGGAGCCTTCGATGCTGCATGGTGGCCAGCAATTAAGTATCAATTAAGAGTAAAGGGCTGCCCAACGAATATAAGAAGAATAGTAAACGACTATTTCAGAAACAGGAAAATATACCTGAACTATGCAGATGAGAAAATTGAACTCCAAACAACAAAGGGATGCGTACAGGGATCAATAGGAGGTCCCACCTTTTGGAATCTCCTTTTGAACCCACTACTGGACGAACTAGAGAAACAGGGAGTGCAGGTTCAAGCGTTTGCGGACGATATTGTCCTTATATTCGTTGGCAACAATGCAACAGAAATAGAAAATCCAGCAAATCAAGTGCTCTCATATGTGCATGACTGGGGTGACAAAAATAAGCTCAAGTTTTCACCGCAAAAAACACATGCGGTAACTTTTACTAAAAAGCTCAAATATGTCAACCCAGCCTTGCATATGGGAGGATATATGATTAACTCGGAAAGGGAAGTAAAAATACTAGGCGTCACTTTCGACGAAAAACTAACGTTCAATTCCCATGTAGCAAATGTATGTAAAAAAGCCATAAATATCTACGGGCAACTTACTCGAATGGCAAAAACTACGTGGGGATTGAACCCTGAAGTTACAAGATCAATATATACGGCTGTAATAGAGCCAGTAGTGTTATATGCTGCCAGCGTATGGGCGCCAGCAGCGGAAAAAATTATGGTGCAAAAGCAATTCAATACATTGCAAAGAGGCTTTGGCCAAAAAATAGCCAAAACATACAGAACAGTGTCCTTAAATTCTGCACTCATTTTAGCCGGATTATTACCTCTGGACCTTAGAGTAAAAGAGGCAGCGGAAATTTATAAGGCAAAACGGAATCAATATATAGACTACTTACCTGGCAGAGAGGTGGAAACCCGGCTATCTTATGATAACCACCCACATCCTTCTATCACAAACTGCTTCAACTTTGAAATACTAGGCAAGGCAAACATGAACATCCTAGAATCACCAGTATTAATATACACTGATGGAAGCAAAGTGGAAGGGAAAGTTGGAGCAGCACTGTCACTGTGGAAAAATGGGCGCGAAGTAAAAACCGGCAAATACAAACTTGAGGATTACTGCTCAGTATACCAAGCAGAAATGTATGCTGTATACATGGCTACTGAAATAGTGAAATCTGGAAAAGATACTGATGTGGTAATCCTTAGTGACTCAAGATCGACCTTAGAAACCCTTCAAAATGGTTATTCATTACACCCACTAGCCGTAAAAATAAAAAGAAACTTAAGAGAAATTATAGAAAATAATAAAATGGTCAAACTTGTCTGGTTGCGTGCACACGTGGGATACGAGGGCAACGAACGCGCAGATACTTTAGCAAAAGACGCTGCTCTCCGCAAGAAAACCGCAGCAGCCTACGATCTTTGCCCTATATCTCACGTCAAAAAACTAATAAGAGAAGAATCGTTGGATGCTTGGCAGAAGAGGTACGACGAAGCACAAACGGCAGCACTAACCAAGGTATTTTTTCCTGATGTACGAACAGCTTACAAGGCAATAAGAGAAATTAAGCCTAGTCACTTCTTGTGCCAAGCATTCACTGGTCATGGAGGATTCGCACAATACCTCCACAGGTTTAAAATAAAAAATTCACCCGAATGTGACTGCGCGCCCGATGCTGAAGAATCAGTGCTTCATCGTCTGCTTGACTGCCCCAAGCACACGCTGGCAAGAATGGACCTGACAAATAAAATAAAAATGAAAATAAACAAAGATAACTTAAAGGAAATAATACAGTCGGAAAAAGTTAGGGGTCCATTGTTAGTTTATATAGCGGAAATTGTCATACATTCCTGTAACAGGAACAAAGATTAGTAAGTCTATAAATATCAATATATTTAATATATCATTATGAAACAATTATGTATTAACAATTATATATTATTTAACTGAAATGGAAATATACCAAACAGGTCAATAAATTTATAATAAACAAAGTTAAATAAAGTTTCTGACTCTCGTCAGAAGAATAACTAGTCTGCAGAATGTATTCTGCAGGAAAAAAAAAAAAAAAAAAAAAAAAAAAAAAAAAAAAAAAAAAAAAAAAAAAAAAAAACCTAACCTAACCTAACCTAACCTAACCTAACCTAACCTAACCTAACCTAACCTAACCCGGAGTCCCAGGCTGCGGGAAGACCACATGGATCCTTGGGCAGTTTCGGCCGGACACAGATCTTGTGATCACCAACACTATCGAGGCGGTCAAAGATTTGAGGACGAGGATAGGGGCACGCGTTGGCGAACACCTGGCCAGAGCTGTGGTACGATCTATGGCGTCACTATTAGCCAACGGAGTGGGCGAGGGGACCTCGTATAACCGCCTTCTGGTGGACGAGGCCCTCATGAACCACTTCGGGGCGATAGTGATGGCCGTCCAGCTCACGCGTGTCAAGGAGGTCCTCATAATCGGAGACATAAACCAACTGCCCTATATCGACCGCAACAACTTGTTCCCCTTACATTACACTACACCAACACAAGCACTACACACCACACCAACCCAGCTGCTCTGTACACACCGGAATCCGCTGGATGTAGCATATGCGCTCAGAGAGGTGTATGGAGGCATATACTCTTCCAGCGACCTGGTCCGTTCCCTCGCGATAAGAGGATACTCAGGAGTTGAGATCCCGAAGAAGGATAACACCTTATACCTGGCCCACTCTCAGGCCGAGAAAAAGAAACTTCTCGGTCGGGGCTACGGTACGTCTTCGGGATCTCAAACCCTGACAATCCATGAGGCGCAGGGGCTAACGTACCAGGACGTCATTGTGGTGTGTACGAAGCAGCTGAGCACTACACTTACACGGAGTGTGCCTCACGCTGTCGTGGCCCTCACCAGACACAAAAGATCCTGTGTCTACTACACTGATACGGTAGAAGGCGACACGATCGCGCGCCTTATTATCAGTGTAGAGAGGGCCACAGACGGCAGGATAAGGGAGTACAACCTCAAAGAGGCGATGCGAAGCGGAGACATCGCGGTGAGGGACTCCCTTATCCTCAAAAACGCTGGACAGGTATATAAAAACCCGGATGAGACAGGATGTGATGTGGAGAGCCCTGACGAGACAGACCAAACAGGAAGTGGAAAGTGAGAGACCGGACTAGACCAATACTATATACTATACTTTACAATATTATTTCATAACATGAAATGCCACGAAAATCCAAGATGCCATTAGGTTAAGAAAAATAGTTTTATATTGTTTTATATTGTTCTATCGTATTTTTATTGTTTAAATTCGTCAACAAACTGCAAAACCGAGATCCAGGAAAATTCTACCTGCATTGTCAATCTAAACTCGCTTTATTTATATTGTTTTTGTATTTTGTTTTGTCTTGTACTTTACTTTGTTTAAAATAATAAACTATATACCGGGGTCGAAAAACACGGCCGGTGCCGGCTTGCAACTCTAGCGCGAGCTAGGGCTGTCAACGCTCAGTGCACCGGTCAGATACTAAAATGCCCACCGGTGCTCCGGACAGTAGTGTCTTATATGGCCACTACTGACTTGGAGCACCGATGGATCATTAATACACCATAAATCGATCCCGGTTGCAGCCACAGGCCAAAACTGATAAGTAAAACAATGCTGATATAAACTTATTACAAGTAGATATCCGATAAAATTGTACACAGCAAAAATTCTCTCAGCATTGTTAGTTTTAATTCTTTTGCTTTATTTAATTTTATTTGCCTTGTTTGTTTTATTTGATTTGTTCTGTTTTATTTTGTTCTATTTTATTTTAATTTATGTTTTATTTTGATTATGTTATAACAATAAACTATATACCGGGGTCGAAAACACGGCCGGTGCCGGCTTGCAACTCTAGCGCGAGCTAGAGTTGTCAAAGCTCAGTGCACCGGTCAGATACCAAAATGCCCACCGGTGCTCCGGACAGTAGTGTCTTATACGGCCACTACTGACTTGGAGCACCGATGGATCATTAATACACCATAAATCGATCCCGGTTGCAGCCACAGGCCAGAACTGATAAGTAAAACAATGCTGATATAAACTTATTACAAGTAAATATCCGATAAAATTGTACACAGCAAAAATTCTCCCAGCATTGTTAGTTTTAATTCTTTTGTTTTATTTATTTTATTTGCCTTGTTTGTTTTTATTTGATTTGTTCTGTTTTATTTTGTTCTATTTTATTTTAATTTATGTTGTATTTCGATTATGTTAAAACAATAAACTATATACCGGGGTCGAAAACACGGCCGGTGCCGGCTTGCAACTCTAGCGCGAGCTAGAGTTGTCAAAGCTCAGTGCACCGGTCAGATACCAAAATGCCCACCGGCGCTCCGGACAGTAGTGTCTTATACGGCCACTACTGACTTGGAGCGCCGATGGATCATTAACACACCATCAAATCGATCCCGGTCATAGAAATAGAAATAGAAATAGAAATAAGCCGAACTGATAATCGATCGACGTCAAATAATCTTACTATAGTTTAGACAAATTAACCTATCAATTGAATTACAGTTACAGATTGTTGAGTTTTTGCCTGTATTGTTTCTTTTAAGTGTGTTTTTGGTTTGATTCTTTTTATTTCTTTTTATTTGTTCATTTTGTTTCATATTGTCTTAGTCTGTTTTAGTTTGTTTTCACGAGTGTTCATATTGTATACTGTTTACACTTACCAATCAAATAACTGCAAGTAGAATCATGTATAGTTTAAGTAAACCACATTTAGATTTACACTTAGGTTAAGTAAAAATTTACGCATTGATGGCAACTATAACCACAAAGCCCATGTAATTAAACACTATAGAAATAAGTACACACCCCGGAGGCGCATTAGCGTTAACTCCGGGAGAGCTCTTCCCCTCCCCCCCCCTCTCCACCACCCTGGAGGCGCACCTGGGTGCGTTAACTCCAGGGAGGAACCCCCTCCAACCTCTCCTTAGCCCCGCCCTCCCTCCGGTAGCGTAAGAGCGCTGCCGGAGGAAGGATGGCGTAACCCAATCTACTACCCCATACCCTGCCTCACCATTATCCCAATGAGCTCCACACACAGAGGAATTGTAATAGAATTAAGGCATGGAAATATATATAAGCGCAAAAAATTAGAGCGCAAAAGAAAAGATTAAAGAGCGGAAAAAGATAGATCCACTAAAAAATTAAACTTAATAAGGCACGGACCTTGAGTCTGTGGAAAGAAAAAAAAAAAAAAAAAAAAAAAAAAAAAAAAAAAACCTAACCTAACCTAACCTAACCTAACCTAACCTAACCTAACCTAACCTAACCTTTTTTTTTTTTTTTTTTTTTTTTTTTTTTTTTTTTTTTTTTTTGTGACGAGGGGAAATGCAGTTACGCACCATACCGTGACGCTGACTAGGCGCACGGCGTGTGTGGGACTCGCCGGCACGGGAAACAGTGCCGACCCTACTCAAGCAGGACCAGTGCGGAAGACCACACTGATCCTACTCCACTAAAACCCCCCGGTACCCTCCTACGCCCATGTGGGGGCGTCTCGGGGCCGACGCACCTGCGTGCGCCACAGCTCCGAGCCCGCCCCCGGGCAGGCCCGGCCCAACGAGTGGACCGGGCGACGCGCCTCAGGGGGACTGCGCTAGGGTACTAGGCAGTCCCCAGACGTGGTGGCCTATGCCGGAGCGGCACCTAGGGCGCGCGGCTGGTCAGGCCGCGCCCAGGCCACCTTAGGGCCGTCGAAGACCGGCAGTCACCGCTGCCTGCCTTCTTCGGCCCACCCGTCTACGCCGGAGAGGGGCGGCTAGAGCGTACTCCTCCCGCTCCCTCTCCGCTGCCTCCTTCTGCGCCATCACAGATTCGCAGAAGGAGGCGGCAGCCCTCCAGGCTCTCTCGCTACCAAGCATGGCTCTTACCATACTTGGCAGCGAGAGGCCTCCTCCGCCGAGCGCCGCGATCAGATCGCGGCGCTCATTTCGCCAGGCCGGGCACACGATCAACGTGTGCTCGGCCGTGTCGTCGGGAGAGGCGCAGTGATGACACCGCGGCGTCTCCTCCCGACGGGCGACTCGGTGCAGGTAGTGACCGAAACACCCATGTCCGGTCAGTACCTGCACCAGGCGGTAGGTGAGGGTGCCCCGCTGGCGCCCTACCCACTCCTCCAACACCGGACGAATCGCCTCGATCGTCCGGTGGCCAGCGGCTGGGTTGGCGAGTGCCTCCACCCATCGGCGCAGAGCCTCCCCCTGCGCCTCGGTGCGGACCCGTTCTACCTCCTCTAGAACGGGTCGCTCGCCCCGCTCTCTCGCCGCGACCCGGTGTTGATGCACCTGGGATAGTACCAGGGCATCAACCTCCCACGGGAGCGTACCTGCTAGGACGCAGGCAGCCCCGTGGCTGACCGTGCGGTAAGCCCGCACGGCCCGGGTCGCGATGACCCTCTGCGGTCTTCGCAAGAGGGCCCTCGTGCGGGACGAGAGGCACTCAGCCCAGACCGGGGCCCCGTACAGCGCCATCGACTTTATCACGGAGTGATAAAGCCGACGGCACTTCGCCTTCGGCCCCCCCACATTGGGGAGGAGGCGACCGAGTCCGGCTGCGACGCCGCACAGCCGGGGAGCGAGGAGCCTGAAATGCTCCTCCCAGCTCCATCGGGGGTCTAGGGTCAGGCCGAGATACTTAAGGTGCATCTCGACCGGAACCCACACCCCCTCTACCCGGGCACGGAGCCCCGGCGGGGTCCTGCGTCTGGGACCGTGGAAGGCCATGGCCCTCGTCTTTTCGAGGGCCACTTCCAGTCCCAGGAGGCGGATGCGTCGGACGACCATGGAGGTGCCGACCGACGCAAGGCGGACCGCCTCCTCCCACCCCCTCGCTCTCGCCGCTACTAGGGTGTCGTCCGCAAAGCAGACGACATCCATGCGCGGCAAGAGCTCACCCCGCAGGACCCAGTTGTACCCCAGGTTCCATAGGAGGGGACCTAATACGGAACCCTGGGGTACGCCTGCCTTCACTGGCCACGATTGGACGCGGCCCTCCGCGTCCTCGTACAGGACTGACCTGTCTCGCAGGTAGTCCCGGACGAGGGCGCGGAGGTAGAGGGGCACTCGGTGGAACTCGAGCGCCGCCTCTATGCACTCGTGGGGGATGGTGTTGAACGCGTTCGCGATGTCCAAGGACACCGCGATCACCACCTCCCCCCGAGCTGTGGCCGCCTCAGTCCACCTCTTGAGACGGCCAACCGCGTCCATCGTGGACCGGCCGGTTCGGAAGCCGAACTGGCAGTCCGCCAGGTCCGGCCCCTCACCCTCGATGTGCTCGATGATCCGGGAGGCGAGAATCTTCTCAAAAGCCTTCCCGGACTCATCGAGCAACACCACCGGCCGGTAGCCCGCTGGAGAGTCTGCCGGGCGGCCTTCCTTGCGGAGAAGGCAAAGCCGCCCCACTCTCCAGCGCCTGGGAAAGCGACCCGTCGCGATGCATGTGTCTAGCACCGCGCGGAATCGCTCTCTCAGGGGGCCCAAGGCAATGGCCATTACCTTGGCCGGGGCCCCGTCCGGCCCCGGAGCTTTATTGCGGCTCCGGAGCCGGTCCCTCACCGTGTCCAGTTCTCCATCGGACACGGGGGGGCCAGCCGCCCACGCCCCCGGAGCAGAACCGGGGGGCAGCATCCTGGGGGGTTCGAAGGGCCCGGGGTCTGGGAAAAGTGTCCCCAGCACCCTCCTCACCAGCGCGGGCTCCATACCGGACGTGGAGGGGGCCGCCGAAGCGAACTTCCCCCTCACCGTCCGGTACGGCCTCCCCCAGGGGTCGCTGTCCAGGATGGCCAAAAACTCATCCCAGGCAGCGACCTTGGCCCTGCAGATGGCTCTACGCAGGGCCGTGTGGGCCTCGTTGTACGCCCGGCGGAGGACCTCCTCTTCGCCGGGCGCTTGTCTGGCGCGCCTGCGGCATCGCTGGCAGGCGCGCCTGGCCCTCATACTGGCGGCACGCAGGATCGTGAGCTCCTGCGTCCACCAGTATGCCTGCCCACTCCTCCGTGGGCCAACCCGCGCCCTCGGCATGGCGGCGCTGCAGACGACATTGATGTCGTCCGCGAAAAGGTCCGCCATGCCGTCGGCATCCCCCGCGACGGCGTCGGGGACCCCTGCCCAGGCCCGCACCGTCGCTGCCTCCTCCGCCACATCCGGCTGGAGGCGTGCGAGCGCCCACCGTTTGAACGGCGAGCTGCCCGCACGGGGGCCCACCGGGGCCCCTGGGGATGCCGTGGAGACCTCGTACCGGACGTATCGGTGGTCCGATAGGGTCTCCACATCCGCCTCCACCCGCCAGCCCCGGATACGGGCCGCGAGCGGCGGGGTGGCGAAGGACACGTCAATGAGTGACGTGCCCTGCCACCGGACGCAGGTAGGGGTGGTTCCTCGGTTGAGGATCTGGAGACCTAGGGCGAACACCCAGGCCTCCAGTATACCACCCCTGACGTCGGTGCGGGGGGACCCCCACGCGGTCGATTTTGCGTTGAGGTCCCCCGCCACCAGCACCTGACGAGGGGCCGCGCGGTGCACGACCCCTTCAACCGCAGCGAGAAACCGATCGAAGTCGGCCCTGCTGCGGTTGGGGGAGAAGTAGGTGGACACCACCACCACCTCTCCCCATCGTGCCGCCACATACCCCTCCCCCCTCTCCACCAGCACCGGGGAAGGGCCTGCACTCGCCGCCACTATGGCAGCGGAGCCATCCGTAGCCCCCATCCACTTGTCGGACGGGGGGATACGGTGCGGCTCCGAAACCACCGCAAGGTCGACCCCCCACTCCGCCATCGTCTGGCACAGGAGATCCTGTGCCCCGGCGGAGTGGTTGAGGTTCGCCTGGAGCAGTTTCCCCAATGTCCTACTGGGCATCGTTGACGGACATTGGGGTCACTGCTGGGGTCGCCTCTGGCGTGGCGCTGGTGGCCGCTTTTGGTGCGGCACGAGGAGCTGCTGCCGGGTTCGGCAGGCGGCCCTTGACGGGAGGGGGCTTACAACTAGCCCCCGCCATTCGGTGCCCGGCTGGCAGGCCCCTGTCGGCGCATAACGCGCAATGCGGAGGGGCCTTGCAGGCCTTGGCTATGTGCCCCTCTTTGCCGCAGCGATAGCAGAGGCCGCTGCGGTCTTTGCTAGAGGGGCACTTGGCTGCTGGGTGACCCAGTGCCAGGCACCTATGGCAACGCATGGGGCGTGGCTCCAGTAGCCGGACCGTGGCTGCGCTCCAGCCCACCTTTAATTTGCCATCGCTGACCAGCTTGGCTACTGCCTCCACAGGGCAGGAGGCGATTGCCGAGCCAGCCCCTCTGGCGCCGGAGGAAATTGCCCCCACCCTGATAGTATTGGGGGGGCAACCGGCTTTGTCGGCCAGAGCCGCCCGCACTTCTTCGGGCGTTGCGGTGTCATCAAGGCCTGACACCCTGACGTCTGCCGATTTTGTTGGGCGGGTCACCCTGGCTGCATCGCCCAAGGCCTCGCCCACCTTGGCCGCCAGAGTGTCGGCCTGGGCCACCGTTGTTCCGGACGGGAGCTCGATAATTCTAGCTCCCGTCACTGTTGTGCGGAACTTTGATGGGCCTATTCCAAGCTCATCCATGTCTATGGACGCCTTGGCCTTGGTCAGGGCGTCCTTGTAAGTGGCTCCCTGAGCCACCGCCTCCGGCTTGAGAGCGACCACGACCGCCAGGGTCTTAGGCGCCTTTGGCACCTTGGGGCCCTTTGGCCCTTGTGGACCCTTGGCAGCCTTTTTGCCCTTCTGGGTTACCACCGGTGCCGCCTCTGCTTTTTTGGGCTTTTTCGGCTTTTTGGCAACGGTCACCCAGGCGCCCTCAACCACCGGGGGTGTTGCCTCCTTAGGCAGCGGTGCTGCCACCTGTTTCTCACTCCTCACTGGAGGAGGAGGAGCCGACGGACCTGCCTTGTCTTTTGCCGCCTTCGCCGCCTTCGCCCGGGCCTTTTTAGGCATGTTGGCGGCCGGGGCAAGTGTGGTTGGGGCTACCTTACCGTCCCCAACCGTCTGCGCCGTCTTAGGTGGCTTTGAGCCCGCGGCCTTGGCATCAGCTGCCAATGGCGGCCGGCGGGGTCTCTCCGCTGCAGGGAGGAGCCGCCCATCCACCTCCAGGCCCTCCAGCCTTGCCTGGAGCATGTTGGACATCTGCTGGGCAAGAGAGCGGTGCATCTCTTGTAGTGCTCCAGCGAGGTCCTCCCCTCCGTTGCCTCCACCACCCACCCCCATCGGGGTGTCTACGATGATGGGCGCCGCCGGCCTTTTGCGGCGCCCTTCACCTGCCTCCGAGAAGGCCCGCCTCAGAGCTGTGAGCTCGTGGCGGACCTTCGATAGCTCGTCCTGCAGGCGTTTGTTGTCCGCCCGCAGACGACGCATCTCCTCTGCCGTGTCCTTCTGCGCCAAGGCGCGGACCACGGCCATCAGGGAACCCGCGTTGGACCTAAGTTTTTTCTTGCAGGTCCCTTTTAAGTTCTTGGCCCTCTTTGCTACCTCCGTGACCTCTCCTACCCTTTTCGAGGCCTCCGCCACCAAGTCCTCCACTGTCATATTACGAGGCTCGGCCTCTCCATCACTGGCGGCGGATGTATACGCCTCCGTAAGGGTGGACTCGGATTCGGAGTCCGGCTCAATTTCCCTGGCCTCTCTCCGCGCCTGGGATATCCCGACGCTATGCGTCAGAGCACTTCCGCCACCTCTGCCTCCTCTGCCCCCCTTGGCTCTGGGCACTTTAGGCTCGGGTGCCACCAATGACGGGGCGTCCTTTAGGTAGCTGGACGCCACCGACCGCCTCTTGCGGCTCTTTGCCGAACCTGCCGTCGAATCGGCCACCGACTCCGCCTCCGACTCAGCGCGTAGGCTTGACATTGACCCAGCCCAGGACTGTGTTGCCGATGCTGAAATCGGCTGACAGTCGGGACCGAACGTCAGGGTCACTGAACTCCTGCGTGACCCCTCCGGCTGCACCTGACCAGACCTGCTCCTGGTCATTCGCCTTTCCTCCGGCGGTGCAGCGTTCACTTCTCCCTCTCCTACGTCCTTCTCCGGCCTCTCCAGGCCCTCCACAACTATCTCCTTCCTCATCTCCTCGCTCTTCAAATTTGGGTTTTGGTTTTTATTGTTGTTCATCTGCATAATTAGTCCCACGAGTATGGGGGATATAAATGGTCCACCCAGGCAGTGCCCCCTGTACCTGGGTAACCCTAATACTCCCGGGGCGGCGGGTAGTGCCCCGGGGTGGAAGCGCTAGTTGGTGGACTTCCCCAGCCCACCACCATAAGGCGCCTGGTACCACGCTTGCACTTTAATACCAGTTAACGGGTAGACCCGACACTTTGGGGTTTTTTAACGAGGTATGCTCCTCTCAGGGACGGCCAACAAAGGCAGTCCCCACTGGTCCTGTGTGGTGCCGCTAGACGTGACAACGACACACACACACAGGTCTCCAGCTCGCCCGACGGTAGGCCGAAACCCATCCCCAGTGACCACCCTCGTGGCCACGGGGCCGCCGCGCACGCGGACCTTGGAGGTCCGCAAACCACGCCGTCGAAACGGCCGCTGGGCCAGCCAATTAAGGCAAGCCCCGCCAACCGAGCAGTTACGCTCGGGTGTGGCATCGCCACGTGGGACCGGAGTCCCCGCGGAACACTGTCCGCCATCCACCGCCGACAAGTCGGCCACTGATCGGCTGCCGCTACCCGGGATGCCCAGGACGCCAGCCGATCCCCTCAGGGTGATTTTTTATAGAGGTTTTCTTCCTCGCGACCACTGCCCTCCGAAAAGAGTGGCAGCCCTCGGCCCCGCTCAGTGCGGGGTTGCGAGCTCTCCCCCAGCTCGGCTGCCGCTACCCGGGCTACCCAGGACGCCAGCCGAGACCCCCACTGGGTAATTTTTTAGAGAGGTTTTCTTCCTCGCGGCCCCCACCCTCCGAAGAGACTAGCGGCCCTCGGCCCCGCACTACGTACGGGGTTACGAGATTGTCGTGCAGTTGCTGTCCGCGCCGGCCGAAGCCGGTACCCCCCATATATGGGGGGCGTGCCCCTATCCACAACCCGGGGGACGCGTCCGGTAGCGACACTGCACAGTCGCTCCCCTCTCCAACGAGAGGGCGGAAACCTAACCTAACCTAACCTAACCTAACCTAACCTAACCTAACCTAACCTAACCTAACCTTTTTTTTTTTTTTTTTTTGGCAGGGGTAAAAATGCTTTACGCATACCCTACGCCATTGGGGGTGACGCCTGGTTATGTGGGGCTCCTCGACCAGGATGGTAAGGGCCGAGACTACCCACTAAAACTTCCCCCCGTGCTCCGCCTCTCACTGCGACAGGGTAGGGCAACAGTTTCCCTTTTCCCTTTCCCCTGTGCAGCGTTTGTCCATCTGTGGACTCTTCCCCGCACAATAAGTGCATATGGCGTCTCACGACGTTCACTGAGCACAAGTGAACGTCGTCCTGCTCAGTAGCTTAAGGTTGACGAGCGGACTCCCCCAAGTCGGCCCGTCAACAGCCCGGTGGTCTTGGTCTTACGGGGCCAGCGCGCTCGCGAAAGCGCGTCGCCACCTGCCCTGGTCTTACGGGGCCAGCGCGCTCACAAAAGCGCGGCGCCTCCTGCCGGTCCTCTTTCTTCTGAGCGCATCAGCCGACGGGTCCTCTTCTCGGGACCTCTCGTCGGCTTCCTTCCTGCTCAACACCGCTTCACAGAAGGTGTAAAGGGCCCTCTGTGCACTTTCGCTGTCAACTAGTGCTTTGACCACGGTGGGCAGCGACAAGTCCATACCAATTACCGCCGTCAGAACGGCTCTTTCACTCGCCCATGTCGGGCACGTCATAAGTGTGTGTGCAGCGGAGTCCTCTGCAGCGCCGCACTGGTGGCACACTGGGGTCCGCTCACGTCTCGCGACTGTGTGCAGATACTTGCCGAAACATCCGTGTCCGGTTAGCATCTGCACCATGCGATAAGAGAGCGAGCCCCCCTGCCCTTCAAGCCAGTGAGACAGAACTGGACGGAACGCAGAGATTGTACGGTGTCCCGCTCTTGGTCTCTCCAGCCTTCTTGACCATTCATCGGTTCCTGTCTCCTGGGCGTAAGTCCGCCATCGCTCAATAACCTCTGGAAGAGGAACGCAACCTGTGCTTTGCTTGGCCTCTGCAGTCAGTTCGTATACCCTGGTCAAAACCTCTGCATCTATGTCCCAGGGTAGGGATCTGGCCAGCAAACATGCCACCTCCCCCGATACGGTGCGGTATGCTCGCGCTACTCTTAGTGTCGTGACCCTCTGTGCCTGCAGTAGTTGGTTTCTGCTACGAGACGTTAGGGATCGTGACCAAATAGGTGCCCCGTAAAGGGCCGCCGAACGAACCGCGTTTACAAAAAGACGGCGACAAACTGTGCTTGCTCCCCCCAAGTTCGGCATGAGTCTACACAGAGCCAGGGATACTCGTCTGAGCTTGGGAACCAGCTGTTCAAAATGGCTCTTGAACGTCCATCTTCCATCTAAGACCAAACCCAGATACTTAAGGGTCTTTCCGATCTTTATGTCAACTTCCCCCACACGGATTTTATAGTCGGCAGGTGGAGATTTGCGGGGCCCATGAAAACAAATGGCTTCCGATTTCTCCATTGCAACTCTCAAGCCCAGTCGTCTAATACGGTCCACCACTTGGGATACCCCAGCCACGGCGAGGGTCGCAGCCGACTGTAAATTGTCTCCTCTAGCCGTGACTAGGGTATCATCCGCATAACAAAACACGTTGACCCCTCTTAGATTCGAACCTCGGATGGCCCAGTCATAACCTATGTTCCACAGGAGCGGTCCTAAGACCGAACCCTGTGGAACACCGGCAGACACCACTCTTTCACCCCGTCCAGTCGCCATAGGGAAGACAACTTTGCGGCCTGACAAGTAGGACATGATTATTTGCCGCAGATACAATGGAAAACCGAACCATACCATCGCCTCCTCTATACAACAGTGCGGTAAGGAGTTGAAAGCGTTGGCGATGTCCAAGGACACCGCCAGTACCACTCCCCCGTTCGCTGTCACCTCCTCTGTCAGAGTTCTTACTTTGGAGATGGCGTCTATAGTTGACCGCCCCTGTCTGAAACCGTACTGGTTGTCACTAATATTCGGCCCGATTTCCTCCAAATGTTGAAGGAGGCGGCCAGCTATTACTCGTTCGAATAATTTCCCTTCTTCATTTAAGAGAACGATCGGCCGGTACGCAGATGGTGAGTCCACTGGACGACCTTCCTTCTTCAACAGCACAAGTTTCCCAGTTTTCCATGTCTGTGGGAAACATCTCTCCCGCAAGCAAGACGTTAGTAGTTTGCGGAATCGGTACTCCAGTCCGTTTTTTAAAGCTATAACTAGGGCACACCCAGGAACGCCGTCTGGTCCAGGGGCCTTGTTCTTCGATTGGAGCCTCAAAATAGCAGAACCCAGCTCTCCCTCCGTTACCTCCGGGACTTCCTCAGTTCTTGCGTCTGCACTCGGTCTTTGTATGCCAAGCGGAGGTCGTTGGTCACCTCTAGGGGGAAAGAGCGCCTCTATCACTCTTTGCAGCACCTCCTCGTCCATTTTGGATGTAAGAGGTGGGGCCCAGGGACGAAGCTTGCTCATAACGAGCTTGTATGGCCTGCCCCATGGGTCTTGTGCAAGGGAGTCAAGAAGCTCCTCCCAAGCTCTTTCTTTTGCATCAGCAATGGCAGCTCTCAGCGCCTTTTTGGCGTCTTGGTAAGCGGTGTAGAGGAGGTTTTCTTCCGCTTCACCTCGCCGTCTACCTCTCCTGCGGGACCTGGTGTATTGTCGTCTGGCAGCTACGCAGGTCTCCCGTAGGTCAGCGAGCTCAGCAGACCACCAATACACTTGTCGCAGAGGGGGCAGTGCCCTGACTCTAGGCATTGCCACGTCACAGGCGCGAGTGAGTGCAGCGCTAAACCATTCAGCCTCGCTTTCAGTTCCCGGATTTTCTGGGATTGGTGACCAACCTTCAACCAGCGAAGCCTCGATTAAAGCGTCCCTGTCCATTCTTTTAATTGCCCACCTGGGCCCAATCTCCACATTTGAACGACTAACTGAATCTGATCTTTGTGTTGGGGAGGACGCTTCGAACCGAATGTAACGATGGTCCGAAAGCGTTTCCTCCCCAACCAGGACCCTCCAATTGGATATGCGTCGTGCCAGGTTGGGGCTTGTAAACGTAATGTCCACTATGGACCCGCCATTTGCACGAACGCATGTTTCGACACTACCGGAATTTAGAGTGACCAAACCGTGTGCCACCAACCACTCTTCGACAAGAACGCCTCGGGCATCCGACGATGGACATCCCCATTCTGTCGACTTTGCATTCAGGTCACCAGCTAAAATAACTTCGTGTGGCCTACACCAACCAATGACCGAATCAAGCTGCACCAAGAAACTCTCGAATTCATTTAGGGGTTTATTTGGAGAGAAATAAACTCCTATGACTACTGTGTCACCGTATAGGGCAGCTACAAACCCGTGACCCTTCAGCGAATCTCTAACAAAAGAGGTCGTGTCGAGTCTTTGATTCACCACAACCGCGACCAAGCCGTCAATGTCTCCCATCCAGTCGTCCCTGGTGGGAACCATGTATGGTTCGGCTACAACCATCACGTTAATCAACCACTGCGCCGATGACTGAATGAGCAGATCTTGAGCTCCAGCGCAGTGATTGATGTTGGCCTGTAGAAACTTAATGGTACTAGGCATTTTGGGCAATTTCCATCGGCTCTCCTTCTTCTACCCCGTTCGGTGGGTTGGGGGGCTGTTGCGCAGCAGTTTTGCGTGGCGCAGCCTGTCCTCTTCTCATTTTGCGCTTGGGGGCCGAACATCTGTTGCTCCCCAGCCTATGATCGGCCTTTTTACCGGCCTCCTCACATAACGTACAGTGAAAGTCTTTGTTGCATTCCACCGCTCGATGGCCCGACTGACCACACCTGTAACACAACTGGCTGCGATCTACACAGGCCGAGCATCTTTCCTTGACATGGCCAGTCTCCAAACATTTAAAGCACCGCATATCTCGAGGTGGTAGCAATTTAACCCTGGTAGAGGACCATCCCACTCGCAGCCGGCCTTCAATTACTTTCTTCGCTGCTGCCACCGGACAACTCGCCCACACTGCACCCGTGCCATAATTGGTCTGTTTAATTGTGCCGACCTTGACCTGATCGACAGGACAGCCCCCCAAATTAGCAATGGCCTTGGCGACATCTTCTGTCGTGACCGAGTCCTCCAGACTACTGATCATCAACTCAGAGCATTTGAACGGCCTGGACACTCTGAGTAACTCGTCACTGAATATCTCCTTTATTTTTTCCGCTAAGAGATCAGCCTTCTTATTATTTTCTTCCGCGTGTACCTCGATGATAGAGGCCCCGGTGATGGCTCTGCGGAATGTTGTGAATTCGATCCCCAGACTGGCCGGATCGATTTTGGCCTTCGCCTTTGCAAGCACCGAGCTATAGGTGACACCTTT
The DNA here is from genome assembly GCA_902850365.2 of Chilo suppressalis. Taxonomy (NCBI): domain Eukaryota; kingdom Metazoa; phylum Arthropoda; class Insecta; order Lepidoptera; family Crambidae; genus Chilo; species Chilo suppressalis. The sequence goes on along the minus strand of OU963914.1, from coordinate 21,068,152 downwards.
CTCCACTGCACCTGGCTGAAGCGTCAGAACGACAGCTGCGGTGCGCGGAGGTCTGGCTCTACTTTTAGTTTGAGGCTGTTTGGTCTTGCTTTGTGTTTGAGTGGGCCTCTGTTCACTCGCGGGATTTTTCTTCTTCACCCCCTTTCCGCCCCTCTTAACCACAGTCGTCCATTCTCCTTCGACGGTTGCGGGAGTAGACGTAGATGGGAGGGGTTGTCTCGGCTGCGAGATAGAGCTGTCCCGCGCTTTCCTATCTTTGCGATTGGGATTCCGCCCGGTGTTAGGTGGAATCTGCTTCACTTGCCCGTTCACCTCTTGACTGTCCTGAGGTGGAGCGGGTACCACCTTCTTGCCCTTTACTTTAGCCTTCACAGGGGGCACTGGCGGAGGTCCCATGACCGTTGCCGACGGGGGCGTCGTGTTTTGTGCCTGCTTCTGTAAGGCTGCCGCGTCCTTCTTTTTGCCATCATGTTTCAATGGCGGTCTATAACTTGGAGCCGGGTTAAGGCGTGGCTCTAGGCCTTCCATCCGTGCGTTTATACGAGCGGTCACATTGTTCATTATGCGAGCCTCCAGTTCTTCCAATGCGGTCTGAGGAGGAGGACTCGTATCCATATAACAGGCATCATCCAACCGCGATGACGCCATGGTAGCGACCTGCTGTGCCATACTAGTTTTTAACGAGATCAGCTCTTTACGGAGCTCCTCCATTTCCTTCTCTTGGCGAGCGACGATCCGCTCCAGCCTCGTGGTGTCATCAGACGCGTTGCGTTGCGCCAACTCAATCGTGCAATCTTTTATAGCCTGTGCAGCATCCTTCAACATTTTGACAAATGTGCCCTTTAAACTACCAGATTTGGTAGCGACCTTCTCGACAACTTCGACGCTGGCCAGAACCTTGCTAACAATCGTCTTGGCCGTCTCAATGTCATCTTCCACTCCCGCAACCGCGTTATCCGCAGCCGGCGCAGAACGGGTGACCCTAGCGCAGACTGCCGCGTCTAGCAGCTCCTTTTCAGCTTGAATCTTTAGGGCTTCCCTTTCGACCCTTGCCAGATCCGCCTTGGCCTTCGCAAGGCCGACATACTCACCCGTAGTGGGTGGACGACCGCGACCGCGACCTCTCCCCTTGCCTACGGAGGCCTTAACCTTGGCTGATGTGGTGGTTTCATCACTGGCTGTACCATCATCATTCGCGGTTCTCTTGCGCTTAAGATCATCTTTGTGCTTTTCCTTGCAACGATCTTTCCGCCAAAACTTCAAAGTGACCGGACGGCCACCACTACTCCTTGATCTCGACCTCGACCTACTCGACCTACTCCTCGACCTACTCCTCGACCTGGTCGATTCGAAACTTCTGACTGTAGAGTCAGAAACCAACTCGTCTTCCAATTCGCTTTCTCTCCTAGAGCGAAGCCCTCTCCTGTCATCGACACTCGTAGCCAATTTCACACTGGCCGCCCGAGGAAGCGGCGAGCGCCCGTGGTCAGCGGGATCATATGACCGCGTGCCAACCAGCACGGAGCAGTTCTGGCCCCCCCCAGATACGTGGGGCCTGCCAACGGCCGAAGCCGAAGGGAGGGATTCTCCGTCAACGACGGTACCCTCCTGGGGTTGTTTTGTTTTTAGAGCTGCTTCCATAATGATTGTCCGTTTTTTAACGAGTCAGGTTCTCGTATCTCCCTTCCACGCCTAGCGCTAGGGACCAGTCCCCCACTGGCCATCCAGCCTATCACCACGCTCTCAAAGCTTCGGCTTGGGGTTTTTTAGTGAGGTATGCTCCTCTCGGGCGAGGCCTCAGTGGCCCAGCCCCTTGGTCCTCTCAATGAGAATACCAAGTTGCCCGGCGGAATCCTGTCATACAGGGATCCCCGCCGCACGACAGTCCAGAAACCGTCTGAACCTTGGTTCAACGACCACCATGTGGAGTGTCAGAGCACTCCCGCGAACACTGTTCGCCATACTACGCCACACTAGGCCACAGAGAACAAAAAGTTCCGCAAACCTTGTAGGTCCGCCATACCACGACCAGAAAAAGTCCTCTGGCCCTAAGAAGGGCCCCCACAACTGAGGCGCGAGCGCGCCACGGGCTGAATAGCCCCCACCTCGTGCAGTAGCTGTCCGCGCCGGCTGAAGCCGGTACCCCCCATATCTGGGGGGCGTGCCCCTATCCACAACCCGGGGGACGCGTCCGGTAGCGACACTGCACAGTCGCTTCCCTCTCCGAAGAGAGGGCGGAGCGGAAACCTAACCTAACCTAACCTAACCTAACCTAACCTAACCTAACCTAACCTAACCTAACCTAACCTAACCACGGTCTTTTTCGTAAACCCAGAGTACTCTGATAATTTTCAAATTTTTTAGGCACATTCTAGAATTTTTGTTACACCTTAATCTCTTTTAAAAATAGAATTAGCTTCAGTAGTTTTTGTAAAATTTCATTTTTTAGCATTTTCTTACAATTCACAACAAATTTCGTAAATTTTATGTAAACATTGCACGCGTTGATGTCTTTTGCATAAGACTAAAAATTTTCAAAACTTTTTAGTTCTCTTAAAAATCCATTTTTCTTTGTATTTTAGATTTCTATAGTTATTATTGTTCCTTACATTAATGTACATCTCTGGTATTAATATAACCCGTAAACACTTACTCACAAATTTTTTAGAAGTAATTTTGTATTCATCTTTGAAAAATTCATAACTTGCTAAACTCTTATTCAATTTTTATAATTCTTTTTTAGTAATCATAAACTTAGTTAGTAGTACCTAGTACAATCATTAAATTTGTCAATTTTTAGTTATAAGTATTTTTAATCTTCGATATTAAATTTTTTCGATAGAATTTTAATAAAAAATTTGTCCAGACTAAAGTTCCAGTCTAAATTGGTTAATAAGTTACTTTAAAAATATTAGAATACATAAGGATTTAATTTCATGAAGGGTAAAAAATCTAAAAAATTACTCATTCAAATAATTACCGTTTTTATCGAGAAAAATGACCAAAACTAGGAATAAAACCCAGACCGCTACCAAAAGCGACGCAGACGACTCCTGCAATAGCAACGACGAGCTAGACGAGGTCTTTGAGGAGGCAAACGAAGGAACCTCTCCAAAAAAGATGTTGCAACCACAAAAAAATGCGATAGAAACTGAGGATGAGGGAACCACCAAATCCAATAAAACCAAAAAGGCAAAGAAAACTGAAGCGCCATCACTCGTAATCACTCCCCCCAAACCAGGTGAAAACCCACTGGAGAAAATTGCTCGCCTTTCCAACTATGCTAAGGCCCTTATTAACCACGGTAATTCACTGCTCAAAGCCAACAAAACAGCGGCGTCTGAAGTACTGGAGGAGATAGTGAAAATCACCAATAAACTGGCATTCGACACCAACACTAATAGCGCTAGCGAGTCTCAAAGCGAGTCACAAAACGCCAATCTTAAGGAGGAAATCCTCAACTGTGTAAGACAGGAAGTGGCAAGCAGCGTTAAAGCAGAACTCGCCCGGTTCAAATCACTGTCTCCAGCACTGTCCGAACGCTCTTACGCGCGAGCAGCTGCACTTCGTCAACCACAATTTCCGGCAAACACCCCCGCCACTACGGCACCTAAACGTGATAGCAAACCCGCCATAATTGTGACCCCCAATGGGGATATCAAAACCAGACAGGATGCCATCAGCGCACTCAAGAAAAGCGTAGATTTTAAGCAACTAGCGTTCGCTCCGGTCCGCGTTCAAACTCTGTCGAATAACAAGCTCAGAGTCGAATTTGACAACGCTAACCAAGCCACCCAGACGATCAACAAAATTAAAGAAAAGAACTTCGCCTCAGCCGAACCAGCTAAACGATTAAAACCCATGATTATCCTAAAGGGAATAATCAACGACACCCCTGCAGAAGAGCTAATAGAAACAATCAAAGCACAAAACCCTGAACTAAGCGCGCACACCCAACAAGATTCGGACATGACACTCCGTTTCAAGAGAAACAATAGGAACCCAAATCTATATAATGCGATCTTCTGTGTCACACCGGAACTATACCGCGCTATTATTCAGCTGGAGAGAGTGAGTGTAGGTTTTCAACGCGTAAGAGCAGCGGAATTTTCCCCGTTCTTGCAATGCCACAAGTGTCTTCAATTTGGACACACCAAAACACATTGCAAAATTGAAACTGCACTATGCTCCCACTGCGCATCCACCGAGCATTCGCTGGGAGAATGCCCAAACAAAAACAAAACACCGAAGTGTCACAATTGCCATACGCATAACAATAAATTTAATGCCAAATCGGACGAAAAACACACTGCAACGTCCGGAATGTGTCCAAGAGTGAGAGCAATGCAGGAAAGGATAAACAGCAAAGTGGACTATGGTAACAGCCACATTCAACAGTAAGATCAAAATACTACAGTGTAACACAGACCGCTCTCGACACAGCCAACACGAATTTATCCTTTCCTTCTTGCAGGGCCCTTACACTGTTGGACTCATTCAAGAGCCATACGTTGGAAACGGTCTTACCGTCAAATCCATTCCAGGACTCAATCTACACCAATTTGGAAATAATAACGATACAGTCAAGGCTTGCATTGTTACAAAACCAGAGTTGGGGCAGGTATTAGGCGAATCCCGCTACTCCTCCCCTAACCTCTGCGTTATTAAAATAATCCAGCAGAACATTCATATAACAATCGCATCTTCATATGTAGAACCACGTGACGATGCACATGGAACCCTGGACAAACTTGACTTTCTTATTAAATTATCCAAAAATCAAAACTTAATAATCGGTGGAGATTTGAACGGCTGGAGCCCACTTTGGGGCAGCCTTAGCTCAAACCCCAGAGGAACAGAAGTTGTAGAACTATTATCAACTAATGATTTAAACATCTGCAATGTTGGACAGACTCCAACATTCGAAACTGTCACCCACGGACAACCTAGAAGTTCGATTGTAGACATCACGGCAGCTTCAGACCTCATTTACGATCGTGTTTCCAACTGGCATGTCAATCTCGACATCTGCCCATCATCGCAACATAACGCCATAGAATTTACGGTACAAACCGGACACTTAACAAAGCACAACCCAACATCAACATCCACTTTCCTATACCGAACTGACAAGGCAAACTGGGCAGGGTTTAAAGAAGCTATCGATGCATCCATGATCACCTCAAACATATTGTCAAAAGACATATCCACCATCGACAGTGAGGAACTTGAGAACACAGTCGAAGAACTCACTGAAATCATCCGCTCAGCATGCCGAAAATCCATGCCAATCAGACGCAAAGGAGCAAAGACCAAGGCACCGTGGTGGACGGAAAGCCTAGAACTACGAAAACAGGAAGTAATTAAACTACACAAAAAACTTCATGCAGCAATCAGACAGGGATTACCTATTGACCATATACTCCGGGACCAACAAGTTGCAAAGTCCATTTACGCAGAGGAACTGAAAATGGAATCGACCAAACATTTTAGGGAGTTCTGTGAATTACAGACCAAAGAAAATGTTTGGTCACTAACCAACCGTCTGCTCAAAGAGTCTGCACCTAAACGTCCGCCTACCACCATCAAAATCGGCAATAGGTATACCACCAACTCCCAAGACACCGCTGAGGAAATTCTTAAACATTTCTTCCCTACAGACACCTTGGACAGTAAACCCGGCCACTTTGAACTGAGAGCAAAACAGGATCTCCTACCGGACACCCAAAACGACCCTCCTTTCACCGTCGACGAGGTGCTGGAGTGCTTAGACCATATGAACCCCAAAAAAGGCCCCTGGGCTTGACAATCTCACCTCCGACATCTGCAAAAACTTTGCCATAGCTTACCCTGATCTTCTAACTTCAATTTACAACCGATGTCTTACACTCCAGTACTTTCCTCGTAAGTGGAAGGAGGCGTATATAAAAATAATTCCGAAACCTGGCAAACCGGACCACACTTCCTTAACATCACTTCGTCCAATAGGACTCATACCAGTCTTCGGCAAACTGCTGGAAAAACTCTTCATCAGAAGGGTTACCTACGCAGCTGCCGAGGCTGGTAAGTCCAATCCTATGCAGTTCGGCTTCACAGAGCAAAAAAGCACCACTGACGCACTCCACACGGCACTGGAAACCGTACGCCGAGCCAGAAATAACGGCAACATGGTTGTGGCCGTGTCACTAGATATAGCATCAGCGTTCAATAACGCCTGGTGGCCCGCCATGTTTGACCAACTGCGGGATCAGAAGTGCCCAAGAAACATATTTGGCCTCATCCAGAGCTACACGCAACACCGCTCTGTAACACTGGACCACGGCGACACCAGAGTCACAAGACCTATGACCAAAGGATGTGTTCAGGGCTCGGCGTGTGGACCCGTACTCTGGAATATCCTCCTCAACAATCTCTTCCTTAAAACACTACCTGAGGGATGCCATTTGCAGGCATTTGCAGATGACGTCCTTCTTATAGTAACGGCTAAAACAACAGCAAAAATTCAAGCAAGCTGCAACGCAGCTCTAGAGATGATACACGAATGGGGCACCAATGTAAAGTTGGAATTTGGCCCCCACAAAACACAAGCAATCTCCTTCAGTCAAAAAGCCGAATCCGCTCACCTACGCATGGCTGGTATTCCGATAAAATTTGCGGACCAAATTAAGCTGCTGGGCGTAATAATTGACAAACGACTCCGATTTCACGAGCACATTAAATATATAGTGGCTAAAACAACAAGAGTGTTTCACAGGTTGTGTCTCTTCGCAAGGCCAACCTGGGGAGCACATCCAGAGAACATAAGCACCATCTATCACCAGGTAATTGAACCCATGGTTACCTATGCGGCTGGAATCTGGGGACACGCTGCGAAGCACAAATATGCCAGAAAGCTACTTGGTAGCATGCAACGCGGATTCGCCATTGAGGCCATACGCGCATTCCGCACCATCTCCACTAACGCAGCGCTAGCATTAGCTGGCTTCATACCCCTGGACCTTAAAATCAAAGAAGTTCATGACATCGAACTCATGAAATACTCAGGTACTTTTGCGGAACTGCCAGATGATGTCACACTAGAGAGACCGATACCACCGGAACAACTGCCTCATCCCAGCATTCGTTTATCCCCCGAATTCGCTATAGCAACGGATCAACAACAGGTGGACGAACTACACCAAGGTACAGCGTACCAAATATACACCGACGGAAGTAAGCAGGAAGACGACACAGTTGGCGCTGCTTTCGTCGGCTACGCCCCTGGTGCTAGCTCTCCATCAGTCAGCAGAAAGTTTAAACTACACAACGCATGTAGCGTATTCCAAGCCGAATTGTGGGCAATACTACAAGCCTGCAAATACGCTGAGGCCAAAAATCATCGAGAAACAATAATATACTCAGACTCCATGTCCTCCTTACAGGCACTCCGAAATCGCAGCAATACCCATAGGTTGGTGGCTGAAATACATGCCGTAATGCTGCGGTTCCCCGGCACCATTAGGTTGGCTTGGGTCCGAAGCCATATTGGCATCACAGGCAATGAAGCGGCCGACGTTGAAGCCGGCAAGGCTGCCCATCAGCGATGCCGAATCGCATATGACCAGTTCGCCATAACTTACGCCAAGACTAGACTCAGAAAAGCGACTATGTTACGATGGCAACAGCGATATGAAGAAGCCCCTCAAGGTGCAACCACTAAGAAATGGTTCCCCACAATACAGGATTGCAAACAATTCATGTCCCATTTGCCCGTCTCCTTCGAGATAACACAACTCCTCACAGGACATGGCTATCACAAGGAGTATTTACACAAATTTCACATAACCGACAACAACTGGTGCCCTTGTGATGGCCACACCCCCCAGACACTTACACACCTGCTCGAAGACTGCCCCCGCTTCTCTTCTCAAAGATTTTCCCATATACAACTCTGCGAATACCTAAAAGTGTCACCACTCAACCCACTACAACTACTAAAAAAGGATTCCGCAATAGAATCCTTCACCAAATACATTAAATACATAGTATCTAACTTAAAAGCTTTCAACCAAACATAAATCACAGCACTACTACGCAACCAACATTACAAAATAAGAAACACAAACGCGATAAAAGTATGTCAGAAGGCATCAAATAGCCGACTGACCAAAACTCATTGATAATAACACAAACAACAGCGATTAACAAGATCAAACCCAATTCTGAAACAAATAAGAATAATAAAAAAAAAAAAAAAAAAAAAACCTAACCTAACCTAACCTAACCTAACCTTTTTTTTTTTTTTTACTTGGGGAAATCCATCATGGATACCCCCCGCCGAGAGGGAGACGGGGGGTTATGCCGGACTCCTACCGGCTAAAACCCCAAGATGTTCCGTCACGCACGCATATGGGCGAGTAAAACCGTGAGATCTGGCTTTACCAATTTCTACCACGGCCCCGCCCTGCGATGTCCTTACGGACCCCTCTTTAAAGGAGCTGAAGCTCCCTCCCTCGGCGAGAGCGCGCCGGAACATTGACGCGCTCGAACACCCCGAAAGCCCTAAACGAGCGACGGTAGTCCCTCCTACCGCCGCCCGGCTCTCAAAGCAAGGTGGACATGGACTGAACCCTTGTCCTCCAGGCTCTCCGGGCAGCCATCATCACGGGATGGCCGCGACCTCCATCTCCTCCTCGACCGTGGCTAGTGCCTGGCGAGTAGGTGAGGTTTTCTTCTTTGGCCCTTTTTGTTTCGCGGGCGGCGAAGCATTACATGCTCTGCTGCCGACCGGATGGTTTGCCTCTTTTTTCGCCGTTGCGCAAAGAACGCAGTGCGGCGATGCATCACATTGGGCGGCCTTGTGCCCCGGCTTGCTACAGCGGAAGCATAGGTCACTCCTGTCTACCTCTACTGTGCACATCTCTCTGACGTGCCCCACCTCCAGGCACTTAAAGCACCTCATAGGCCTCAACGGGAGGAGCTTTATCCCAGTCGATATCCAACCCACACGCAATTTGCCGCCTGCAATGAGCTTTTTGGCGGCGACCACCGGGCACTTGATGATTGCAGTACCGATTCCAGTACGGCCACGGCGGATCTCTCCACATGTGACCGATTCGGCCTGGCACTGCCCTGTTTTTGCCACTGCTGCAACCACTTCTTTAGCCGACGCCGTGTCGTCCAGGCCCGTGATGCGCAGCTCCGCACATTTGACAGGCCTGGAAATATCGGCTAATTCTGGGTCGACCAGCTCCCTTAATTTGGAGGCAAGTTTGTCTGCCTTCTCACCACTCTCACCGCATTCAGCGCCCGGCACTTCTAGTATGCGGGCACCCGTAGCAGATACTTTTATAGTTAAGCCCTCTGTTACGCCGAACTCCTCCGGATTGAGCTGACTTTTGGCCTGCGACAAAATTTGGGCGTACGTCACTCCTTTACTTACAGCTTCTGGCCGCAGCTTAACGGTTATGGCTGCCGTTTTAGGCGGCCGCAACTTAGGCTGCTTTTTCTTCTTTGCCGCCTTTTTCTTTGGGGCAGGAGCTGAAGGAACCTCCTTTACCGGTTTGCCCCGTTTACCAACAGTAGTCCATTGTCCCTCTGGTTGCGCTGCTACTTGTGCAGGCTGCGACTTCTTTTTCTTCTTGCCCTTTTGTTTTTGCCCCCCAGATAAAACAGGGGCTGGGCCTTGAGTGGCAGGAATATCCGCCACACAACTCTCTCTCCTGGATGTTGAAGGTATCGGCTTTGAGGTAGCCGGAAGTTGTGCCCTAGTGTTCGCCTTGTCTGCGGCGAGCGGAGGACGCATTTGCGGTTCCGGTCCCAACCGTTTCTGCAAACCTTCGAATCTAGCGTTCATGATCGCAATTATTCTGTCCGTCTCAGCCGATCGGTGACCATCGGCGTGACCCGTGCAGTTCGGGCATCGGGCCGCAGGTGCCTTACCAAGGCGAGCCACTTCGTTTTTCAATGCCCCCATTTCCTCACGCAGGTCCTCATTACCTTTCCGCAGCCGCAAATAAGCCGACTGCATCCGCGTAAAGTCTGACTGCAGCGACTTGTAGCTGGCTTCCAACTTCGCGTACTCATCCGACCCACTACGGGTAGGAATTTCCACCATAGCCGAACGAATGTGTTCAGCCGCGTCTTTTAGTGTGCGAATGTAGGTTCCTTTTAGGTTGCCTGATTTTGTGGCGACCTCCCTAATCACATCCGCTGTGTCTCGCAAACTTTGGCAAATATCGGTAGTCGGCACCTCTCGCCAGTCCACCTTAATAATTTCCAAATCCGGGTCACGGGGAGGTAATACCCTCCTCGCTTTTTCAGCTAACTCCGATTCTGTCAGCAGCTGCTGTTCCATTCGCTTAGAAGCAATAGAATCAGCCTTCGCTCTTTTACCCTCTGCTTCAGAGCTTTGGTCACCCGACGCACAAAGCCCTTTAGAACGCGATCGTTTTCGCCCACTTTGAGATTCTAGGTATATAGAATCTTCTGACTCACTCGTGTCCGATATGCAAGAGGAAGCGCTTCTGCTCCTGCTTCTATCAGACGCCGCCATAGATGGTAAAGGCGTGCGCGTCAATCGAACCACAGGTGTCCTCACCTCAGGTCGCTTAAAGCGAGCCTCTTTTTCTCTCTCCTCCGCGGCAGATGTTGTTGCCTTATCGGACTGCTTTGAAGCAGCCTCTTATTTTCCTCCTTCTCTCCGGACTTTTCGCCCTTACTTCCAAAAAGATTTTTAAAATTTAGTGTCTCCATAACTTATCCCACGAGTATGGCGGATCTACGATGTCCACCCAGGCGGTGCCCCCTGCACCTGGGTAACCCTAATACACTCAGAGGTCGGGCGGTATCTGAGGTTGGCGCTAATGGGCTGATGCACTCCACCAGCCACCCGCAAAAGCGGGCGCCCCGACATCACGTGTCCCAATGCCAGGACTTTGAGGATTTTTTATTGAGGTTCGTCTTCCTCGCAGGAGACACGGTTAAGTGCCTCCCCCCGGCCCCACTCAATGTGGGGTAACGGTTTGGCCGACGGTGGCCGAAGCCTATCCGCTGTCCGGTGTAAGCGAACCAGCGGACCCGTCGCCCACGTCGATCCACGCCGCCGCTACCCAGAAACGTCTGGGACGCCGACCCAGAACCTGGGACACTTGCCCCCTCTCTAACACGCGCGAGCGCGCCATGGGCTGAATCGCCCCCACCTCGTGCAGTTGCTGTCCGCGCCGGCCGAAGCCGGTACCCCCCATATCTGGAGGGCGTGCCCCTATCCACAACCCGGGGGACGCGTCCGGTAGCGACACTGCACAGTCGCTTCCCTCTCCAAAGAGGGCGGAAACCTAACCTAACCTAACCTAACCTAACCTAACCTAACCTAACCTAACCTAACCTAACCTAACCTAACCTAACCTAACCTTTTTTTTTTTTTTTTAATACGCAGGTAAAAAAATCTATTTACAGACGACGGCGCCTTTAAGAGGCACACCGCCGAACGGACCTCACACCTGGCTCCCGCAAGTCTTACGAACCCCCCAATGGCTGCCCACCGAGGACCCCGCAACTCTTACGGGCGCTTTACGGTATAATATCCGCTAAAAAAAGTCCTGCGAATACCCTCTGAGCTGCTTAGTGCGAAGCCGCGGGATCCCCGTTTAGGGATTCTCCGCGTCTCCGCACCTAGCAGCCTCCCGGCCTTAGCCGGGGCTCCACGGCAGGGGTCTCCCGGGGTATCACGGGGACCCCGCAGACGTGCGCGGGTAGGCCCGCGCGTGGGGGCTGAGTACGCGGCCTAGTGCCCACCGTACCGCCCCCCGTCCGCTGCGGAGGGCTACTTGGGCGTGCCCGTGTAGCTCCCTCCGCCGCCCCCCTCTTTGCAGGACAGAACTACAAGGGGGGGGCTGCCGTCACGGGGTCCGTCGGTGGCCGGCACGGCCAGCGCCATGCCGGTCAGCGAGGGACCCCCACGGGTAGGGTCATGGGACGGGCGCAGCCAGGGCGCGCCGCCGTCCTCTCCTACCCGTCCTCCTTTGGCGGGAGGGAGCGGCCAGAGGATCATCCTCCCGCTCCCTCTCAGCCGCCTCCTTCTGCGAGATAACGTTCTCGCAGAAGGAGGCGACTGCCTCCCATGCCCTGTCGCTGCGGAGCATGGTCTCCACCATGCTCCGCAGCGAGAGGGCTCCGCATCCCAGCGCCGCAATGAGCTCGCGGCGCTGGTGTCGCCAGGCCGGGCACTCCAATAAGGTGTGCTCGGCCGTGTCGTCCGGAGCGCCGCAATGATGACACTGCGGCGTCTCCTCCCGACGTGCGACACGGTGCAGATAGTGACCGAAGCATCCATGCCCGGTCAAGATCTGCACCATGCGGAACGAGAGGCCGCCGCGCCGGCGACCCAACCAAACCTCCAACACCGGACGAATGGCTTCGATCGTCCGGTGGCCGGCGCTAACATGGGCGAGTGCCTCATCCCATCGCCGCAGAGCTTCGCTCTCGGCGATGGAACGGACTTGCCTCAGTTCTGCTGGGGCAAGTCTTTCACCCCGCTCCCTGGCCTCGACCCGACCTCGATGCATTTCTGCCAGAACCTGTGCATCGAGGTCCCACGGCGTCGCGCCTGCGAGCACGCAGGCGGCGCCGTGGCTGACCGTGCGGTACGCTCGCACGGCCCGGGTCGCGATGACCCTCTGCGGACGTCGCAAGAGGGCCCTCGAGCGGGGTTTGAGGCACTCAGCCCAAACCGGAGCTCCGTAAAGTGCCATCGACCGTATCACCCCGTGATACAGTCGACGGCACGCAGCACCTGGTCCCCCCACGTTCGGGAGGACCCTGCCGAGTGCGGCTGCAGCGGCACACAGCCGTGGAGTGAGGAGCTTAAAATGCTCCTCAAAACTCCATCGGGGATCCAGCACCAGGCCGAGGTACTTCATACTTCCCTCGACCGGTATTCGGACCCCCTCCACCCGGATACGGAGCCCCGGAGGGGTGCTGCGACGTGGGCCATGGAACATCATGGCCCTCGATTTGTCGAGGGCCACTTCCAGGCCCAGGAGGTGGATGCGTCGGACGACCATTGATGTGCCGACCGACGCTAGGCGTACCACATCCTCCACCTCCTTTGCTTTCGCCGCGACAAGAGTGTCGTCGGCGAAGCAGACAACCTCCATTCCTGGTAGGAGGCTGCCTCGCAGCACCCAGTTGTACCCCAGGTTCCAGAGCAGTGGACCCAGCACTGAACCCTGGGGTACACCTGCGGCCGTGGCCCGCGAGCGGATGCGCCCGTCGGGCCCCTCGTAGAGGACCACCCTGCCCTGAAGGTAGTCCTCCACGATGGCACACAGGTATGGAGGCACTCGATGGAACCTGAGTGCCTCCATGATACACTCGTGGGGGAGGCTGTTAAAGGCGTTGCGGATGTCTAGCGACACCGCAATAACAGCCTCACCCCGCGCAGTGGCCGCCTCGGTCCACCCCTTTAAAAGGGCCACCGCCTCCACTGTGGACCGGTTCCGCCTGAACCCGAACTGGCATTCTGCCAGGTTCGGGCCCGGCCCCTCCAGGTGCTCGACGATTCTGTGAGCCAGGATCTTCTCAAGGAATTTCCCGGCATCGTCGAGCACCACAATCGGCCTATAACCCGAAGGGGAGTCTTCCGGGCGGCCGTCCTTTCTAAGGAGGACGAGCCGCCCCTGCTTCCACCTCCTGGGGAAGCGGCCCGCGGCGATGCTGAGGTTCAGCACCGCCAAGAACCGCTCCTTCAGGGGCCCCAGGGCGAGGGCCAGCACCTTAGGCGGAACCCCCTCCGGCCCGGGCGCCGTCTTTTTGGCCCGGAGCCTGTCCCTCACCGCGTCAAACTCCGCGTCCGACACGGGAGGGGGGGGTGGGCTCGGCTCCTCAGAGGAGCCCCCAGGAGGGAGCATCCTCGGGGGCTGAAACGGACCCGGGTTAGGGAACAGAGTCCCCAATACCCGGTCCAGCAGCCCCTCCTCCATGGTCGAGGTGGCGGGGGCGTTGGCGGAGAATTTCCCCCGCACCACCTTGTAGGGCCGCCCCCAGGGGTCCTGGTCTAGGAGAGCTATGAAGCTCTCCCAGGACGCCCTCTTCGCCACGACTATTGCGACCCTTAGGGCCCTCTTGGCCTCCTTGTACACCCGACGACATTCCGCCTCGTCGTCGGGTGTGCTTGAGGCGCGCCTACGACACCTCAGATAGGCGCGCCTAGCCCTCAGACTGGTGGAACGCAGTTCGGCTATTTCCTGCGTCCACCAGTATGTCTGCCTCCTCCTGGGGCAGACCCGTGCCCTCGGCATGGCGGCGCCGCAGACGACCTTCATGTCGTCTGCAAATAGCTCCGCCATGCCGTCAACATCCCCGGCGAGGTGGGGGGGCGCATCGGCCCACGCCCGCACCATCGCCGACTCCGTCACCAACTCGGGGCGGAGTTTCGTGAGCGCGTATTTTGTGAACGCGCTCACGGCGGGGCCATCAGTCGTGCGGGCCCCGCGGGATGTTGAGGAGACCCGATATCTGACATACATGTGGTCAGATAGGGTCTCCTTTTCCTCCACCTGCCAGCCCGATATGCGGCCGGCTAGGGAGGGGGTGGCAAAGGTCACGTCGACTATCGACGTGCCCTGCCACCGGACACAGGTGGGGGTATTCCCCACGTTGAGGGTCTGGAGCCCCAGGGACAGAACCCAGGACTCCAGATCACCACCCCTCACATCAGTGGCGGGTGAACCCCACGCCGTAGATTTGGCGTTAAGGTCACCCGCCAGGAGGACCGGTAGAGGGGCGGCCCGCAGCACCACTCCCTCCAGTGCCGCCAGGAAGACCTCGAATTCGGCCCGGCTGCGGTTGGGGGAGAAGTATGTCGATATGATTACGACTCCCCCCCACTTGGCAGCCACATATCCAGCACCCCTCTCCTTGAAAATCAGGGAGGGGCCTGGGCTGCCGGACGGCCGCAAGATGGCAGCGGACATAGCGGTGTCCGCTAACCATTCCGGTGACTGTGGCGGAATGAAGTAGGGCTCCGCCACAATCACCAGTCCCACGTTCCACTCCGACGCTGACTGGCGCATTAAATCCTGCGCCGCGTCGGAGTGGTTGACATTAATTTGGAGGAGCTCAATGGTCGAGCTGGGCATTACTCGTCTCCATTGGCTCCTCCGTCACCTCCGCCGGTGCAGATGTTGGCGGAGGTATAGGTCGTGGGACCTCGGCTGCCTTGACCCGTTCTGTGCGGGCCTTTGCGGGCGGGGGGTTGCAATTTCGGCCCCCCATCCTATGATTTGCGGGCCGCTTGGCCTCCGCACAGATGGCGCACTTAAGCGCCGCTGTGCAGCCCGACGCCTGGTGCCCCTCGGAGCCGCAGCGGTAGCAAAGCTTGCTGCGGTCGTTTGCGGAGGGGCATCGCTGTATGGGGTGTCCAATCCCCATACAACGGAAGCAGCGCATGGGCTTTGTCTCCAGGAGATGCACTGTGGCAGAGCTCCAGCCCATCTCTACATGCTTGGCCTTCTCTAAGCGCTTGGCTGCCTCCACGGGGACCGATGCAAAGGCCGCACCAGTCCCCCGAGCCCCCGTATGTACCTTGCCCACCTTTATCTGGTGGGCCGGGCAGCCACCTACTTTCGCCAGCGCCTGGCACACATCGTCGGCACTAATCGAGTCGTCGATTCCGACGACCCGGACCTCCGCCGTCTTTGTCGGCCGGGTTACTTTGGCCGCATCGCCAAGGGCCTCCCCGATCTTGCTGGCCAGCTTGTCGGCCTGCTCTGGGGAGGTTTCCTTTGGAAGTTCTATTATACGGGCCCCCGTAATGCCCGTACGGAACTTCGCTGGGCCTATGCCCAGGTCAGCGAAGCTGACACTGGACTTGGCCTGGGCGATGACCTGACCATACGTGAGGCCCTTTTCAATGGCCTCAGGTTTTAGGGCCAGCACTACGGCCAGAGTTTTCGGGGCCCGCAGCGCCTTCCTCTTCTTGGGGGCCCCCTTGGCTGGGGCCTTGGCCGTCTTTTTGGCCTTCTTCTTTTTCTTCCCCTTTTCAACCAGGACCCACTCTTTGTCCTGGTCAGCGGGAAGGGCTGGCGCCTCCTTCCTCTTTTTAGGGCCCTTTGCCATTGGGGCCTGCTTCGGTGGAGGCGGCGGAGGCGGCGGAGGCGCCATAGGCGGTCGTGCTGGCCCAGGCCTTTTGACCTCCCTGGCCTTTTTAGGGAGGTTGGCTGGCGGGGCGAGGGTGGTATTCCCCGCTGGGGCCTGCCGCTCCCGGCCGCGGCTCGAAATCTTGGAGGAGGCTAGGGGCGGTCTGTGGCTCTTCGCTTCCAGTAGCCGCCCATCCACCTCAAGCCCCTCCAGGCGGGCCGACACTATGTTTCCCACCTGATTGAGCAGCGCCTGCTGCAGGTGTTCTATGGCCCGGAGGAACTCCCCGCGGGATACCGAGCCCTCCTGCTCTACCTCCGCTGGGCGCTGCTCCACCACCAGCTCCGGCGGTTGCCTCCGCTCCGTCATGAATTGGCGGAAGGCCTTCAATTCAGCCTCTATTTGCCCCATTTGTTCGCGCAGCCGTTTATTTTCGGCGCGCAGCTTCCGGACCTCCTCGGAGGGAGACAGGGACGTCGCCTCCCTCACCAGTGTCAATAGGGCTCTGGTGTCTTCCTTAATTTTTTTGATACACGTCCCCTTGAGGTTGCCCGCCTTCTTCACAACCTCAATGACGGCACCAGCTTTTGCCTCCGCTTCGGCACGGAGCGAATCAGGGGAGCGCATCTCCCCCCAGTCATCATCGGAACCCATCGATGACCGACGCCGACCTTTCTCCTGTACGGTCGTGGTGTCGGACCCGGAGTCAGAGTACTCGTCGCGCCATTCCGAGCGCGCCTGTGAGGTACCCACGTGGTGAGTGTAACCCCCCCGGCCCTTTTTAGTTCTGGGGACCTTAGATGGCTGCGGCGTGGACATTGTCTCCCTCTCCGCCTCGGAGGTATCACAGAGGTCCCGGTTCATTTCGGAGGGTCGAGCAAACATACTGCTCCTATCGCTCGACCTCTTCTTTCCCGCGATGCGGGTGGAGCGGCGGCTAGACCCCGATCCCGGATCCTCCACCAGGGCATCCCTAAACGTCCAATTCAACTCACAATCGGACTCCTTTCCTTGGCTCTGGCTGACGTTGAGGGGCCTGTAGTTAGAGCCATCATTTCGTGGGAAGGGACACACAACACCACTTCTTCCCCTCTCGGACGCGACGTCAGACATCGCCTCACTCTCTACGCCGGACATCCCCTCGTCCGGTATGCACTTCTGTGGCGGCGGCGGCGATGTAGTGCCTGCCTTTTTCCGCACTCCGCCCTTGGCGGGTTTACCCCGCCCCCTGCCGGCCGATTTCGGCCCACCTCCCTCCTCTTGGAGCATCTTGGAGCTCCCTGCTGCGTTTTGACCCGGTCTCGCAGCTATGACCTGTTGGCATTTGTCGGCACCCCCGCATACGTGTGCCAGCCCAAGGTTGCCCTTGGGGAGGGATTCCCCGGCTGAGCCGGGACCCTCTCGGGGAGAATTTGTAGTATTCACATCTGCCATTGTTTGGTTTTTATTGTGCTCTTTTCCGCCAGAGCTCGGCCTCCTATCCTTCGCTTCGCGCAGCGAGTCAGAGGGGCTAACACCACCACCTCCTCTCAGCCGCAGCACTCCTACTGTCGCCTCGGTATCCAATTTCACACTGCGAGACCCGGATATCTCGCAGCGCCGGTGACCAGCCGGGGCGCATAGGTCGCTAGTAACAAACTTACCACTACGATGCCCAGCTACATCGCAGCGCCGGTGGCCAGCCGGAGCGCATAGGCCGCTCGTTACAGATTTCTCATCCTGGGAGCGAGCTATCCCAAGACGCCCGGTGCTAGCGGGATCGCATGGCAAATAAGATCTGTAGGTCGACATTATCATTTACGATGTTCCCCCTTCCGGGCGGGGGGACCCTACCTGGCCTAGACGTCAAGGATTTTTGAAGAGGTTGTCTCCTCTTGGCTCCCACCATAGGGTGGCAGCCCCCGTTCCCGCACCACGTGCGGGGTTACGGGTCGGCCGGAGATGGTGCGGAGTTCGCACCACAACCGCCCTAGGGGATAACCCCCTCGTACTCTGCTGCCGTTACCCGGACTGTCCAGGACGCCAGCAGGTACACACCCACACTGGACCCGTGACACAGGACTCGGGGTGGGTCGTCAAGACGAGCCAGCCGAGTACGCCACCTAGGCCCAGTTCGCAGCAGCCGCTACCCCGAATACGTCGAGGACGCCTGCCACTTCCTTCCAGGGTGATTTTTTACAGAGGTTGTCTTCCTCGCAGCCCCCGCCCTCCGGAAAGGACGGCAGCCCTCGACCCCGCACCATGTGCGGGGTTACGAGTTGTTTGGGCAACTTGTGCCCCCTCCAGGGTAATTTTTTATAGAGGTTGTCTTCCTCGCGGCCACTGCCCTCCGAAGAGAGTGGCAGCCCTCGGCCCCGCTCAGTGCGGGGTTGCGAGCTCTCCCCCAACTCGGCTGCCGCTACCCGGGATGCCCAGGACGCCAGCCGAGATCCCCACCGGGTATTTTTTTACAGAGGTTTTCTTCCTCGCGGCCCCCACCCTCCGAAGAGACTAGCGGCCCTCGGCCCCGCACCACGTACGGGGTTACGAGATTGTCGGCTATTAGACACCTCCGTAACAGCACCCTCAGTGGGAGACATTACGCAGATGCCCGGGATGCACCGTCCCGAACCCATTTCCGTTCCCCTATCATAACTGACCAGGGACAGGAAATGGACCGGGCACACGAGGAGGTTTCCGACGTAGCACCCCAACCTAACCTAACCTAACCTAACCTAACCTAACCTAACCTAACCTAACCTAACCTAACCTAACCTAACCTAACCTAACCTTTTTTTTTTTTTTTTTTTTTTTTTTTTTTTTTTTACGTCAGGAAAATGCATTACGCATACCCCACCGCCTTGGGAGTGCGGCGGGGTTATGTGGGACTCCTCCCCTCCTCCTCTCGCCCACCCACTCAGCCAGTCCGAGGGCTGGCTCAGTGGCTGCTCGAGAGGAGGGGGGCCCTACCCACTAAAAACCTGACGATGCCCCTCACCTCACCGACGGGCCATGACTTCCCCGGGCGAACGATCCACCATCCGGCGGTACCACGCCCAGCGAGGAAACGGCATTGGGTGAGGCCACGGGAACCCTTTCGGATACTTCCGCGACCTCACCAGTGAGTGTCCGTCTCGTACGGACCCATCCATCAGGGGGATGCCCCGAGGCATTAGGGGCATCCCCGTCCATCAACAGAGGCCTGTGCAATGCAGGATCCGGACCTCCCAAGTCCGGACCCAGCTGGCCTCCATCGGTAACGACTACGAGCCGATCGTGTTGCCGTCTCCTAGTCCTCACCCTCCTGCGTCTGAGAGAGTCTGCGTGGGCTTGTTCCTCACGGACCCTCTCGGCGGCCTCCTTCTGCGAGATGACATCCTCGCAGAAGGAGACCACTGCCCCCCAAGACCTGTCACTGCTCAACATGGCTCTGACCACGCTGGGCAGGGAGAGATCTTCCCCAACCACCGCGACCAGAGCACGCCGCTGCTGCAACCACGCTTGACACTCCTCAAGGGTGTGCCCAGCAGTGTCTACCGCAGCACCGCACTCATGACAGGTTGGAGTCGCCTCCCTCTGGATCCGGTGCAGGTACTGCCCGAAGCAGCCGTGCCCGGACAATACCTGCACCAGCCGAAAGGTCAGAGACCCAAACCTGCGAGTCTTCCACTCCTCCAAGACAGGGCGTATCGCCTCTAATGTTCTAACCCCGTAAGTGGGAGTTTGAAGCATTTGCTCCCATCTCCGCAGAAGTTCTTCCTCCGCCTGGCGACGCACCTGTGCCAATTCCTCGGGAGCAGGGCGCTCACCTTGTGCCCTAGCAGCCGTCCGCCCCTGGTATACCTCAGCCAAAACCTGAGCGTCCAGCTCCCAAGGAGGCATTCCCGCCATGGTGCATGCGGCCGCCCATGAGACGGTGCGGTATGCCCTTACCGCTCTGGTTGCTACCACACGTTGTGGTCTTCTAAGCTGCATCTTGTTATGCTCGCTCAGTGAATTTACCCATACAGGAGCCCCGTACATCGCCATACTGCGGATGACTCCTGCATAGAGTCGACGGCACTTAATATTAGGGCCTCCTATGTTAGGAAGAAGCCGTCCCAAGTCCGCTGCTGCGCTGACAAGCTTCGAAGACAGTTGCCGGAAATGTTCACGAAAATTCCAGCGTCCATCCAGCAGAAGTCCCAAGTATTTTAGGTGGCGCTTTAGAGGAACTCGAACACCGTCCAACAATAAGTTCGCCCCTACAGGCGGTCCCCTTCTGTGCCCGTGGAAGAGAATGGCTTCGGTTTTTTCTACCGCCACCTCTAAGCCCAGCATTCTAATGCGGCGTATGACCAAGCTAGTCCCCATAATGGCTCGGCGTCCTGCATCATCCAAATTCTCGCCCCTAGCTGTGACGAGTGTATCGTCTGCGTAGCATATAATGCTGAGTCTGCGAAGTTGAATGCCGCGAAGGACCCAGTCATATCCTAAGTTCCACAAGAGCGGCCCGAGGACCGACCCCTGTGGAACCCCACGCCTCATATTTTGGACCCTTAGCTGCCCCACTGAGTTATGATAGATCACTTCCCTGTTCTGTAGGTAGTGCTCTATCACCTCCCTTAGGTAAAGAGGGATGCCATGGTACCCTAGCGCCTCTTTAATGCATTGGAAGGGGAGTGTGTTGAAAGCATTTCTTATGTCTAAAGACACTGCCACCATCACCTCCCCCCGTGCGGTTGCCTTATCGGACTCTCTCCGGAGTGCCTGTAAGGCGTCTATCGTAGAGCGCTGTCTCCGGAACCCGTATTGGCATTCCGACAAGTCCGGGCCCACTGTGCTCAGGTGCTGGACGATGCGATCGGCAATTATTCTTTCGAATGCTTTTGCGACTTCGTCCAGCAGGACCACCGGGCGGTATGCTGCCGGAGACTCCACGGGTCGCCCCTCCTTTTTTAGAAGACAGAGCTTCCCACGCTTCCAACATCTGGGGAACTCGCCGCGCTCAAGACATTTGTCAAGTAGGGCTCGATAATGTTCACCCAGATGTTTCAGAGCAAAGGGCAACACCTTGCCGGGCACTCCGTCAGGCCCAGGTGCCTTCTTTTTCCGACGCAGATTGTCGATAGCGATATCCAACTCTTCATCTGTAACTGGCACAAACCCTCTGACGTTCGGGCGCGCCGATGGTGCCATCAAGGGACACAGTTGTGGGACATCCAACGGAAAAAGAACAGAGACTACTGTATCTAACAGTTGAGGATCCATTGTCTCCATTGGGGATGCCTGGTGTTTAAGCCTTTTCCTGACTGTCCGGTACGGACGCCCCCATGGATCCCTGTCCAGTTCGGACAGGAAATCATCCCAAGCGGCAGCTTTGGAACGACATATGGCCACTTCCAACTCTTTCTTCGCCTCCTTATAATCTTCTCGGAGTCGGACTTCTTCTTCGTCCGATGGTCTATCTTGGCGACGTCGGTAGCGCTGATAGGCTCTTCTCTTTCGCAGGCAAATCGCTCGTAGGTCAGCAATTTCTGCAGTCCACCAATAGACCTGCGTCTTAGTGGGTGGACCATGAGAGCGCGGCATGGAAGCATCGCATACTGTGGAGAGCCAGGTCTGGAGTCTCTCCGCGTCTTCGTCAACTGAGCATTCCCGGTTTGCTTCTGGAAGGCACCAAGCAAGCCTGATGGCGGACTCCTCAGCCGCGTCGGGATCCAGCTTACCGAGAGACCAGCGTGGAAAGTGTTCCTGCGATCTTGCAGATGTCGGCAGTGGTCGCGGACGCTGCGGTGGCGAGACTCTGAACCTAATGTATAGGTGGTCCGAGAAGGTCTCTACGTCGTTCAAGACCCGCCAGCCCTGTATTCGAGAGGCTATAGCAGGGGTAGCGAATGTAAGATCCACTATGGAACCCCCCTGCCGCCTCACACAGGTGTTTGACGTGCCCCTATTGACTACACAGAGACCTGCAGCAGTCGCCCAGTCGAGGACGACCTCGCCCTTCGCCGTTGTGATGGGGGAGCCCCAAGCCGAATGCTTGGCATTAAAATCGCCCATCACAATTACTTGTCTGGGGGAAAGTCGTCTCACTACCCCTGCAAGCACATCAACCCAGGCCTCGAACTCTGCTATGCCCCTATTGGGGGAGAAGTACGTTCCTACGAGCGCAATGTCTCCCCACACTGCTGCCACATAGCCCGAGCCCCTTTCTTGGACACTGAGTGGGCGGGGATAGGCAGTGGAGGTAGATGCCATGATGGCGACGTTTCCATCTGCATCGCCGGCCCAGTTCGAAAGGGTGGGAACGCGGTACGGTTCGGTAATGGCCATTATATCTATGAACCACTCCGTGGCGGTCTGCATTAGAAGGTCCTGAGCACCGGCACAGTGATTCAGGTTACTCTGTAGGAAGCTGATATGGGACCTGTCCATTAAGTAGACATATTACCAGCTTCCTCTGGAACATTCCTGTTCATTCTCTCTGATGAGGGCCTGTTCCAACGGCCCACTTTTGCCTTTATAGCCGGTGGGTTACAAAGCCGGCTGCCCATTATGTGGTTGTGCGGTAGCTTCGCTTGGAGACACACCGCACATTTAGGATCAGCCGAGCAAGTCGCTGCTTTATGGCCGCTTTCCCCACAGCGGAAACAGGCGTCGAACCTAACCTAACCTAACCTAACCTAACCTAACCTAACCTAACCTAACCTAACCTAACCTAACCTAACCTAACCTTTTTTTTTTTTTTTTTTTGTGACGAGGGGAAATGCAGTTACGCACCATACCGTGACGCTGACTAGGCGCACGGCGTGTGTGGGACTCGCCGGCACGGGAAACAGTGCCGACCCTACTCAAGCAGGACCAGTGCGGAAGACCACACTGATCCTACTCCACTAAAACCCCCCGGTACCCTCCTACGCCCATATGGGGGCGTCTCGGGGCCGACGCACCTGCGTGCGCCACAGCTCCGAGCCCGCCCCCGGGCAGGCCCGGCCCAACGAGTGGACAACCTAACCTAACCTAACCTAACCTAACCTAACCTAACCTAACCAACCTAACCTAACCGAACCTAACCACGGTCTTTTTCGTACGCTAAGAATACCCCGATTCTCCTAAAAATTTGTAGGCACATACTAGATTTTTTGTTTGACCTTAATCCGTTTTAAAAATAGAGTTAGTTTTAATAGTTTTCAAAATATTAAATTTTTTCACTTTTTCTAGCAATTCATACTAAATTTCGTAAAATTAATGTAAACATTGCACGCGTTGATGTCTTTTGTATAGAACATAAATTTTTCAAATTTTAATTAAGTCATAAAAATTTCAGTTTTCAGTTTTAATTAGTTTTTAATATCACATTAGTTTGCTCTCATTTGGGTACATATCTGGTATCCGAGTGAGCGATAAATACCTAGTCACTAAAATTGTACGGGTGACTTTGTAAAAAATTTTTAAAAATTCATAACTCCTTCATTGTTTGTTAGATTCTCATAATTTCTTTTTAGATTTATTAAATATAATCACCTACTCAAGTTATTAATTTTATAAGTTTCTAGTTTTAAGTATTTTTAAATAGTAAAATTATAAATTTTTTCACCAATTTTGTTGATTTTAGTGTAAAAACTAAAATATTTAGAATAATCAGTTACTACTAAAACTGAAAAATATTAGGATTTCTAAGGTTTTTATTATCGTTTGAATCATTAATTTTGGTTGTAAGATAAAGAAATTACGTTGTTTTGAATTTCAAAACCTAACCCCTAACCTAACCTAAGCCTAACCTAACTTAACCAAAACTGGTAAAAATGACGGCTCGTACTCCAACTGGTAAAACAAGAGCAACACCATCAATGACAACTCCAGTAAGCATCGTGGCGAACTCTCCGAAGCCAAAAGCGTGCAGGAACCTCACGGAAGCGATCACGCAAGCTACGGACACACCAGCAAAGACATATTCGGGGAGAGCTAAGGTAATGTTAGATGCCGCAATGGAGCAAATGAAACTGTCAGGAAACCTCAAGAGAAGTATCAAAGAAACAGTGGTGAACAGCTTAGAAGGTATGTTTAAGATAATAAAAGACATGGAAAAGCAAGGAAAGTCGTTGCAAGAAAAGTCGAAAGAGGACATTGAGCCAAACAACGATAAAATCCTACAAGAGGTCAAAGCTATTAAAAGGATATTGCTAGAAGACAGGAAAACGTATGCTGAAATAGCGGCTATCTCCAAGGAGCCAAAATTCCAGGCACCTAAACAAGTCGCACCCATACGCAATACTGACCCTACGCATAGCCTGATAATCTCTTCGGAAGATACGAAGGATACCAGCGAAGTAGTTCTAACGAAGATCCGCACAGCCGTAGACGCAAAAAATAGTGGACTTCATGTAGAAAGAGTCCGCAAGGCAAAGAACCAAAAAGTAGTTCTTAGCTGTTCCAGCAAGGACGAAATCGAAATGATCACTAAAAGGATCGAGGAAGGATGTAAGGAGCTAAAAGTTGAAGTCGCGAAAAATAAAGACCCACTTGTAATTATCAAGAATGTATTATCATACCATTCGGATGAAGAGGTTATAAATGCTTTAAAAAGGCAAAATAAGAATGTACTGCAACACATTCCCGCTGAAGAATCACGCATGGAAATCCGCTATCGCCGCAAGGCCAGAAATCCACTCGAGAATCATATCGTCCTACAAGTTTCGCCTAAGATCTGGCAAAACCTAACCTCCACGGGTTTGGTATTCGTCGATCTTCAAAAATGCGTTGTAGAGGACCAATCACCATTGGTACAGTGCACGAAGTGCTTGGGCTACGGCCATGGCCGGAAACTCTGCAAAGAGCCAGAAAATCTTTGCTCTCACTGCGGAGAGGCTCACATGAAGGCTGACTGTCCAAAATGGAATAAGCACGAAAAACCAAGTTGCAAAAACTGCGGAGAAGCCAAGCTCGACAAAACAAACCATAACGCTTTCGACAACACATGTCCAATCCGTAGAAAATGGGATGCATTAGCGCGGCAAGCTATTGCCTATTGCTAAGGTTGTCTCAACTGCAACAAATGCTAATATAAATCGAGAAGAAGGCACGGAGCATCTCGTAATTCAAGCCAATCTACAAAGAGCAAGAATCGCTACGCAGGACTTAATAAGCGAAGCGATCAACAGAAAGGCTTGTATTGCACTTGTCCAGGAACCGTATGTGGGATCATCAGGCGAAATGAAAAAGTACACCGGAACAAGAGTCATCCAAAAGACACAAAACAGAACCAAACCAGTAAAATCAGCAATCATAGTCTTTAATAATAACCTAAACATAGAAATAAACCCAAAACTGCAAACTGAAAACATAACAACAATAATCATTTTAGGAACAAACAATAGTAAAGTAGCCCTTGTTTCGGTGTACTTTGAACCGGATCAAAATCTGGATACGTACCTTGAAGATCTTACCGTAATCCTCGAAGAACTGGATGGATGCGAAGTGTTGTTAGGAGGCGATGTGAACGCGTGGAGCACCTGGTGGGGCAGCGCAGTCGAAGACCACCGTGGAGCAGAATTGGCAGCATACCTGGAAGAAAAACAGTTACACATTCTTAATGAGGGAGATAAGCCAACTTTCGAGGCATTTCCTGCAAATCGAACCGAGTCACCTACTCTGCCAGGCACTTACAGGACACGGTGGTTTTGCTCAATACCTACACCGGTTTAAATTAAAAGACAGCCCGGATTGTATTTGCGAACCTGGAGTTGAAGAGACAGTCATTTTTAAAGTGCAAAAATTAAGTGACAGTGTTGGTGACAATAATATTTTAGTACAAACATAAATTTTGAATAATATCTATAGGAAAATATTTTGACAATCACTCTCCTCAATTGTTTTTTTTTTTGAAGTACTGGTGGATTGGACAGGTGTGGTGTCAAATAGTCGGCCATCCCGGGTCCCGTTTTGCTTCAATCTGGAATTTGTCTGGGCTTCGGGAATTTTATTTTGACGTGGAGGGTGAACAAAAATAAAAATAAACCGACTTAACCTGCCTTAGCGATAGGAAAGCTTTTACTATTACGAAGAATAGTGCCATCTGGCGGCGGAGAGGCGAAACAATATAACCAGCTTAAACAATTTATGTTGATAAGCATACTTTAAAGCACGCTGCGAAGTTCGAACCGTAAGACATGAATAAGTGTGCCGGGTGCGGAAAGTTCCTGCCGACGACGACGGTAGGTGTCGCTACTTGTAACTCATGTCCTTTGAAATACCACAAAGCTTGCTTGGCCATGTCGGAAAAAGCTCAGATATCAAAGGACTGGGCTTGCCCAACCTGCAAGCTGGGTGCACGGAAGGGCGATAATAGCCAAACGCCAGTTAAAGGGATTTGTGAGACCCCGGCTGCCAAATCCACATCCCCTAGTACCATAAAGGAAGCAGAAGCTACGACGACCGGCAGCAAATCAGGAGTGGTAGCAGCCGCGCGCCCTTCATCAGATGGTGCCGAAATGCTCGAGTTCCGCAGGATGTTTGTCGAGTGTATGGCTGAGATGAGGGAGTTCCGGGGTGAGCTGACGTTGCTGCGAGAGACCTTCACCGCCACGACCGAACGGCTGGACGTCATGGATCAGCGATTGGACGGGATGGAGAAGAAGCTGCAGGAGTTTGAGAATCGAGAACCTAAGGGCGGGAGCGAGCGGGTAATAGAGCTGGAGCGCACCGTGGCGGCGTTGAGAATCGAACTCAACGAGAGAGACCAGGATGCTCTGCTGGCCGATATTGACATCGGTCAGGTTCCTGAGGAGACCGGTGAGAATGTCATGCACACGGTGCTGACACTGGCCACCCGCCTGGGTGTGACGCTGGAGGAGCGCGACGTGGTGTTCGCGGAGCGCGTGGGCGCGCCCCCCGAGGAGGGTAAGCGCGCGCGCCGCATCGTGGTGCGCCTGGCGCGCCGCCACACGCGCGACGACATACTGCGCGCCGCGCGCATCCGCCGGGACTTCAAATCGTCGGAAGGAAGTCGTATCTTCGTCAACGAGCGATTGACTCGTCAGAACCGCTTCTTCTTCAATAAAGTCCGCACGGAATGCCGCAACCTTAACTGGCGCTACTGCTGGACAAAGCAGGGCCGGATCTACGCTCGCCAGGGGCAGGGCAGGCCCGCTTTCCGGCTGTGCACAGAAGAGGACTTGGTGCGTGTGTTTGGCTCGCAGTCATCGTGACTCGAACTAACCTATAATTATTGTCTAATTTTAATGTTGCTCAGACCAGCCTCTTTTTATCTAAGTGTCAAAATGTCATCCATAGTAAAAAAAACATATCCATGCTCACTTCTTATGGTTGTATTGAATGTTCAATCTATCTTGTTTGTTATTATCTTACGAATTACGAAAAATTATCAAGTAAAATGTTACTATTTTTTGCTAGGACTTTGCCATCATTTTATTTCAAATTTCAGTGCAATAATACAATATATATCAGATATTATTTATTTACATAAGCATAACAACATTTTATCTAATATTATCTATAATATACTACATATGAAAGTACTACTATTAATATACACATCTATTCTTCACTATATTTACAAATTTTACAATTATTCATGTTACTTAAACTACTTTTACTTAGGTAAAATTATCCAAAGTAAAATTGATATATTCCCCTACAATTTTCAATGTATGTTTATGATTATTGCAGGTATAGTAATCAGTGATTTAAAGAATGATTACGAATAAGAATCTTAAAGTTGGAATTTTTAATGCTGGGTCTCTCACTACGGGGCATGAGGAGTTTATAGTGGCAATGGAGGAGTTGGACCCTGATATCATGGCAATTAATGAGACTTGGGTAAGAAAGGGTGAGGAAGACAAAGCACCTAAGCTTTCTAGCCATCGTTTGCGACATATCCCTCGTCCAGAACACATACGAGGTGGTCGTGGTGGTGGAGTTGGATTTTATGTGCGTAAGGGCATAAATGCACGTACCTGCCTTCATCCTGTTGCAACAATGGTGGAACAAATGTGGATGAATGTTCGCATTCAAAACCAGAACATCTTAATAGGGACTGCATACCGTCCGCCATGGTTGGATGTTGAAGTATTTTTTGATGCTATTACAGACTCCATCGCTTCCTTTACCAAACGTGATGGGCTGATACTACTGGGAGACTTTAATATTGATTTACTCGCTAATGGCAGCAGCAGGTCGCGGACATTGGTTCAATTTGTGGAAACCATGAACTTACGGCAGGTGGTGTCCGAACCTACACACTTCACTGACCACAGCAATACATTGATTGATGTGGTATGCACTGACATTCGGACTTTAAAAATCATTGTTAAACACTGCCCTGATCTTGGACACCATGCCATGGTGTCAGCCGAGCTTAAGATAAAAAAAGAAAGATCACAGCCACGTTGCGTGCAGTACCGACCTTTAAGAGACATACTTCGGGACCGTTGGGAAGGTGATCTAGAAACCATTGACTGGAGTTGTTTTGAAAATGCAAATGATGTCAACACCTTGGTGGAAAACTTTACACTCTGCTTGACCGGCTTGTTCGATCTGCATGCTCCAATCAAGAGACAAAGGTTCAGGCATCCTCCTCATCCATGGATCACAGATACTGTCAAGTCTATGATGCACATCAGAGATAAATGTCTACTAACTTATAAGGCTAATAAGACCAATGCACACAGGGACAGTTATCTGAACATGAAGCGCCTGGTAGTTCAGGCTATTGACCAGGAAAAGAAATGCTACTTTAACAAACACATTAACATTCACCTTAAGAACCCAAAACAGCTATGGCACAATTTAAAGGGAACTGTGTTGTCCAATGATAAAGGGACAGCTGAACTTCCCTCATCTTTTGACAACGCAGACACAATCAATAGGCACTTTCTCAATACACCTGGTCAGGATGTGGTGTCAGTGTCTCAGTTGACATACTTTGAATACCATAGGCATTCTGCAGCTACATTGTCACTAAGACCTGTTGATGAGGACTCAATAATGAAAATTATCAAGGGGCTTCGGTCCAATGCACAAGGCCATGATGGTATCTCATTGGATATGCTATTATTGACTCTTCCTCATACATTGGGTGCAATTACTACCATCATCAACAGGTCAATAATTGAAAGCACATTTCCTTACACCTGGAAAACTGCAGTGGTGAAGCCGCTACCTAAGGTCAATCAACCAACAAGTCTCCAAGACCTGCGACCAATTTGCCTCTTGCCTTGTCTATCTAAGGTGTTGGAAAAGGTAGTCTGTAACCAACTTACGCAGCACCTCGAAGACAATGACATTATTCCTTCCTACCAGTCTGGCTTCCGTAAAGGTCATGGTGCGGCAACTGCACTGGCCGATGTGGTTGACAATATTCTCTCTGATCAGGACCAGGGATGTGTCACTATCCTCGTACTTCTGGATTTTTCACGGGCGTTTGAAACTATAAATACCGCCCTGCTGTTGTCAAAACTATCATTTTATGGAGCAGATGCAGCAACTGTAAAATGGTTTAATAGTTATTTGACACATAGACAACAATATGTGGAGCTTGTCAATGCATCCGGAAACAGATCTTGCTCGTCACCACTTCCTGTCAAGCGTGGAGTACCGCAGGGCTCTATATTGGGCCCCACCCTGTATATACTCTATAGCGCTGACCTAACTCACATCATAACAAATTGCAAATTCCATATGTATGCAGATGACTTACAGCTATACGTCTCCTGTCCTCCTGAGAATATTGATATTGCAGTGGGCAAGATAAATGAAGACCTAGCCAAACTGGCTAATTGGTGCGAGTCTAATTGCCTTGTCCTAAACCCCAAAAAGTCTAAATTCATGGTACTGGGTACCAAATGGAAAAACCAAAAATTACAAAATGTGTCAATAAACATAATTGTCAATAATGAAGTTATAAATAGAGTGGACGAAAGTAGGAATTTGGGGCTGATTATGGATTGCCAACTTAATTTCGAGAGCCATATAACTGAATGTGTGCGTAGCTGCTTCTATCGACTCAGGCTATTATACAAAATAAGACCATATTTACATGAACAACTTCGAATCAATCTTTGCGAATCGCTGATACTATCCAAGCTTAATTTCTGTGACACAGTATACGGCCCCTGTATTCTGGCAAGAACGGCGAAATTAGTTCAGCGTGTACAAAACGCCTGCGCACGCTTTTGCTTCTTTATACCCCCGCGAACCCACGTGACTCCATTTCTTAATAACACTAATACACTGAAAATGGAGGCACGCAGAAAGTTTCATCTGTCCAATCTGCTATTTGGTATAATCAAATCGGGTAAGCCCATTTACCTATACAATAAACTTACGTGGGCCCAAGATCACAGTGCCTATATGATGAGAGCTTGTAGGCCGATTTTTAAGATACCCGTGCATCGCACAAGATCGTTTCGTGGATCCTTCAAGTTCGCTGCCACACGGTGCTGGAATGATCTCCCTCCGCCGCTGCGTGACCTGAAAACAATTGGCACTTTTAAAAAACATCTAAAAAAATATCTCTTAACTACTCAACTCAATTAACAAGATCAAGTAAACTCACTATCGGAACTTTCACGGCGTGCATGCAAGGCTTGGGAGATGGGTGTCAGGCACGTTGTGGCTTGTTGTTAAGTTTGGTCCGTTTTGTTGGATTCCTTGGGGGTAATGAGATGCTTTTATTGCGCTCCAACGTGGCAATAGGTACGTGGCATCCATCCATTCCATTAGATCGTGCAAAGGTACAAAGTACAAAATGCACCACAGATTGGAGGGATGTCATAATGACAGCGTTGTCTGTGAGCGGGGGTGCGTTCGGAACGTTGGAGTGCGTTCGGTTGCTGGGCTGCGTTCCTAGTTTACGTGCCGGTCTTAAAAATCGGCTCCTTCGTCAAAGCTAGTTTATATAAGTAAATGTATTTTTATCTATGAATATTATGTTCTTTTTTTTTTGTTCTTATTTTATTTTTTATTATTATGTATTCTTGTGTCAAAATATGTGAATCGTTACTATAGCGCCTAATACGTCCTCAAACAGGCCCTGCCAGAATACCAGCGCTGATACAGTGAGAGAATATTTTCTCATTGTATCAGCATAAGCTGAGGCAGGGTCCTGATTGGCCATTTTAAACCTAATGTTTAATTTTTGTTCTTAGGTTAAGTTTCTTTTTTATATTTTTTTTTCCTCTGTTTCATAAACCATGGCCAATAAAGATTTTTCATTTCATTTCATTTCATTTCATTTCATTTCATTTCATTTCATTTCATTTCATTTCATTTCATTTCAGTCATCCACCTTATAACGGAATGCCCCAACCACAGACTGGAACGGATGAATCTGCAAACAAAAATAAAATATAAAATAGACAAAACAACTTTACAAACAATAATAGCAGACAAAAATATAAGAAATCATTTACTAGTATACATAGTCAAAATTGTTAAAACAGCAATGGCAAGAAACAAAAGCTAAAAATATGACTACTTACGAATAATAAAATAAAACTAATACAAAATATACATCAATATATATATATATATATATATATATATATATATATATATATCTACACTTACGGATGTTAATAAGAAATGAATAAGATGCAAAAGATATAATAAGATATAAAAAGTCTCTGATTATGTCAGAGGTATTTGCTGAAACCTGGCGTGATACCAGGTTTTGAAAAAAAAAAAAAAAAAAAAAAAAAAAAAAAAAAAAAAAAAAACCTAACCTAACCTAACCTAACCTAACCAGGTGGAGCTGGTGAGGATCACGGGGACCACTACATACCTGCCTGATAACCTTAAGTGGGAAGCGCCGGTGGCGGTGGCGGAACTTCTGCACCCGGCTAACAGAATCTCCCCAAATTACTTAATCACCCCTACGCAGAATGACATAGACAGGGCATGCAGGGAGAACACAGTTCAAATATTTACTGATGGTAGCCGACTGGAGGACGGATCCGTGGGAGCAGCACTAGTGTGCGTAGACCCGGACCGCCACCCGACCACTACCATCAGAAAATACAAACTACATAACACTTGTACTGTATTCCAGGCGGAATTGCTGGCTATAGCAAGGGCATGCGAGCTGGCGCGGGAGAGAGAATATGCAGACGCACTCATCATCTCAGACTCTAAGTCCTCTTTGGAGGCGATCCAACGCCGCAGTAGTTGTCACCCCACCATCGCCGCAATCCATAGAACCATACATAGCACCGGCTCACCGGAATCAATCAGATTCTGCTGGGTCAGGGGTCACACTGGGGTGTACGGTAACGAGGCGGCGGATCGCGCTGCTGGTGAGGCCGCCTCCTCTCACACGACTTTCACATATAGGGCTTTTCCCACCTCATACCCGAAAGCGCGCTCCAAAGAACTCGTAATGACGGAATGGCAGGAACGATACCACAGCGCTACCCAGGGGTCACAAACCCGGGGTATCTTCCCGGAGTTAAAGCAAATTGCGGACTATCGCGCTATTGTAGCCACTTCGTTCCACCTCACCCAGTTCTTGAGTGGCCATGGGGCGCACCGTTCTTACCTTGCTCGTTTTAAAATCATCTCCTCCGATTCGTGTCCCTGTGACCCGTCAACACCCCAAACCCCTACTCATCTGCTGGAGTCATGCCCACGGTTTGCCCGTCAGCGATTTTCACATGCCGAATTAGCTCGTAGTTTAGACAGACACCCTTTCTCATTTGCTGCTAACTTAGATAAACCCGTCCTCATCAAATCCCTCACTAAATTAATTACCCATATCTATACAAATATTAAAGCTTACAATTCTGACAAGTAGATAAATATAAACACGGATACATATAATGATAACTAGATAAAAATATACATGGATACATATAATGACTACTTTATAAATATATACACGAATACAGATAAATACGTAGATTAAAACATGTACTTTGGAGAATTAACAGGAGCATGGACACTGCACCCCCCCTACCCTGCAAGCTAGTTACAATCCCAGTAATGGGAGGGGCAAGGGCAATGGTCGCCAGACGTCGGAGGACAGCGGCCGGTACTAGGGACTGGGATGGGCCCAACTGCGACGGGAACAGTAGTGACGAAAAACCGCGTGGCCATCCGGATTTGGGAGCGAATTGAGCGACTCCACCGGGCGAGCCTACCTACCTGTCACCGCTGACCAGGCCCATTCTCTGCACCTCGCTTACCGGCACCAAATCCCTCCACCTGTATGGCAGACCCTCATCCTGCCCCGCCCCCTCCCACCAGGGTGTTACTCGCAGAACCAGGGCTAGGGGAAACAGTGCTCCATCCATTTGTGCAGCAGCCGCTCGAAGAGGAGACGAAGGAGGAGCAGCGCTGCAGCCATCCCTCAGCCCCAGCCCCCGGGTACGTATGGAATAGCGTCACCACGGGACTGGGTCTGACAAACAACTGAAAAACAAAAAAATAAGACATAAACCAAATATACTAAACCATATCAGCAATAAAGAGAACAAACGAATATAAACAAAAAAAAAAAAAAAACCTAACCTAACCTAACCGAACCTAACCACGGTCTTTTTCGTAAACCCAGAGTACTCTGATAATTTTCAAATTTTGTAGGCACATTCTAGAATTTTTGTTACACCTTAATCTCTTTTAAAAATAGAATTAGCTTCAGTAGTTTTTGTAAAATTTCATTTTTTAGCATTTTCTTACAATTCACAACAAATTTCGTAAATTTTATGTAAACATTGCACGCGTTGATGTCTTTTGCATAAGACTAAAAATTTTCAAAACTTTTTAATTCTCTTTAAAATTCATTTTTCTTTGTATTTTAGATTTCTATAGTTATTATTGTTCCTTACGCTAATGTACATCTCTGGTATTAATATAACCACTTACTCACAAATTTTGAGGAAGTAATTTTGTATTCATCTTTGAAAAATTCATAACTTGCTAAACTCTTATTCAATTTTTATAATTCTTTTTTAGTGATCATAAACTTAGTTAGTAGTACCTAGTACAATCATTAAATTTGTCAATTATTAGTAAAAAGTATTTTTAATCTTCGATATTAATTTTTTTCTATAGAATTTTAATAAAAAATTTGTCCAGACTAAAGTTCCAGTCTAAATTGGTTAATAAGTTACTCTAAAAATATTAGAATACATAAGGATTTAATTTCATGAAGGGTAAAAAATTTTAAAAATTACTCATTCAAATAATTACCGTTTTAATCGAGAAAAATGACAAAAACTAGGAATAAAACCCAGACCGCTACCAAAAGCGACGCAGACGACTCCTGCAATAGCAACGACGAGCTAGAAGAGGTCTTTGAGGAGGCGAACGAAGGAACCTCTCCAAAAAAGATGTTGCAACCACAAAAAAATGCGATAGAAACTGAGGATGAGGGAACCACCAAATCCAATAAAACCAAAAAGGCAAAGAAAACTGAAGCGCCATCACTCGTAATCACTCCCCCCAAACCAGGTGAAAACCCACTGGAGAAAATTGCTCGTCTTTCCAACTATGCTAAGGCCCTTATTAACCACGGTAATTCACTGCTCAAAGCCAACAAAACAGCGGCGTCTGAAGTACTGGAGGAGATAGTGTAAATCACCAATAAACTGGCATTCGACACCAACACTAATAGCGCTAGCGAGTCTCAAAGCGAGTCACAAAACGCCAATCTTAAGGAGGAAATCCTCAACTGTGTAAGACAGGAAGTGGCAAGCAGCGTTAAAGCAGACCTCGCCCGGTTCAAATCACTGTCTCCAGCACTGTCCGAACGCTCTTACGCGCGAGCAGCTGCACTTCGTCAACCACAATTTCCGGCAAACACCCCCGCCACTACGGCACCTAAACGTGATAGCAAACCCGCCATAATTGTGACCCCCAATGGGGATATCAAAACCAGACAGGATGCCATCAGCGCACTCAAGAAAAGCGTAGATTTTAAGCAACTAGCGTTCGCTCCGATCCGCGTTCAAACTCTGTCGAATAACAAGCTCAGAGTCGAATTTGACAACGCTAACCAAGCCACCCAGACGATCAACAAAATTAAAGAAAAGAACTTCGCCTCAGCCGAACCAGCTAAACGATTAAAACCCATGATTATCCTAAAGGGAATAATCAACGACACCCCTGCAGAAGAGCTAATAGAAACAATCAAAGCACAAAACCCTGAACTAAGCGCGCACACCCAACAAGATTTGGACATGACACTCCGTTTCAAGAGAAACAATAGGAACCCAAATCTATATAATGCGATCTTCTGTGTCACACCGGAACTATACCGCGCTATTATTCAGCTGGAGAGAGTGAGTGTAGGTTTTCAACGCGTAAGAGCAGCGGAATTTTCCCCGTTTTTGCAATGCCACAAGTGTCTTCAATTTGGACACACCAAAACACATTGCAAAATTGAAACTGCACTATGCTCCCACTGCGCATCCACCGAGCATTCGCTGGGAGAATGCCCAAACAAAAACAAAACACCGAAGTGTCACAATTGCCATACGCATAACAATAAATTTAATGCCAAATCGGACGAAAAACACACTGCAACGTCCGGAATGTGTCCAAGAGTGAGAGCAATGCGGGAAAGGATAAACAGCAAAGTGGACTATGGTAACAGCCACATTCAACAGTAAGATCAAAATACTACAGTGTAACACAGACCGCTCTCGACACAGCCAACACGAATTTATCCTTTCCTTCTTGCAGGGCCCTTACACTGTTGGACTCATTCAAGAGCCATACGTTGGAAACGGTCTTACCGTCAAATCCATTCCAGGACTCAATCTACACCAATTTGGAAATAATAACGATACAGTCAAGGCTTGCATTGTTACAAAACCAGAGTTGGGGCAGGTATTAGGCGAATCCCGCTACTCCTTCCCTAACCTCTGCGTTATTAAAATAATCCAGCAGAACATTCATATAACAATCGCATCTTCATATGTAGAACCACGTGACGATGCACATGGAACCCTGGACAAACTTGACTTTCTTATTAAATCATCTAAAAATCAAAACTTAATAATCGGTGGAGATTTGAACGGCTGGAGCCCACTTTGGGGCAGCCTTAGCTCAAACCCTAGAGGAACAGAAGTTGTAGAACTATTATCAACTAATGATTTAAACATCTGCAATGTTGGACAGACTCCAACATTCGAAACTGTCACCCACGGACAACCTAGAAGTTCGATTGTAGACATCACGGCAGCTTCAGACCTCATTTACGATCGTGTTTCCAACTGGCATGTCAATCTCGACATCTGCCCATCATCGCAACATAACGCCATAGAATTTACGGTACAAACCGGACACTTAACAAAGCACAACCCAACATCAACATCCACTTTCCTATACCGAACTGACAAGGCAAACTGGGCAGGGTTTAAAGAAGCTATCGATGCATCCATGATCACCTCAAACATATTGTCAAAAGACATATCCACCATCGACAGTGAGGAACTTGAGAACACAGTCGAAGAACTCACTGAAATCATCCGCTCAGCATGCCGAAAATCCATGCCAATCAGACGCAAAGGAGCAAAGACCAAGGCACCGTGGTGGACGGAAAGCCTAGAACTACGAAAACAGGAAGTAATTAAACTACACAAAAAACTTCATGCAGCAATCAGACAGGGATTACCTATTGACCATATACTCCGGGACCAACAAGTTGCAAAGTCCATTTACGCAGAGGAACTGAAAATGGAATCGACCAAACATTTTAGGGAGTTCTGTGAATTACAGACCAAAGAAAATGTTTGGTCACTAACCAACCGTCTGCTCAAAGAGTCTGCACCTAAACGTCCGCCTACCACCATCAAAATCGGCAATAGGTATACCACCAACTCCCAAGACACCGCTGAGGAAATTCTTAAACATTTCTTCCCTACAGACACCTTGGACAGTAAACCCGGCCACTTTGAACTGAGAGCAAAACAGGATCTCCTACCGGACACCCAAAACGACCCTCCTTTCACCGTCGACGAGGTGCTGGAGTGCTTAGACCATATGAACCCCAAAAAGGCCCCTGGGCTTGACAATCTCACCTCCGACATCTGCAAAAACTTTGCCATAGCTTACCCTGATCTTCTAACTTCAATTTACAACCGATGTCTTACACTCCAGTACTTTCCTCGTAAGTGGAAGGAGGCGTATATAAAAATAATTCCGAAACCTGGCAAACCGGACCACACTTCCTTAACATCACTTCGTCCAATAGGACTCATACCAGTCTTCGGCAAACTGCTGGAAAAACTCTTCATCAGAAGGGTTACCTACGCAGCTGCCGAGGCTGGTAAGTCCAATCCTATGCAGTTCGGCTTCACAGAGCAAAAAAGCACCACTGACGCACTCCACACGACACTGGAAACCGTACGCCGAGCCAGAAATAACGGCAATATGGTTGTGGCCGTGTCACTAGATATAGCATCAGCGTTCAATAACGCCTGGTGGCCCGCCATGTTTGACCAACTGCGGGATCAGAAGTGCCCAAGAAACATATTTGGCCTCATCCAGAGCTACACGCAACACCGCTCTGTAACACTGGACCACGGCGACACCAGAGTCACAAGACCTATTCAAATTCAAATTCATTTATTTTATCAGACAATAATACAGTCCATTTTGTTAGCAACATTTGCCCTTACAACTATATTAGTAAAAGTATTCAAAAGTATTAATATTAAGAATCAATTCCTTCTATAATAGCTACTGTTTATATAATTGCATTTCATAAGATGAGATTTCATAAGATGTTACATAAAAATAAAATAAAACAAAACAGAACAAAATATGTCAAAACAAAATAAAATGTCAACATAAAAAATAGTCAATGGTAAAATTGAAGATATTAAATTTATTTTGTATTAATTATGATCCAGCTCTATTACTATTATTCTTTTGATGATGCAAGTCAGTAAACCTATTAAAAAGTGATGAATCCAGCCGTTCAGCAATCAAACCTAAGACTCCATTACTACTCCCCCGAACTCTTTGCATTAATGAGGTGGTTTTCTTGCGGATAATAGCATAAAAGTCATCTGTGTGTGCGTCCATAAACATGCCTGATGCACTGCAGTATCGTGGGAGGTGCAACAGAGTCCTAAAGATATTATTATATTGAACTCTTAAGGCATTGTACGACTTTTTAGTAAAAGTGGTCCAAAGGCTGCAGGTGTAAAAACTTTGGCAATATGCCTTGAATAGTGTCAGTTTAACGTCTGCAGTACATCGATTAAATTTGTGTGCTATCATATTGCCACGGACCGATAATGCCCTCTTTTCCCTTTCAATGTCAAGATCATCATTCAATTTTTCAGTCAAGACATGGCCTAGATATTTAAAGTGAGAGACACGATCTAAGGCAACATTATTTAAAGTTACAGGCGGTATATTACTAGGTGTTTTGTTTTTTCCTGTGAAGATCATAATTTGGCTTTTCTTAACATTATACCTTAAACCATGTTGTTCAGCATATTCTTCACATATTTTAATGAGTTCTCTTATGCCG
The DNA here is from genome assembly GCA_902850365.2 of Chilo suppressalis. Taxonomy (NCBI): domain Eukaryota; kingdom Metazoa; phylum Arthropoda; class Insecta; order Lepidoptera; family Crambidae; genus Chilo; species Chilo suppressalis. Next base: position 21,029,568 of record OU963914.1, on the reverse strand, counting down.
TTGATCGAAGGGCTCAGCAACACCATATCGTCCGCATAGCTTACATTGTTTACACAAATATTATCAATTCTGCATCCAACATGCGTATTGCTGAGTCGTTCGATCAACTGGTTTATATACAAATTAAATAATCTCGGTGAAGTGAGACCTCCCTGCCTGACACCGCAGCCCAACGCATATTCATCAGAGAAAGCATTACCCCATTTCACCAGATTCCTTTGATTACCGTACCAGTAGCGGAAAATGTCTATCACCTCTTTTGAGACTCCTGACTCGCAAAGCTTGGCCCAGAGTAAGTCATATGATACCAAGTCAAAGGCCCTTGACAAGTCTAGAAAACATGCATAAATAGGTGTTTTCCTTTTAATGTAATAATCTATTGTATGCTTAACAGTAAGAATTGCGCTTTCAGTGGACAAGCCATCCCGAAATCCAAACTGGGAATCCTGTAGCTTTATATGTTTGCTCAGATGAGCATCCAAAGCCTTATCTAAGACCTTGGCGAGAGTGGTAGCTAGAGAAAGGGGTCTATAATTAGACTTGTCACTTACATCTCCTGTGGGGTTTTTGACTAGGGGTACTACTATAGTTTTCATAAGCTCAGGCGGTAAATATGTATGACGGACGCAAAAGGTATAAAGCAAAGACAGCAGCCTATGGATGTGAGGACCGGCATATTTCAGATGCTCAATACTTAAGCCATCGTGGCCAGGTGACTTTCCCCTGCTCATATCTTGAATTATAACAGCCACTTCCTTGCTCGTTATTCTGAAAGGTTGATCGCTGTGCATTTGGGCGGCGTTACAGGCATAGGGTGGCTGCTGCGGTGACTCTACCACAAAAAACTACTTGAAACTATCGGCAATAGCCTTTGGATCATTGGCATCATCAACAGCAGCAGGCAAACTCACCTTACTATTTGTATGACTTTTAGTACTACGCCAGAACTTCATAAATTGTTTATTTGAGTGTTGTGTAGCAAGCGCGTCCATTTTAATTTGTTCCTGCTGCTGCTGACAGTACCTGAGCCTGGATTTGAAAACTTTACGACTATTACACATGCTGTCATAAATTGGACCATTAAGGGGTCTCCCATACAAAATGTACATCTCATAATCAATTTTAGCTTTTCTGTGAGCTTCAGCAACATGCTTATTCCAACCCGACAAGCATTTATTTCTCTGTTTACACCTTACACTACTTTTTGTTGATGCCTGACTAAGTACGCTTACAATATTATTATAAAATATATCTATAACTCGTCTGTGAGCTATATTATTACACATACTATCAGCACAACTGTGTAACTCTAAAGGAAAATCAAGCAATTTTAATTTATTGTTACAACATTCATAATATTTATTAATTTCCTCTTTATTTCTTATTCCCCACATAACATTATTATTCATTAGATCATTGGTTGAATAAATTTTATTCCTTATTAAATTAAGATTGCATTCTATTTGCAATGGAAAGTGATCTGACCAAAAAGTAGTATAATTTACATGTACACTAGCAACAGTTTTGAATGCACAGACACTTACCAGACAATGATCGAGCCACCGCTTGCAGCCATACACTTCACTTACATATGTGTAAGTATCACTTTTTATACCAAGTTTTTCAAAATCAGCACATTGTAATAGGTTATCTGAACAGAAACTTAACATTTCATTGCAAAAAGGGGCCCCAGGATGAGCATTAAAATCACCTAATATGAAAACTGTTTCGATATTATTGTCCTCTATAATAGCATGTAGTTCTCCCATGCACTGTGTAAACAAAGGCAAGCTCTCACTATGGTCCGTTGGCATATAAACACATACAATTAACAACTGTTGATGATCATAAGTCTCAGCACCTATCGCCACTATGCGCTCACTGTTACACTTAATCACTTTTACATTAAGAAACGCACTGCTCCGCCACAGTACTGCCACGCCTCCATGTGGGCGACCCCGCAGTACACCACTTGAGGTATCAACAGACGATTTCCCCGTAAAGCTGAAGTCAGGATCAATGCTTCCCAGGAACGATAGATCATGTGGCAAAAGCCACGTCTCTTGCAGTGCCAGGACATCTGCTTCTTTACACAACGATCTCACACACTCAAAACTTCTTTTGACATTTTTACAGTTGAAAGTAATTAATTTACAGTTGTTATTACTTTTGTGTGCCATTACCTTTATTAGAATTATTATTCTTTTCCTTTATCGGAGCCTTCACTTGCTGCTTGAAGTAAATAAATTGCCTGAAACGTATACCATCGGGCCATAACTCGTCACTCAAGTATAAATCTAGTTTATGTTTACTAACAAACATTTTAAAAGCACTATATGACCTTTCTGTTTTCATATTTATCTTTTCTAAAGCAACAACTTCGTTTGTCTTCGATTTTACGTATGCACAGATATCTTCTTCGGTCGTTCCTTTGTCCACATTAGAAATAAACAAAGGGATTTTAACTTCAGCTGCCTTAAATCTAGTGTCAGATGCAGTTGTGGCCTTGCCAGTTTTACCCATAAAACGATTCTTAAGTTTTTTGCGTTGTATTGTTTTCCATTCATCGCTCGGTTCATTAGATTTCCACTTGCCACCGCTTCTTACTACATCGGCCATACTCGGTGAATCGTGTCGAATTGACGGCGACGACGACACAGGCGATGACGTCTGGGTAGCTGGTTTCTGTGTAAGTGCGACAGAGACGACCTCATTTTGCTCAATATTATTTTTCTCCGAGTGCGAGCAGGACAGTGCTTGCTCGACTTTGTCAGTGCGTCCGTTATCGTTTTGAACCGCTGATGTCGTCATACCTTCGGTATTATTTATCGAAAACGACAAACCAATAGGTCCGCTATCCAATAAATTAGCGCCTCTTTTTCTAGTGTTAACATTTAAGTAATCAATATTGGATGCTGGTTTCATGTTATCTATCTCGGTCCGTAGCTCTTGAAACATTCTCACTGTAGCATATTCCTCTTTAAAGCTATTCATTTCGTTACGTAGTTTTGTGATATCTTTTAGTAATGTTACTGCATCTATGTGATCGAACGAAATCGGAGGTAACCTTTGTAAATCTCTGGCCACAAATATCGGCATACAATCAGGGTCTACTTCCTTGAAAATACTAATTATATCTTCAACGGTTCTTGTCTTCTTTCCGTCTCTTCGCCGGGATACCTTTCTTTGCTGTAGACCCGGGACGGAATCGAAAAGTAACGACTTTGCGTTTTCCATCTCGTCTTCGGAATACTCCGAAACACAAATTTTTGTTAAGCTTTCACTGTCCATCACGTCATGTTTATATTGGATGTAGGATAACATTTCACATATTACAATGTTGCACGTATTACATTTCACTGTATTCCGAGACATTTTTACAAACACACCCGATCGCTAGCGATGCATGCGCGCGACTTGACTATGACCAAAGGATGTGTTCAGGGCTCGGCGTGTGGACCCGTACTCTGGAATATCCTCCTCAACAATCTCTTCCTTAAAACACTACCTGAGGGATGCCATTTGCAGGCATTTGCAGATGACGTCCTTCTTATAGTAACGGCTAAGACAACAGCAAAAATTCAAGCAAGCTGCAACGCAGCTCTAGAGATGATACACGAATGGGGCACCAATGTGAAGTTGGAATTTGGCCCCCACAAAACACAAGCAATCTCCTTCAGTCAAAAAGCCGAATCCGCTCACCTACGCATGGCTGGTATTCCGATAAAATTTGCGGACCAAATTAAGCTGCTGGGCGTAATAATTGACAAACGACTCCGATTTCACGAGCACATTAAATATATAGTGGCTAAAACAACAAGAGTGTTTCACAGGTTGTGTCTCTTCGCAAGGCCAACCTGGGGAGCACATCCAGAGAACATAAGCACCATCTATCACCAGGTAATTGAACCCATGGTTACCTATGCGGCTGGAATCTGGGGACACGCTGCGAAGCACAAATATGCCAGAAAGCTACTTGGAAGCATGCAACGCGGATTCGCCATTAAGGCCATACGCGCATTCCGCACCATCTCCACTAACGCAGCGCTAGCATTAGCTGGCTTCATACCCCTGGACCTTAAAATCAAAGAAGTTCACGACATCGAACTCATGAAATACTCAGGTACTTTTGCGGAACTGCCAGATGATGTCACACTAGAGAGACCGATACCACCGGAACAACTGCCTCATCCCAGCATTCGTTTATCCCCCGAATTCGCTATAGCAACGGATCAACAACAGGTGGACGAACTACACCAAGGTACAGCGTACCAAATATACACCGACGGAAGTAAGCAGGAAGACGACACAGTTGGCGCTGCTTTCGTCGGCTACGCCCCTGGTGCTAGCTCTCCATCAGTCAGCAGAAAGTTTAAACTACACAACGCATGTAGCGTATTCCAAGCCGAATTGTGGGCAATACTACAAGCCTGCAAATACGCTGAGGCCAAAAATCATCGAGAAACAATAATATACTCGGACTCCATGTCCTCCTTACAGGCACTCCGAAATCGCAGCAATACCCATAGGTTGGTGGCTGAAATACATGCCGTAATGCTGCGGTTCCCCGGCACCATTAGGTTGGCTTGGGTCCGAAGCCATATTGGCATCACAGGCAATGAAGCGGCCGACGTTGAAGCCGGCAAGGCTGCCCATCAGCGATGCCGAATCGCATATGACCAGTTCGCCATAACTTACGCCAAGACTAGACTCAGAAAAGCGACTATGTTACGATGGCAACAGCGATATGAAGAAGCCCCTCAAGGTGCAACCACTAAGAAATGGTTCCCCACAATACAGGATTGCAAACAATTCATGTCCCATTTGCCCGTCTCCTTCGAGATAACCCAACTCCTCACAGGACATGGCTATCACAAGGAGTATTTACACAAATTTCACATAACCGACAACAACTGGTGCCCTTGTGATGGCCACACCCCCCAGACACTTACTCACCTGCTCGAAGACTGCCCCCGCTTCTCTTCCCAAAGATTTTCCCATATACAACTCTGCGAATAGCCCTTTTCAACCTATTGCAACCGACCTAGAACATCTGACTCGTATCGCTCTTATTATTTTCATGATTAGGTTTTTTTTTTTTTTTTTTTTTTTTTAAAACAGAATCAATCACCAAACCTAGTTTCGTAAAGCCTTGTGACTCTGCTGAGTACTTCGTGACACTACAATAACAACACACCATATGCAACTTCTTATATTGAGGCTACAGAACAAGAACTAATGAAGGCATTATTTGCAAATATTGCCTCGTCACAAATTCAAAAGATACCTACGCACGCGCGGTGGATAGACTTGAGACTGCGCTCGCTCACTGCGCTTTGCACCGCGCTACGGTAATATTATCTATACAGTATTGTGACTCGGCCCTGTCCTTGAAATAAATGCCTACGGCCGAGCGCTGCATTACACGCGGTAGGGCCGCCCGCCTACACTATTTTAATTTCATCTACATAATTGAGTTTCTTCCTAGTTTTGTGATTGAATGTAATTTAAAGATTCTCCGCAAGCCCATATACCCATACCGTAGGAATGCTTTAAAAATAACTATTCCGCCATGTTGGATTTAGAATGACGTCACACAGCTAACCGTAAAAAAAAAAAAAAAAAAATTTATTCTCACATAATTCAATAAAAGAATATTATTTTAAACATACAAGTTATATTCATTTGTAAGTCATAGGTAAATCTTACTAGGTGGGTACTGTAGGGATCGTTTCATGCAAACTAATTATTGTCATTGAAACACTTTTATTTTCAAGAAATTACATTATTATTATGAATAAACAAAACAATGTTTTTTAAACTCCGCACAAATCTCCCTATTTTATTATTTTCCAGCTATCAATTCCTGTCAACAATTCTTCTCTTTTCCAAATTATCTAATAAGCTGCCAGTATACACCAAAAATATCCGATCACTACAATACCTACCATTTAATACTATCGTAAATTATTTCATAATGACATTTCATTTAATTCCATAATGTATGTAGTTTAGTTATTCAATAATGTATGTAGTTTGTAAGTAGATAGCCTAGTCTAGGAAACTACCGACCTAATATGTACTTTTGTTTTTAACGCGAGTGTAGGTAGATTACTCGTTTATCTCTTTTTTCACCCTATCCACTTATTTATATATTATTCCAGATATTTTGCCAGATGGAAAATTCAAAATACCTAAATATAAAACACAAATTACGTACTAGTAGATAGGTATATGAAAAAATATTCTATAGTCTTACCTTTCGAATATTTCAGGTAATTTAAAAAAAAAAATGATATCTCTGTGTGCGTTATTAAAGAGTTCAAGCAACCAAAAACAGCACAATATCGTCGTTTGTTCTTTATGTAGATATCTACTAAATTCAATCAAATATTTACAATACAAAACGCACGTTTAAGCACGGCCAACTGCATAAAAAAAAAAAATGGTTGCCTGTAAAGTCGGTTTTACGGGCGAAGATTTTACGTGACAACGTCTTTTTCTCGGTAGAATATTTATTGATATGAATATAATTAAATTGCACAATAGGAACAAGGAATTGAATGAAAATAAGAATTGCACAAATTTTAACTATAGAAATATATTTTGTTTACTAAAACATTGTACATGTAAACTTAAACTTAACACGAGAGACTCATCGTAACGTTACCGAGCGTTACACTTTTTCATAAGTGACTCCCAGCCGCAACCTAATTTAAGACGTTGTCACGTCAAAAAAAAAAATTACACCGTTCGGTCGTCGCTGCGGCGTATTCGCGGGTGTCCCCCGAGATTCCCCCGAACTCGAGTGGCGTAGCTATGATTCGCTTTCCGACCGTTTGTATGAACCGTTTATATATTATAACCGTGGCCGCGCATAGGTAGATAGGAAGGTATTCAACGGCGCGGGAGCGGTCATTGCTCCCGGCCGCCAGTCTTCTGTTTTTACGTTTTTTGGTAGTGCTTAATAGTTGCTTTTGACTGACTCTGTATGCGTGTTTAAAAAAAAAAAAAAAAAAAAAAAAATATTTAGTACCCAAAAATCCGATGGACAAAATGTGGATAATCGAGTATTATTGGACGTGGTCATGTCTTACAGCTTGCCTAGGAAGTAGGGACCTTGTCATAAACTAAATAAACCTGAATGTTCTTGTGGTGTAGCCACTCCGTGGCGACGGACCCCTCTCTGGCGGTCACGCCAGGCGGGTTCACCAATCAGGGTTACCCAAGTGTATGATCCCTGCCCGGGTAGACCATTTTTATCTACTACTCGTGAGAACAACATGGAATCCACTTTTAAAAATAAAATCAAAACAATAAACCAGAAGTCGAAAAGAGAGAGAGCAGAATACTGCTGCAAGACATCGTAGTCAGCGAAGAGTCCTCTAGGCGTAGCAGGTGTTGTGGGTAAAAGCCCGGAAATAGTTATGGGTAGTAGCTCTGTGCATGGTAGGGTCGAAGAGGGGAAACAATCTATACTTGAGAAAAGGAAAAGAAGAAGGAAAGGTTCTCTCTAAGATACTCTGCGGTATAGCCGTAACAGATCTTTGGCCGCGGGCGTGGTCGAGGAATAGTTCAAGAGTTAGTGCTGCAGGGAGAAACAAACCTGTTGAAACAGGCGGGCACGTATTTATTTATTTATTCATTGCATATCACATGCACAGAAATAAGGTGGTACAAAATACAGTAACCACGTGACGTCCTGCAAGGGCACAGCGACTTTAGAGGGTTATTATTTATTTGTCGGAGTGGGCTGAGCGGTAATATAGGCGGTTAGCCACGTGGTTTTTCTTGATCCGCCATCTTGGTTATTCAATGATATTTCCCGAAAATAAAACTGTAGTCTAGTGACCAAGCTAACGTTTAATTTGAATCTTCTTATTACTTTACAAAATCAGTTATGATTGCCAAGGTACAAACGGATTGCTTTGTGAAGCGCGGAGAGTTCTGTGCTAACGTCCGTTCACTATCGCGGCTCACGTCTGAATGCCGAATGCCGAATGCCCCTTCCAATGAAGCGTTACCCCCTTAAATACTACCCTTAGCATAGACCACTCCCAAGTGATGACAGCTGTCACTGTCATTACTTGACGTTTCACAAAGCAATGGTACAATGACTGATGACATTTGTTGTAGGTTTTACGTTTCGCAGGAGCGAGCGAGACGCCATTCGCCGACACGGCCATCCTGCCGCATCACACGTCCTCGTGTGCGTCTGTAAAGAAATATCACGCCAGTAGTATTTACCATTGCTCGGTCATCTCTGACCAATAAAACGCCCTTACACAACAATCAGATTTGTCAAAGCTCTTTTTACAACTATGTGAACAGGTTGATAACATACTAACTAAAAGTAGCCCATAATTAATCGACTTCAAAGGACTTCTGAAGTTCTAGCTCAAAATCAAATTTAAACTTAGCATCCGAACATTCCGAACACATGCCGCGATTCTCTACAGTGCCTCCATCAAGCACTTAAATGAACGCATAATGCCTCCATCAAGCATTATACCCTCCAAATATCTAACAAATAAAACCTAACGCCTCCCTCAAGCGTTATGTAACAGTGCCTCCATCAAGCACATAGCCAACAACGCCTCCATCAAGCGTTGTGCTATACCTCTACTAGCGCCTCAGTAACACCTCCATCAAGTGCTACTGAACTCAATCACGCAATGTGTCGGAAACCTCGGGTACATGATCATCACCCAGATCAACCAACTCTTCTAAATCTATTTGAGCTTCAGGCATCCTTCTCAGTCTATTGTGGGCATACCTGTATGTTCTGTTGGAATCTAATGCCTTTAACAAGTAACGGTCCCTATCAAGTGACGATAACCTTGCCACCTCCAGGTGACGATAACCACACGTTGCCTCAAGCAACCTAGCCAACATATTGCCTAAATCGAGCAATACATCAGCTCTCCGAGCTTAGCTAAGCATAATTAAAAACCAACCAAGACAGTTTAATCGACAATATTCTAATTAGTCAGACATAGACTCAGAATATTGGTCAGTGGGCTCTACATCGTCTATATCACTAGTCTCAGTAGGAACATCGACAACTACAACACCGGTTAGAGTAGAGTTATTTTACCACCAGTAGAATTATTTTACTGTGGTCTTCTGTAAGGTAGAGGTTACTTCCCTATACGTGCGCTGCAATTCTAGCGGAAAATCCACTATGTCCTACTCATTAGCAACTCTAATTAATCAACACTCAGCACTTGAACCGTATGTAAAATGAAAACTGCTCACCGGGCAAGTCGTCGGCCTGTGGCGGTCTTCTCGCGCTGCTAATGTTGCTCTCCAGACTGCTCCATGGACAGTTCAGTGGTGAATGAAGTTATCCTTGTTCGCGTTGAATTCATGTAAGTGACTCTTTTTGTTAGCCGACGGTAACTTCATCACTTCAATAACGGCCATAAAGTTGCGTATTCGGTGCTCCACAAATCTCATCCATCTCTCGTCGCCATTACTGATGTTTTTACGCTGGTTTTCATCACTGGGTAATCCCGCTTCTGATGTCGGAGTGGGCCGAGCGGTAATATAGGCGGTTGGCCACGTGGTTTTTCTTGATCCGCCATCTTGGTTATTCAATGATATTTCCCGAAAATAAAACTGTAGTCTAGTGACCAAGCTAACGTTTAATTTGAATCTTCTTATTACTTTACAAAATCAGTTATGATTGCCAAGGTACAAACGGATTGCTTTGTGAAGCGCGGAGAGTTCTGTGCTAACGTCCGTTCACTATCGCAGCTCACGTCTGAATGCCGAATGCCGAATGCCCCTTCCAATGAAGCGTTACCCCCTTAAATACTACCCTTAGCATAGACCACTCCCAAGTGATGACAGCTGTCACTGTCATTACTTGACGTTTCACAAAGCAATGGTACAATGACTGATGACATTTGTTGTAGGTTTTACGTTTCGCAGGAGCGAGCGAGACGCCATTCGCCGACATATTTAACATTTTTTTTCCCTACCACTCGTTATTGGACATATTTTTTAGCTGCGGAGAAAAACGAGCGAAAAAAACTCCACAACATTAAAAGCATAATGTAACAACATTTACAAATCATTATGTTTTTACAACGTCAATACAATCATGATTTATTTATTTTTTATACAATTGCGCAATATAAATTAAGATTCACTCATCCTACACAATATGGTGTCACTTCTAGCATGATTCTCCAAACCCAAACTTAAATCTGACAACAGTGTATCTTTGTCATTCTCAATACAGCATGAAAAGGAGAGACTGATGTTAAACTTAATTATAAGTTTGAAGAATCATGCCAGAATCGACACCATTAATTCATTAAAAATTATTATTCATTCTTAATTTAAACACATTATTAATAAATTAAAAAAAAATGTTTCATAAATAGATGGAAGCTAAAGTTAATACGTTATACTTTACAAAAATAAAGATCTACAGGATTCCATTTGATCAATGTTAGCCAGTATTCCTATTTTTTTTTCCATTCCAATACCTTCCTCACATAAGTTTCCCCACAATACAATTCCATACGAATGTATTGAATATTCAAGACGCATAATAAGCTACAATAGCGCTAGAATCACTACCACGTTTTAATTGCTGGAGTGTGTATATAAAACATGATACCTTATTTGTTATTTTTTTTTGGATGTGCTTGTTGAGTGATGTGCGTGAAAACCTAAGAGAAACAAATGTGCTGTTTCCAATTCAAATGTGTGTCTAATTCAATACCCAACAGAGTAGCGGAGCTTACAACATCTAATTTTGTGACATTGTAACTGTACGATATTTCTAATCCAGATTTTTGATATGGTTTAAATTGGATGATTTTGGTCTTATTGAGGTTAAGTTGCAGGTTGTGGAATTCTAGCCTGTTATTTATTTTGCCAAGAGTTGAATTCAGACTAAGTTTCAGTTCTGAAGTATTGGAAAAAGGTATTAACACGGAAATGTCATGTGCAAAGAGAATACTTTTACTGTTCATTATTTTTAGCATCTCAGTTATATAAATCTATACTTATAATAAATCTGTAGAGATGTCAATTCTGTACATGAAATATATTTTTAAAATAACTATCAGGGGGTGATTAGTGATCGATACTGATGCCAAAAATGCAATCAGTAAATTTTTTGTCTGTCTGTCTGTCTGTCTGTCTGTGTGTATGTTCCTTATAGAAACAAAAACTACTCGACGGATTTTAACGAAACTTGGTACAATTATTCTTCATACTCCTGGACAGGTTATAGTATACTTTTCATCACGCTACAATCAGTAGGAGCAGAGTAGTGAAGGGAAATGTTGGGAAAACGGGAGAAGTTACTCCATTTTTTAAGCTTCCGTCGCGTGTGCAGCCTTAATGATTAAAGTTACATAGAAATCATGTATGACGGAAATATTTTACATAAAATTGTCTAAAAAATATCCCGCAACAGCATATGTCTATCTTTTATGGTTGACTCACAATAACACGTGTACTCCTGATAGCTTAGCAGTTCGGAGCATTCTGATTATATGTTTACTCTTACGTTTATAATACTCGGTATAGAAACACCAAACTTATACATGAAATAAGCCATCGCGCCGTCGCACGTGAATACTGAATCATGCTATAAGGATTATTTTTGTGTAACGGTTGCCGCGCTCGACACGGGTCGCGTATAGGGTATCAAAGGTCCGAGAGCGAGCTGTCTAAATCTGTTTTCTGCGTCGCTCCCCCCCTGGGGGACGATCGCTTCCGATGAAGCCTTAGAGGCCTTCCCGGCCAGAGGCAGCCCCTACGGGTGTTTTTTAGTCAGTACGAGTCTGACATAACCTTGCAGCCGGCTGTAGGGTATCCATGAGGATTTCTCATCTGCTCCCCCGCCTGGGAGACCGAAACCATGCTTATCAGCGCGACTTTTAGTCTTTAAATAGTTTATTTGAATTTCTTTTGTTGTTATTTTGTAAAACAGGTATTAGTTGTTTCGGTAGTGTTTAAATATTCGTTCAAATTAAAAATTATTAAGCGTAGGTACTTTTATTAATTAAAGTAGTTATAAGTATTTATTTTTAAGTGAAGGAGGTATAGGTAGATAGTATTGCACAGGCGTTTCAGCTTTATTTTCATTTCTTTTTTGTTGTGAGTTGTATATATTTCTGGTTATAATTCTATAAGAATATTTTAGTTCAAATAGTCACTTAGATTTTATGTTTAAGGTAGCTAAAGTTAGGACCACGTATTAGTTGTTTTGGTAGTGTTTAAATATTTGTTCAAAGTGTAATTTAATTATATAGGATGAATATACGATGGCCCATCGAAAAGGAGTAGAAGCGGTAGACAGAACTTTAAGAGATATAAGACAAAATGATCGACCCATGGGCGGTATCACAGTTTTATTTTGTGGTGATTTCCGACAAACCTTAACGGTAATACCACGGGGAACCCGAGCTGCTGAGGTTAGGGCTTGCCTGAAAAGCTCTTATTTGTGGCGTGATATACAATCGGTGCATTTGACTATAAACATGCGAGTGAGAACTGTAGATAACCCGGATGATCGTGAATTTTCTGATATATTATAGAAAATACCTTCACCAAAGATACCTATCCACTGCTACACCAAGGAAAATTTATTCTGACGCCTGAGTTATGTTGTATAGTGCAATCCCAACAACATCTTACATCGTCAGTTTACGGTGACGTAACAAATATATTAAATAAGAACAATTCTTGGCTATGTGAAAGGTCCATTTTAACTCCTCGCAATGACCAGGCATCTGAGATTAATAATAAAATACTGTCGAATATCCAGGGGGAAAGCAAAGTTTATAGTTCAATAAATAGAATAATAACCCGATAGAATTTTTAAATTCTTTAAATATGCCCGTACTTCCTTCTCATGAAATTTGTTTAAAAATTGGCATTCCGATTATTCTGCTTCGAAATTTAAGACCACCACAAATTTGCAATAGAACTCGGCTTAAAGTAACCCAGTTGCAACAAAATGTAATCGAGGCTCAAATTTTAATAGGTTGCGGTGCAGGAGAAACCATCTTTATTCCCAGAATTCCCATAATACCAAATAATTTTCCATTCCAATTTAAAAGAACGCAATTCCCAGTATCGGTGTGTTATGCAATGACAATAAATAAGGCTCAAGGGCAGACCTTTCGTGTTATTGGAGTAGATCTCGGTGTCAGTTGTTTTTCACATGGTCAGTTATGTCGGTCTTTCCCGGGTTAGCAGTCCTAGAATTTTTTATGTTCACGTTCCGGACGGGTCAAATTTCAACGTAGTCTACCCGGAAGCTTTGCGCTGAAGTATTTTCATTCTATATGTACTTAAGACTCATGTGAAAGCGATCTAAACAATATTACCAATACATTAACATAATAACATACAAGGAGTTACACGCTGATGGTATCGGGGCACAGTGATAATAATAATATTCTGCGGTTCCTTATTGCGATATTTTTAACAGTATTATATTTCCCTACTAAAATACGAAAGTTAATCTGTCTGTCACATCAAAACCACGGAACCCTGCGGAAGGACATATGCTACTTTTTTACGAAAAACGACGATAACGCGGGCGAAGTCGCGGGCAAAAGCTAGTCAGGAATAAGATACATCCTAAAACGCCTGATTTGCAACTCGCCGCCTGCCCTTTGACAACGTGGCCACTCTGTGCCCCCCACCTAGGATGATTTTTTATAAAGGCTTTCTTCCTCACGGCCCTCACCCTCCGAAGAGAATGGCGTCTCTCGAACCCGCACTACGTATGTGGTTACGAAATTTTAGCTGGTGTTTGTCCACGCCGGCCGAAGCCGGTACCCCCATCCGCCACACGGGAGACGCGCCCATTGGCAGTCCAGCACAACTGCACACGGGATGCCTTGGCAGGGATTATTTTTTTGGAACACGTAAAGTTGTAGGCGACGAACGTTCTGACAATCTAACACCATAATTTTGGAACAACATCGTAGACAATTGATTGATTGTCTCTTAATATCGCTTCCGTTATCGATTCCTTTCCATCAGCGATATATCTCTTGCGGAGTTAGTGCTATAGCACGAATGTACTAAACAATAACATTGTCTTCGTAAACAAAACTGTTTACAGAAAACATCTGTATTGTCTTGATGGTGACGAACAAACGAACGAACGAATATTTCGCATTTGTTATTAAATTTTCAAAGAAAATCATCATTTGGCACTCGGCTCGAGAAGTAGTTGCTTATTTGCATTTTGGTTGCGTTGTGAGTTGAGTATAAGTGCATTTTTTTGCATAGCATAGATGGGTTTCGTTTTTGATATTGGAAGTTACACCCGAGTGATGATTTAGGTTGTGGCGGCAACAAACCATCAGGCGGGATTTATGCTTGTTTGCCACAATTTTTCTTCATCCAAGTGGGAACACAGTTATACTAATGTTGTTGCCATTTTCTGTTGGTTATTAACTTCCCCAGAGAAGTTTTCCCATCGAATATGACAAAAAAATGGTTCGTTCATAATTTATTAGGGTGGGAATTTTGCAATTCACAACTAAATAAATTATATAGGATCCGGTGAATCAGCTTCAAAGTTACAAGTAGTTTTACCATGAAAGCTTTATCAAAATTTACATTTATTTTTCTGTAACAGAGTGATCGAGGGTTGTCTGGTCATCATGGAAGTGCAAGGAAGTCCGGATCAGCCGGTAATCCCACTCTTCTTTAGGGGACGAGAGGTGTTCATCACGGGTGCCACCGGCTTTATGGGCAAGGTTTAAAATCTTATTATTTCAGTCATACATAATTCTTTTCATATTCTATTTTAATGGATTGGTTTCGCGATTTCTAATTATAACCTTCCCCTGTGTTACAGGTATTGGTGGAGCGCCTGCTGGCTACGTGTCCAGACATCGGCTGCCTGCATCTCCTGATGCGGACCAAGAAGGACCTAACGCCTGATACACGGCTCCGGGAGCTGAAACAGTCTCAGGTAAATGCGTAATCATCAACACACTTATGCCAGGTCTCGCGATTTTACAGGATATCTCCTGCTTTTCTGAAATTTCTCCTGTTCTTCTGCATGAATCTACTGTTTTTCTTAGAATCCGATTTTCTTTTTTAAATCGCATTTTGAGTTGTGTTTTCCGCCATTAAGAATGTAGGTAACCTTCATTATAATAAAATAAAATGGAAATGGAAGGCGTGTGTCTTAGCAGTGGGGTATTAATAGGCTGATGATAATTGGGTCGCGACACTTTGTTGCAGGTGTTTGACGTTCTGCGGCGTACCAGCCCCGGTCAGCTGGACAAGCTGAGGATCGTGAGCGGGGACATCACCAAGCCAAAACTCGGACTCTCCGATCGATCCAGGGCCGAGTTAGAAAACGTAAGTGCCTGTCAACATACCCATGTCACGACATCGTCAACATGGAACGATGCACGGTGCGTTGACATAACGTTTAAATTTACGACCAGGAGCTCTATTTTTGAATCACTCGCCTTGCGTCGAACGCTCGATTTCTAGTAATTTTCATTCGACATAATTAATTCCGTATTTTTGAATCGCTCGACGTCAACGAGCAGTCTCGACCACTAGTTGCGCGTTTGCGAAAGATGGAGGCAAATGGTAGAATAATTTTCAAAATGTCAGATATATTCAAGATTTTTTTCTCAATCTTTTTAAAATACAGATAAGATGATAATTTGTTGCGTCGTTTTGATCTTTTTTTACAAAAAAGGCAAAAGAATAAATAACCAGTTACTGAGAATTATACGTTAATTTTTCACAGCGGCAATGACTGCTCATTATCTTTATCAACGTCTTTTTTTCCGTGTTAAAAAAATAAAAATGTTGTATTAAACTGGTAGATAAACGATTCAAAGATACGGAAAATCAGTATCATGACTCATCATGACATCAGACTTGAAAATCGAAGGTGTCTTATGCCGCATTCGACGATACCATGTCAGGCGAGTGATTCAAAAATAGAGCTCCCAGTTTGCACGTTATGTCACATACAGTGCCTAATCACCGCACCGTTTCATGTTGACGATGTCGTGAGGTGGATTTGTGGACAGGCGCTAAGCTCTACGGTATTCATTAATTCTATGTCTAGGCCTCCAAATGTAAATGAAAATGTAAATGCCTATAACGAACGCAAAAAAGAATTTGCCGCATGCGTATTTTATTAAGTTACCCAATGGTTAAACGCTTGCATTTTTCCAACGATTTGCAACAAAAATGGACACACAAAGAGGAAATACTAGGGTATATATACTATTTTTAGGGTTCCCTAGTCCTGACAAAGAACCCTTATAGTTTCGTCATGTCCGTCTGTCCGTCCCCGGTTTTTCTTGGAGACTATTAGTACTAGAGAGCTGTAATTTTGTGGAGATATGTATATCAATCACACCGACAAAATGGTAGATTAAATTTTGAATTTTTTTAGGGTTGTTCCCCTACATGTAGCCGGGGGATGATTTTTTTTCATCATTTAGCCCATCGTGTGGGATATCGTTGAATATGTCCTTTTAAATTACGTTTATGGGTTCCTAAGTCTATTTTTCGATTTAGGGATCCGTTTGCGAAATATTAAATTAAAAGTGCTAATTTTTGTTCGAGTGGAGTGTCCCCCCTGAATGAACCCCCTCTAAAAGCTAAACTATTGACATGAAAAAACGTGGAAAAATTAATGATAATAATTCTTTTCAGGAACTTTTAACGAAAACTAAATACCAGTGATTGAGTAACAAACATACAAACTTTCACATTTATAATATTGTAGGTTTTTTTGTTGTATAGCTCTTTAAGTTCAATAATAAAATGTATGCAGGTGTCAGTGGTTTTCAATTCAGCGGCCACCGTGAAGCTGGAGGAGGAGCTGTCGTCGGCGGTGGAGACCAACGTGCTGTCCGTGATGCGGCTGCTGGACATCTGCGACCAGCTGCCTAACCTCGCGGTGTGTAGAAAACAGCCAGATTCATGTCATAAATCCCTTTCAAATTGTGGAGCGGAGGAATTTTTATGAAAATAAATACTTTTATTCCTTATGAAATTTAAAAACGAAAATCTTTGCACTTTGTCATTTGGCCAAATATCTATAAAGTTCCAACGATCCTTTGTGATACACTGGAGACCAAACGCGTGGATCGATTTCGACGATTCATACGTCAATCGATTCGTCCCAATCATAGAAGTACTAATAAATGCATGTTTAATCGAAATTCAATATAGGGACAATTAGACACCCTAATGTGAGAAAGAAAGAAAATTGGTCGATGAAATACGGCGAGCGGGTATCATTGTCTAGTTAATTGAAAATCATCTTAAGGTTTCATATATATTTTATTATGACTGTTTAGGATATACAACGAATTAAAACAATTCAAGTAGTCTACAATTCTGTTAAGTAAGGAACAAACCTATTTTAACAATCTGGAACCATTATGGAAAAAACATTATCCATTATAGAATATCTAATGGGTCCCGACTGTTAAAGCGGCTTTGTTTCTTTTTTACTTCACTACAGAATTATAGTCTCGAGAGAGTCGTTTTTTTCTTTTCAGATTTCATTTGAGGTAATTTTTAAGCAGTCAAGTTTTTTATTTTTATTTTACTTTGTTCTACGATTTTCCATAGTGTGACGTCGCATGTCATCGCGTCACAGCTTTGTGTGAGAGCACTGAATGATTCCAGAAAAATAACAATACTCTATTACCGGCACAGATTTATTTGTTTATTTATTTATTGTAAATAAATAAACAAAATAAAATGCTTTTATTCAAGACATGGTCTCATATACGTTAGTAACAATTTTTTGACGTGACAACGTCTTAAATTAGGTTGCGGCTGGGAGTCACTTATGAAAAAGTGTAACGCTCGGTAACGTTACGATGAGTCTCTCGTGTTAAGTTTAAGTTTACATGTACAATGTTTTAGTAAACAAAATATATTTCTATAGTTAAAATTTGTGCAATTCTTATTTTCATTCAATTCCTTGTTCCTATTGTGCAATTTAATTATATTCATATCAATAAATATTCTACCGAGAAAAAGACGTTGTCACGTAAAATCTTCGCCCGTAAAACCGACTTTACAGGCAACCATTTTTTTAACCTATGTTAGTATTTCATTTAACTCGATCTCCTCCATGCATCGTCTATATCTCCAGTCGTTAAAATCCACAAATTTGCACTGGGCTGGCGTTACGGCCCGTTTTCATGTTTTGATTTTGTCTTATGTAAGAGTTTTGTATACCAACAGTTGTGGTGATAATTGTACTACAGGCATGGCTGCACATGTCGACGGCATACTGTCACGCGGAGCGCTCCCGGGTGGAGGAGCGCGTGTACCCGCCGGCGCCGGCGCGTCCGCTGCAACGGATCATCGAAGACGCGCAGCGCGCCGGGCACATGACACCTCGCGATACCAAAAAGTAAGGCGCGCGCCTTGACGAGCTCGATGGCGCAGGTGGCTAGCGCGTTCGGCTGCGATCGTTGAAGTTAAGCAACTTTCGCAGTGGTCGGTCATTGGATGGGTGACCAAAAATTTACTATCTCGAGCTCCTCCGTGTTTCGGAAGGCACGTTAAGCCGTTGGTCCCGGCTGCATTTGCAGTCGTTAGCACCCACCAATCCGCACTGGGCCCGCGTGGTGGGTCATGGCCCAATCTCCCTATTCCATCCATAGGGAAGGCCTGTGCCCCAGCAGTGGAGACATTAATAAACTGATGATGATGATGATGACGATAAAGGCGCGCGCTGGACTTGTTTTTTACAGCCTTTGAAGGCAGACGAGCAAATCACCTAACGATAAGAGACACCGCTTGGACATCATACAGGAACACACTTTTTAAGCCTCCCACGAATGATAATAACATATCGGTGGTACATATTATCTACTCATTACTCAAGATTGTAGATTTGCTATTGAATTTTTTTAAACCCCGACGAAATGATTGACATTTTTAAATTGGAAGTTTGAGATTTCATGATTTTATTGACGTTGTAACAAAATTATGATTTGTGGTCAGTATTAAGTATTAAGTAAAATCTATGTTGGTATCATAATCATCCTTAATAGAATAATTAAAACAAAAAATATACTATAACAATGAACCTAAAACTAAACACCTTAAATATAAATATATATATAATAACTAAAATACATTATTAAAAGGAGTCCCTTTCGGCAAGGTTCCGAAGATACTGGCAGCGTTCCCCCTTTGGATAGCTAGACTAATTCTTTGTCCGAGGTAGCTGCCAGCTCTTCGGTCTCCTGTGATGTCGACTAATCTTTTTGCTATTTCTTTAAAAAGACTTATAGCGCTAGGACCCCACGGACCAAGGGTCTTGACACCGAATGGGACAAAATCATATTCGGAGCCTAGACCCCTGTATTTGCCTGCCTTAGCTTTTTCAGCCGCTTCACAAACCGCACCAGCTCTGTTGATGGTTCCATGTAGATGGGAAGGGGCCAGCGTGTCTGAATAGGTTGCATCCCATACTAGCATCCGACCCATCTTCCATGGAATCAAACTCATACCGTCCGGTCTCTTGCCATCGTCTCTTGCAATACCAGTTGGCTCAAGTAGACTTGGCACGTTGACGGTGGCAAGGGACCGGCGTATGATATCGTTAAGTGCGGCGTGTCTCGAGAAGCGGCCTGCACTTTTTTGGCAAGACAGTCCGTGATGTCCTAGCGTGTCGACATCACTGCCACAGGGACATTTATGAGGAGCGCAGACCGGGACCCCAAGCCGTAGACAGGTTGCCATTCGGAGTGTGTCAGGCTCAAGAAATGTGCCTGTATTTGTCGAAGGGTACGCGTGAAGCCAGTAGCCGGCCTCATGCGTACTCACGGCCAAAAGCCTAGCACGCGCCGAACCTGTACTGCAACTCAAAAGGTTATTATAAGTTAATTTACAATTTATGTCGTCCCAACTCCTCTGTGAATTTGGAGAAACTGGAAAATTTTGACCTGGGCATGCAATTAAGAAAGCGTTTCTAGCTTCTTCCAAGCCAGCAATCTCAAAGTTTGAAGGGGATGCCCTTAAAATTTTACTTATGAGATTTGCTGAACTATGGACAGAAGATAGGAAGGCTGGTAAAGCGACACCGGAAATTTTGCGAATCCCTAAACCACCATAACGGATGGGTAGGGATGCTTGGGTCCAAGATTGCTCGTTCAGCTGCATATTAAGAATCGATTCTAAGTTAATTTTGATTAAGTCGTCTAATTGTGACAAAAGATCTAAGTGATTCCAAAAAGAGCAGCAACGGAGCACATACGTAAATTTTGGGACAAAAAGACAGAATTTTAAGATGCAAAGTGCATAATTTGTAAATGTTGTTACATTACTATTTTTAATGTAGTGGAGCTTCTTTCTCTCGTTTTTCTCCGCAGTTAAAATATATGTCTAATAACGAGTGGTAAGAAAATATGGTTTTTCGACCATTCAAAAGAGTTGTAATATGCATTCAATTTGAATAAAGATATAATTGATTTCGATTTTTGTTTCTGAATAAATCCTCCGACACCCAAAAATAATCAAAAAGTAAAATTGCTATTATATTATTATTAAAGTAATCGTTGGCCAACAATATATCAATCGCTAACGCTTCTTATTTCTACGTTCTGATCTGGTAGGTATCAATTATCTCTTATCTATTAGACAAGTCCGTCCGTCCGTCCGTGGTGCTGTTTCAGCATCCAAACCGTAAGAGATAGTTAAAGAGAATGTTTAAGTTATAAGTTAAGAATAGTCTGGTATGACTACAAACCGGATTTGAGTAACGTAGCACTTCCTGTTTTCGAGAAATCACGAATTTCAAACGAAACCACACAAAATCTCCGAATTTCTCAATTAATTAAATACATTTTTTTTTAAATCAGGTTTTGGTGAACATTTGGTTCACTGGTTTGCTAGTTTTGATATAGTAGTAGAGAACGTAGTTGTTATCTAATAGGAAATTATGACAGTGTGTCTCAAACATATTAATCCACAGATTTATCTCGCCCAAGCCGAACACGTACACCTTCACGAAGATGCTGGCGGAGTACGCGGTGCTCGAGCACGCCCACAAGGGCTACCCCCGCGCTATCGTCCGCCCCACAATAGGTGCTTCACGTTACTATACTCTTTTACTTTACTATAGTGTGTGATTTATATCTAAGTTTGTAGTTCTATTACAAGTTTGAAGGATTATTCGTGGTTGTGGTATTTAAATGAAGGATTTAGTTTATACAACTTATCGATTTATTGCGAGATCAATTTCATTGCAGTTGCAAAGACAAGAGAGGGCAGTCACAAGTGTCAAGATTAGGAACTATAAAAATGGTTGCGTTCCATTAGAACAATTCTAACAAAGTTCTTTATCTAAGTCCAAAAATATTGTTATTTTATAAGAGTGCTTATCGAGCCTTTTCTGTGTTTGGAATAGAGACAACTGACATAAGCCGCGATAACGACTGCGGATACAGCTATCTTTGACGATCAATCTTGGTCACCATCGTACGACCGTAAAATTGCAAAAGCTATGCTTTGCTTGCTTTACTTCCACGATTGCAGAGCGAACGCCAGAAATTTATTACTACGCCATCAAAATCCACTTTTTGACTTCGACGAATTCGAGCATTTAGTGAGTATTCAGGGTTCAGGGGGGCGGGGGATTCCAGGGTCACTAGAGAGGAAGGAGGGTTCCAGTTATAATGCAATCGACATAATTATGTACTTCTAACTTGGCAACTTCTAACCGAACGCGCTACCATTGAATTCCTCGTAGAGGTAGATAGACCACTAGCGGCCCGCCCTCGCTTCGCTTCGGTGTAGAGCTGAAGTGTAGACTACAGTTTTTGTTCTCAGGCTTTTACACAATGACATTCATCTATGATTCTTCTTATACCTGCATGCAAAGTCTCAGCCCGATCGGCTTAAAATTGACAAAGTTTCATACAAACTTTCATTCTCTATTTTATCCCCTTGAGGATAGAATTGATCAAAATCCTCTCTTAGCGAATGCCTACGTCATAACATCTACCTGCATGCCAAATTTTAGCCCGATCCGTTCAGTGGTTTGGGCTGTGCGTTGATAGATTACTATGTCAGTCATCTTTGAGTTTTATATATATAGATTGTGACTCGACTAATCTAACGATGCTATGTCAGTGATATCCTCCGTGCGACACCCGTTCGCCGGGTGGGTGGAGCGGTACAGCGGGCCGACGGGCGTGGCTGCGGCGGTGGCTCGCGGCGCCCTGCGAGTCATGCGCTGCGAGGGAGCCGCGCGCGCAGATCTACTACCTGTGGACATCGCGGTAGACACGCTCATCGCCGCCGCCTGGGAGACTGCCGTTGACCAGTGACGCTTATTTCATTGATATTTTTTACAATTAAGATTTAGAAGAAGCCGAAACACCTAGTGAGTTCATTCGAGTACTGCCGTGGAGGAAGCAGAAATATTTGGTCAGGCAGGCAAGTTAAATGAGTGAACTGAGGACTTTGGTTGCTCTATGTTATTTTTTTTTATATGCCGCACCTTGGTGACGCCTTTGTCACCAAGCCTGACTTGTAACCTGCAATATATCCAAGATTTACACACACACGTTCTTCATTTAAAGGGCTTTTAGAAAGGTATAAGGAATCAAGATCCTACTTGATTCCGTATCACTGATCTCATAAGATCAGGGACTCAAACAAGCTCCGGCCCTAACCTTTGAACAGGGTAGAGCGGGATTTTCTTCAGCACATTTTAGTTATGTGATCCTTAATTTTTGCTGGACATAGTTTTAGCACTTGGCAATTTGGTGGTGTCAGAAGCAATCGCTCTGCTCCACTGTAATGTAAGTCACGACCGATGCTGCCTTAACTTGTAGTCTAAGTGGTTTTTAGAGCATTAGATTTCTGCAGTCAAGTAACAAGACCACCAAAGATTAACAGGAATCACTTTATGAGTACTAATAATACCCATTAGATGGCTTCCGTGCATATTATGCTTACCACATATTTAGATAAACATTCTATGATGGTGGTGATATTGAAACAGTTTAACCGTGGTCTCTATATTAGTCCAGTAAGATATTATGGGTATAGTTTCCATTTTAATAATATAACTGTACATTGAGTTAGGTTATCTTCAGTTCGAGTATACAACTGCAGCACGTCGGAGAACCCCACCAACTGGGAGACGCTGCGCCGGAGCATCGAGGACACCGCGCGTTCCTACCCCTCCGCGAATGCCGTCTGGTACCCGCAGTTCATGTTCGCCAGATCAAGGTGAGAATTAAGGAATACATAAACTGAACGTATGCAACGCATTAATCTCAAACTCATTTATTCAGTCTAGTCTGTTACAAGCTCTTGTGAAAGTCAAACGCTCCATCGGTTCGTAAATCTACCTGTTTTCTTTCATACAGTGTTGTCAATTGAAAGATGACATCAAAAACTGAAAACATTTGTGTTGGTGTCAACTTTCATCACATTAATATTTATAATTAACAATAAGTTAAGTATAGCTAGGTATTATTTTTAAATTTAGAAGTGGCGATTAAACAATTTTCAAGACTATAACACCCCGACGGCATATGCCAAATTGTTACATCATTGTTTGTCGACGAACTTCCTTATATGCGAGGGTCAGTACTACCTTAAAATAAATGGGGTCGCAATTGGCAGTCCGGTAGCTACAGTAGTTGTTAATATATATATATATATATTATAGATAGAGTTTTTTGAGGAAAAAGCTTTCGCCACAGAAATTGCACTTTAGAAGAGGTATGCCGATGATGTATTTTGTATTTTAGAGTGGAAACAAAGATGTCGAGGCTTACTTGGCTTTAAATGGAGTAGTAACAAGTAATCACTTTAATATAAGCAAAATAAATGTAAATCACAAACATATTTATTAGATAGTAACATTAACAATTTCACATCATAAAACTATAAAATACAC
The DNA here is from genome assembly GCA_902850365.2 of Chilo suppressalis. NCBI lineage: Eukaryota > Metazoa > Arthropoda > Insecta > Lepidoptera > Crambidae > Chilo > Chilo suppressalis. The sequence goes on along the minus strand of OU963914.1, from coordinate 21,005,642 downwards.
TAACTATAAACAAATAAGTATCTATCTAATTACATAATTACTATATATAAGTAAAATATAAATACTAGAACAATAAAACTAAAACTAAAAACCTTAAAACATAAAATTAATAACTAAAATATATTATTAAAAGGAGTCCCTTTAGGCAAGGAACCGAAGACACTGGCAGCGTTACCTCTTTGAATTTCTAGACTAATTCTTTGTCCGAGGTAGCTGCCAGCTCTTCGGTCTCCTGTGATGTTGACTAACCTTTTTGCTATTTCCTTAAATAGCCTTAAAGCGCTAGGACCCCACGGACCAAGGGTCTCGACACCGAATGGGACAAAATCATATTCGGAGCCTAGACCCCTGTATTTGCTTGCTTTTGATTTTTCAGTCGCTTCACAAGCCGCACCAACTCTGTTGTTGGTTCCATGTAGATGGGAAGGGGCCAGCGTGTCTGAACAGGTTGCATCCCATACCAGCACCCGACCCATCTTCCATGGAATCAAACTCATACCGTCTGGTCTCTTGCCATCGTCTCTTGCCATCGTCTCTTGCAATACCAGACGGCTCAAGTAGACTTGGCACGTTGACAGTGCCAGGGGACCGGCGTATGATATCATTAAGTACGGCATGTCTCGAGAAGCGGCCTGCACTTTTTTGGCATGACAGTCCGTGATGTCCTAGCTTGTCGACATCACTGCCACAGGGACATTTATGAGGAGCGCAGACCGGGACCTCAAGCCGTAGACAGGTTGCGATTCGGAGCGTGTCAGGCTCAAGAAATGTTCCTGTATTTGACGAGGGGTACGCGTGAAGCCAGTAGCCGGCCTCATGCGTACTCACGGCCAAAAGCCTAGCACGCGCCGAACCTGTACTACAGCTCAAAAGGTTATCATATGTCAATTTACAGTTTATGTCATCCCAGCTCCTCTGTGAATTTGGAGAAACTGGAAAATTTTGACCTGGGCATGCAATTAAGAAAGCGCTTCTAGCTTCTTCCAAGCCAGCAATCTCAAAGTTTGAAGGGGATGCCCTTAAAATTTTATTTAAGAGATTTGCTGAACTATGGACAGAAGATAGGAAGGCTGGTAAAGCGACGCTGGAAATTTTGCGAATCCCTAAACCACCATAACGGATGGGTAGGGATGCTTGGGTCCAAGATTGCTCGTTAAGCTGCATATTAAGAATTGATTCTAAGTTATTTTTGATTAAGCCGTCTACTTGTGCCAAAAGATCTGGATGCTTCCAAAAGGAGCAGCAACGGAGGACATACGTTAATTTTGGGACAAAAAGACAGAATTTTAAGATGCAAAGTGCATAATGTGGACTAATTTCAAGGAGACGGTCAACGGAATTTTGGAATTTATTAATTGAATTATTAAAATATTCAGAAAAAGATTCATCAAAAATTGGATATTAAATGTAAATTAAAGAGGTAGTAAGAAAATTAACCTTAAGATTTTCAGAAACACGAAGTTAATAAAATAAAATCCAGGCGCTAAAGTGACGTGATACAAACGGACCTGAATGCGTGGGTCGCGCTATACTATGACATAGACGTTATTGTTCCGGGTTTTACCTAGACAAGATGCGGCGAGATGGCCGCGTGACGAAGAGCGAAACGTCTTTCCCTGTTGCGTACGAGGACTCATCTTTCACTTCACTTTAACATATGATTATACCATAATTATCAGCTCGTAACACCCAATACAATTTAGTTCACAAACTGAAGTTTATTTAAAGGTAACTAACGACATACGCTGGAAATATAACGGCCAATATTTTTTTTTAACAAAAACAAAGCTTAGTTTCTTAGGTTTTCACGCACATCACTCATTAAATAAAACTAGTTTTAACGGCTTTTCAGAATGATTTTTGACGTGACAACGTCTTAAATTAGGTTGCGGCTGGGAGTCACTTATGAAAAAGTGTAACGCTCGGTAACGTTACGATGAGTCTCTCGTGTTAAGTTTAAGTTTACATGTACAATGTTTTAGTAAACAAAATATATTTCTATAGTTAAAATTTGTGCAATTCTTATTTTCATTCAATTCCTTGTTCCTATTGTGCAATTTAATTATATTCATATCAATAAATATTCTACCGAGAAAAAGACGTTGTCACGTAAAATCTTCGCCCGTAAAACCGACTTTACAGGCAACCATTTTTTATTAAATAAAACGGCTGCGAAACGTCAATAAATCAATAAAGTTTCGTGCATATAATAGGTTACCATTAAAACTAGTTTTATTTAAAAATAAAGCTACTTATTTTCCTGTCCACAATTTTTGTACATAACAGGAATACAGCTAGAAAATTAAATACCATAATCAGAAATTGTGAGACTGGAACCCAATATAGACAGTTTCCTGCCTCCCAATTACCTATTGTGTTGATAGTTTGGTGATAAAATTATGACGAAGAATAATTAGATTAACAAATTTTGTGTAATTTTTGCAGGTTCACCTACAAAATCCTGGAGTTTGTTTACCAAACTCTGCCACTGCACCTTGCTGAACTCATAAAATTATGTTTTTACAACACAAACAAGACAAACAGGTATGTGTTAATATAGTAACATCGTAACCAAAATAGTAAGTGTCATCAAAATAAGTTAATCTGAAGACGGCAGTTATATTGTAGAAGCGACTACTGCATATAAATGTTATATAGTTAATTATATTTCCATATATCCATACTTCGTTCTGGCGGATTGCATGATCAATAATGACAGGCGGTATGATTTTTGTTAAGATATTTTTTTATTATAAACGTCTTACTGCTTAGTGTTTTATATATTATAAGAACAGTTTTCATTAGAAAATATCCAGCTCATCAACGGTACCATGCTATAATTCGATGCCAACCAACTAGCACCATTTGAAGTTGCACTCATCATTAAGCTTCGAATTTCTTTATTATCTTAAACGGCAGCTTATTATTTTAAGCTGCAGCTTTGCGCTATTCCTTCGCATCAAAGACAACTAACGACCAGTTTCAATAATGCAACACCAGTAAGAAATACGTTTATTAGATCATAATGTTTTTAATTTTAAGCATTTAACTGTTCAATGGTTCAGTTCAAAGAATAGAGATAGAGGGTGTATTCCGAAATATACATCAGTATACTGGCCAGTGGTAATGACGTTACGAATCCGACGCCATATTGTAATAGTATGCTACCATATTTTATCGGGAAAACGGATATGACGTATGACCGAGCGTGCGTGAGATACATTCGAATTTTATTTCTTTTTTATTTAAAGAACAATAATGGCATCCGAACAAAAAGAATTCCTTTTAATTGATGAGGTGAATAAACAAATCTTCTTTATTCGCACTCTTTTTAATATTTCGTCGATTTATGACGTCAGTGCACTGGCCAATATATTTCGGAACAATTTACCAGTATAGCCTCGATTCATGACGTCATTAGCACTGGTCAGTATACTGCTATATATTACGGAATACACCCAGAGAAAAGTCCATTTTGTCCAGGTTTTAGACGGGATTAGAAACCGCATCCTCCGCTATATAGCGGAACCCGCATCTACTGCTTATTAGAGCTTTGTTGCTTAGCATTCCTAAAGCTAGACGCGTTTTGAGCTTCTTGGAAGCTGTCGGGCTTAAAGAGATACCTCAACTTGGTGGCGCGTCATTATAGATATAGAGTTCCATTAGGGATACATAGCCCCAAAACCTCAAATAATATCTATATATATATATATATAAAACTCAAAGGTGACTGACATAGTGATCTATCAACGCACAGCCCAAACCGCTGGACGGATCGGGCTGAAATTTGGCATGCAGGTAGATGTTATGACGTAGGCATCCGTTAAGAAAGGATTTTGATCAATTCTACCCCAAGGGGATAAAATAGGGAATGAAAGTTCGTATGAAACTTTGCCAATTTTAAACCGACCGGGCTGTGACTTTGCATGCAGGTATAAGAGAATGTATAAAGAATCATAGATGAATGTCATTGTGTGTAATACAAGCCTGAGAACAAAAACTGTAGTCTACACTTCTGCTCTACACCGAAGCGAAGCGAGGGCGGGCTGCTAGTTAATAATAATAGCATTCGGTCCACGTGGTAGATCATGCATGGCCCCTGCGCCCTATTCCATTCTCGGGAATGCATGTGTGTCAGCCGTGGGGACGTCATAAGGTAAATACGATACGACCCAAAAACCTTCAAAAAAAGAGCGTACTCCTTCCTTAAAGGCCGGCATCGCATTTGTGATACTCCTGGTGTTGCAAGTGTTCATGGGCGACGGTGATCACTTACCATCAGGTGAGCCGTCTGCTCGTATGCCCCCTATAACATAAAAAAAAAAAAAGATGACGATGATATTGTATCTGTGAAGTATGAGCCTCTCCCGCCTGAGTGGGCGTCTGTCGGCGATGAGCGGCGCGCTGGAATACTTCGCGACGCGCGAGTTCTCGTTCCCCGCGCGCAACGTGCGCCGCCTGCGCGCGCGACTCTCCCACCCGGACCGCGCACTCTACAACCTGGACCCAAAAACCATCGAGTCAGTACTAGTTCGCTTGGCAATCAGATTAAACACGTTAACTGTTATAATTTTTATTTTTTAAAGCATGTAACTAATTGATGTTTAAATCTAAAGAAAATATAACTAGAAAAAATTCCACGCGGCCCAGGCAGCGGACGGGACTCGAACCCGCACCCTTCGCAATCCGGGCGAATGCACTGACCAATTATGCTATTAATACTGTAGGAAGGCCAAAGAGGAAGATCTTCCTCCGAGCTGAGTGATGGTAGCTCGGGGGCCGCGGCCCGACTGATGTTGGTCGGGCATCGTATATATGAAGAGTTAGCCTCCGAATTTCATTTGCGCGATGTAGGCTTCCATACTCTATTATGATCGCAGTGCAGGTAACGCCATCTCTTGAGGATGGTGAGTAATGATTTCCTCCATCCGTTGTATATATGTGGGGCATATAGATGTCGCCGCCACAATACATTCGCCCGGATTGCGAAGGGTGCGTGTTCGATTCCCGTCTGCTGCGTGGATTTTTTTAGTTTTTTTTTAGTGTTAGTTTAGTTATATTTTCTTTAGATTACGTTAACTATTAATTCTACTAATCAATGAACGGCTATTAACAATTTAGTTTGGTCGATGTCAACCACTCATCCTTAGTCAGTATACACTCCGAGTAGAGCGTTCACTCGCTACTGAGCTTCGGAAGTATTCCAACACTGCTCATCCATCTCTAACAAAAAAACAAGCGAGTTGTAAAAACTGATTTTCCTGTGAAAAACTCAGTAGAAAGGAACGTCCTAATAAGGCGTTTTAATGCAAGGATTTTGCTGTTTTCTGAATTCTTAATCAGTACCAATTACCAATTTCTTAGTTTCCTTTTTCATGAATAATTTACTATTGACAGATGGAAGGTTGCACTCCAGAACTTCGTAATAGGAGTGAGGAGACACGTGTTGATGGAGAAGGATGACACTATTCCTGCAGCCAGGAAGCGCCTGCGCAGGTCTGCATATAATGTCTTCTTCCTATTTCTTTCATATTCTGTCTCTTTAACACGATCTGAAATATTACCCTCGTAGCAGAAAATCTTTGATATTGTTACCTAAAGTGTGAGTCACACACCACAGAGCTAATGTTAAATTTTATTTAAATTTTATCTGTTCTCGCTTGGACAGATAATTGACACTGTCAAATCATGCCCAAATTGTTACTATCGTTAAATGATTCAACACATTTTTTAGCTTACCGGCACAACTGAACAGTAAGAGTTAAGCAAGTTGGTGGAACTCACGCGTTAAATAAAACCATAATTATAGTCATGACATCCTCTTTTGCAAACAAATAAATCAGTATTAATCATCAACTGTATTGCCTAGTTATCAAGAAATAAAATTTATGCAAAAAACCTTGTCTGTGTATAAAATCTTCAAAGTACTTTTCGACGGCCTAGCCCCAAAGTAAGCACAGGCTTGTGTTATGGGCTATGGCTAGGGTAACGGATAGAAAAGATATATTGATACATATTATATTAGTATATTTATAAATAAATACACATTAAACATCCATTACTGGAATACAAATGCTCGTATTCATCACACAAAATCTACCACCACCGGGATTTGAAGCCGGGACCTCTCGAGTAGGCGAAACCTTGAAACCTGACGAACAGACCACTCGGCATCGGAGGTCGTTAATATGTCTATAGTAAAATGTTCAATAACATTATTTCGTTTTCGTGTTAGAATGTACATCCTGCATCGAGGGCTCACGATCCTCATCCCCGTGCTTATCAGCACGTACCTGCTCACCAGAAGAAGAGGAGAGATCTCGCTACTAACAAGTTTCACCAAGCAAGCAATTTGGTTTTACCGAAATGCACAGAAGCCATCTAAATTCCTTCTGTTTCACGGTGAAACCTCCGATTTGAATAGATAACAGATTCATAATGTTCTGAAGAAGCTGAAGTTATAGCCAATTTCAATTAAAAACTGAAGTTAACAACGTGATCTTTGTTAATAACTATAGTATTTAATCTCTTCTTATCTTAATTCTAGTTTAGCTTCGTTGGTTTCAAATGATTACAGTTATTCTAATTAATATTTATTGATTCATACTTATAGGTTGACCTAATTATTGAGCTACTATCAGTTGTTAACTTCGAGAATACTGCTTACTGCTTAGAATACTGCTTAGACTTACTATACTAATAGGAAATTGAGTAGTGTGAAGGTTTCAATACAAAATCACTATCCAGACTTCTGAATCTAATTCCTATTTTCTGGTGGTTTTTAGAATCTAAAATTATAGATTTTATAAAATCTCTATTTCTTGCAAACTATGCCCTGTTAATAAAGAATAGGTACAAGCAAGAATTATCCTATCAGTCAGATATCGTAATATGAATTTTAGCTTCCTTAATTTCTTTTTAATATATTAGCTTCACAAAAAATACTTTTAATCATAATAATTAACAATATGAATGGTTCTTTTCTGATATAAATTTAAATTCAATGTTCAATTAGGTAAGTATTCTCGTATTGAGATTATCAACTTTAATATCATTATTTATTTTATATTAACAATAAAAAAACTGGCAATCCTTATATCGTAATGTTTAACTCATAATTATTTACAATATAAATTAATCGTTATTTGAATTATTATTATTGTATTTAGTGAATTGATTTAGTTAAATGGCTTACATTAAGTATTTCCTCATGTCATTATTATGTAAACGTTTTAAGATAAATCTTAAATGGGTAAAGAAAAGCATATTTTTTTGGGTCTAACGTCGTTTATTTCGCATTACACTCTGTAGTGCTGGGTGGGATGTTACAAGGGGCGGCTCACTGCTTGTTTGCGGCTTCGTGGAGTTTCTTCTGCACGTCCTCGGCCTGCTTCACGAAGTCTTCGTAAGCGCTCTTGATCTTGGGTGCCAGCTTCTGGTTGGTCTGGTCGACGTTAGCGGCTACCTCCTTGGCCAACTTCTGGGTTTCCTGTTGCAATTGTGAAGCAGAATAAGTTATATTATTATGACAAATTGGTAAGTGAATCAAAATTTCTAAAATTCATATTAAGGTTTCAATATAAATCGGCGAGTGATAGAAACATTTGTAGCAAATGCATTAGCTGAATAACTAACGCTATGTTTACAAGAACTTTTAATCAGTAGTCAATACTGTCACTCAGTAATACACCAGCCAAATAAAACCCGCCGAATTTACAATGATTTTAATAATGTATGAATATTATTATGCCATTCAACATATTTAAAGCAGTAAGAAAATCCACTTAAATGTAGTTCTAAACAAAGACCTTTTATTTTTGAGTAAATAAAATATCTTCTTCGCTTACTTGCACGAATATTCTTAAATTGAGTTTCAACAACTGATATAACTGATTAAAACTAGTTTTTACGGGTTAATGCACGAAACTTTATTTATTTATTGACGTTTCGTAGCCTTTACAGGCTTCGTCGTCAGAATAAAACTTTTATTTAATTTGTCGAGCTACCTTCGAAAGACCTACCTAAGAAACAAATATGATATAACTGAGATAGAATGAGATCATCAAAGATCATTATAATTTAAACTCTATGTTGCTGTGGGCCAGGATGCATTAACATTTTATTAAAATTTACCCAGATTTTATCCAGTGGTAGAATCCACAATAAACTTTTGTTGAAAACTTGTATGAAATAACTAACGCAGTTGTGGATCCATCGGTCGTTTTAAATCCTAAGAATGATAGAAAATAATTGTACTGACCTGGAGAGCGTTTTGAACAGCGGTTTGCAGTTTGTCCTTGAGTGCGGTGGCCTGTTGCTCTACCTCGGGGTGCGCTTGGCGTAGGTCCGCCGCAGCCTTCTCAATGTTCTTGCGCGAGCTCTCCAGAGCCTCCTTTGCCTTGCCGTTTGCGTCACCGAGCTATAAATATGTAACAACATCTTTAATAGATACCAATCCTAAAAGATAAGTGAGAAGAGCTATTGCCTTCCTTGCAACATCTATCTTTAAAATTTTATTCCTTAAATGACATTTCATATTATCAAATGCTGATGAGTTTCTTGCGGCCAATCTTCTCATCAGCTATAAGATGTCCTGAATATTGCAGAATTCAAAAGAGTTTTCAATAAGTCAATTTGAATAAAGTATGACTTCATTTGACTACATTAGGGAAAACAAATTGAACCTTATATTTTAAATTACTAGTCGTATTGACTAGTTAAAGGGCTGATATTGTAAAAATCAAAGATTAACCAATTGTTGCTGACCTAAAAATAAAAAGAGATAGTCTGATACAATTATGTAACTCCCGTGTGAATATTAGCAAAAATAATTCTCGGAACCGTGATAACAATACCAAAACAATTGATAACAACGTAAAATTCTTTAAGTAATGGACACGGGAACACTTGTGCAGCTAATAGCTAAGCTAATATAATTAAATTTGAATTGAATTGAATTCGAATCACGCTAAATGTCAAATTACTTACCGCGTTTTGCAAGCTAGAGGAGAATGAAGACAACTGCTGCAGCACTGTGTCGGAGCCGGACTGGAGGGCCTTGGTGAAGTCCTGTGTGTTCTTGGAGTTGACGAGAGAGTTTATTTGTTCGCTGAACGTCTTCTGGAACTCTGCTGCGTGCTTCTCCAAGTCTTGCAGAGGGGTCGTGGAAGGCGCATCGCGCTTCACGAAACCGTGTGCCTGGAATTGAGATGAAACCCGTTGATGCAATATTAATACTGGACAAGAAACGTTTAATTTTTGATGTATATGAGATAACGGTACAAAATCTAATAATTATATCTATTTACACTAGAAAAGTTACACCTTTTAAGATTAGGTTTCAATCAAAAAATAATGTTGACTTACGAGTGCCAGGCAGGCGACGAGGACGACGAATTTGGCGGCCATTGTGATGTGAGGATAGTCTGCAATGTTACTCCGACTGCAACACAAGGGTGAATGTGTAGGGAGCTGGCATGTCGTGGATTATATAGCCGCCAGTGGCGCGGGTGGGCGGGGGTGCGCGGGCGCAGATAACGGAGCTCCGGGAGGGCTCCACGTAGATGTTTCCTGTTTACGGGGTGGGCGGGGACCGGAGGGCAGCCTCGGCCTGTGCCCTGTGCTGACCGAGGATGGTGCATGCTTGCAGTATGCCAACTGTTGATAATGCACCGTGACTTTCTTCCGCGTATTCATGCATGTCACGTTTTCCAATACCTTATTATTTTATTCTTATTGTTTGTTCGTTATTGTACTTATTTACATCTTTTGAGGGTCGAGTATTCGTGTGAATTGTAGAACTTATTTTTCTGATTTGGATCTAAAAAAATCCATTTAATGAAACGATCACTTTTAAGTTTTATCGGGATCAGTGAACTTAAATAATCACTACTATAAAATGATATAACAATAAATAATTAAGTAACATTATTGCTGGACGATAACAATAAAGTAGCATTTCATTACATTTAATGAAATGATTATACTCTATATTTGGATTTATAAATAACTGGAACAGTTTTAATGATCTGTATTCCTTTGTGCAAGTTATGGTTTTATTTTGTATATCTACATTTTTTCTTTTAACTGTTATTTTCCATGTTTGCCCAAGTATACACGAACATGTGCCTATTTATTTGAACTGATGTGGCTTTTTTATACGCGTTTTTTATGCGCATGAAACATGGAAAAAAGGGATCTCCTCATAGTGCACCGGCGAAAAGATCAACGCGTGGTGATTTACGTGGTATAATATCTTTGTGGTTGTGGATTATACCTGTCTCTACAAACTGGGTGCTTCCTCCCTAAACATAATCAGGACGTGATAAGCAGGACAAAGGAGCAATGATATTCCTACCTGTTTAAACGACCCCTGGTATTTACCACGTTGTTGTGTTGCCATGAGAGGACTGGTTCTATTGATGTTAAGATCACATAAAGTGTACATATTATAAATAATTTTGTTGAAATAAAACTAGTTTTAACGGGTTAATGCAGAAACTTTATTTATTTATTGACGTTTCGCAGCATGTATACTTGGGCAATTGCGGTAAAAAGTCTTTCGAAAGTAGCTCGACAAAGTAAATAAAAAATTATTATTATGACGATGCAGGTCTGAAAAAGCTAAATAAATATTAAAATAAATATTAGGTTCTTCATTATATAGATAATTGTTTATTTGTTAAATTCTCTTTTGTAATTTTTATCTATATTGCGATACCCTGACAGGGTTCATGTTAGGTACTTTATGCATTTTGTAACTTGTAACCATCCATGTAACCACATGACTGCAATAAATTGAATTGAATTGAATTGAAGCTGCGAAACGTCAATAAATAAATAAAGTTCGTGCATTAACCCGTTCAAACTAGTTGTATTTGATGAGTGATGTGCGTGAAAACCTAAGAAACTTTGTTGTCCTATTTCTATGCCTAAACAAACTACATTTTTTTTGTATTTTGATGGCTATGAATACTTATTTTTCTAGTAGCCAGCAAAGCTTGTATTCGTATCAAAGTAACAAGTAATACCGAATATATCGAACATAGAAATATCTATGTTATAATAAATTTAAGTTAAAACAAAATCCAGTGGTATTTATAAAGAAACTATTAAGAACATCATCAGATACATTGCTACGCTGGATAGTAAGTTCTTTTAGTGTGCGTGTTTTAGTGATAACGTCTTACATTTCTTAATGTTCTTTAGTTATTACAATTTTTGTGCAATCAATTTTAGTGAATCTAGGTGTTCTTACTATTTGTAGCTTTTTAAACGAAGTTTCTTTGTTGGATGGTATGGGATCGGCGGATATGGCTAGGCAAAAAAAAAAAAAGATTTTTCTGTTTTGTAGCGTATTCTGTGTAGTTGTTTATTTTTAACTTCGTTCCAACCAAATGTTTAACGACACTTAGATTTGGTCTTTTTTTTAATTAGTAATAATCAATAATCTACTACAAGTAACAAGCATTCATGTCTAGAAGCTATGCCATCGGCGGTAATTAATAATAACTTTATCCTCATCCATTTTCTGTTTCTTAATATCGACATATAAGTTTAGCCGTATTTATTTTTATTATAGACTTTGACAACAGTTGTTCCCAGCACAATTTTAGTAACATTTTCTGTCATTAGCTTATCTGACGAATAACAAACATAATCCTAATAATCCAAAGGAAGAAAACTCAGTCAGAATGGGTCTCATTCAGATATTTTGTAACGTGGTGTTTTAGCCGCGTGGCTATATATTTACATTACCTTCATCTTTTAACGCAGTTTAAAATCTTCGTAAGTTATCTCATTCTTTACTTGAACTTTTTTTTAATATATTTACACATTTTTTTATAAGTTGTTTTTAAAATTACTGTGCTAGTACTACTGCACTAGTATTGTGCTAGTAGGCACTTAAAGCGAGCTCGAAAGAGGAGCTCGATGGCGCAAGAGGTTAGCGCTTTCGGCTGCGATCATTGAACTTAAGCAACTTTTGCTGTGTTCAGTCATTGGATGGGTGACCAAAAATTACTATCTCGAACTGATCCGTGCTTTGGAAGGCACGTTAAGCCGTTGGTCCCGGCTGCATCTGCAGTCGTTAGCACCCGCCAATCCGCACTGGGCCCGCGTGGTGGGTCATGGCCTAATCTCCCTATTCCATCCATAGGGAAGGTCCGTGCCCCAGCAGTGGGGACATTAATAGGTTGATGATGATGAATGATTAAGGCTGCCATCTCTAAAATGTGGCAACCAGGGTAAGACGCGTGATAACCCCGGATTTTGTTGCCCAGAACCCTGACAGACCAAAAAAAAACAGTTAAAAATGTCACAAATCAACTTTTTTATGTTGATCTAGGCAAAAGAGCTAGCAGTCTACCTCATAATAAGTGGTCACTGCTGCCCATGGACACTTGCAGCACCAAGGGCCACTCAGGCGTTGCCGTAAATTTTAAACCCGGACTACAAATAAAACCCCGCCCGGACGCTCCCCGGACGCCCCGTAAACTAGGACAAATCCGGGGAAACCCGGACGGATGGCAGCCCTATGAATGACCTTCTCCACTTTGAAGTCGGTTAAAAAGGTAGTGCTATTTCCTGGTGGGATTCTGTAAGGTGCAGCCTGTTAATCCATGACACTATTACTTACATAGTTTTAGAATACAATCTCACAAGCTTACGTAATTATTAGTTGTACGGGTTAATGCAACAAGTAGTAAGAATGATGTTATTTGCTAATCTAGTGGGCGCGTGTCCTTGTGCCCTCCGCTCGTTATCACCGAACACCGCGATATTGACTCTATTGGCAGGTTATCTCAAAGGCAGGGATGCTGTGACAAAGCCTATTGCCAATTCTTTTCTTTTTTTATAGCTAGGTCCAACAAATGACTCCACCCTATCTGATGTTAAGTGATGGCGGAGTCCAGAAGCGAATGTAGCTGGTACCTACCTACCTCACCATGCCAGCCTGCAAGTTGCTTCTTCACCCCTCTTTTAAAGGATCCCGGTTTGTAGGAGGGAGGGAACACGTGCGCAAAGCATTCTATTTGCGGATCGTGCGACAAAGAAATAAGTCACCAAATTTCTTTGCTCGTGTTAACAAGCTCTGGAAGACAATCTCCTCTCAATTAAGATATTGAGTAACATTGGAAGTTCATTTACGTGGACAGCTGGTGCTGATAGCAAGAAACTGGCCTGAATCCACGCAAACATCATTATCATCTACACCAACCTATTAATGTTCCCACTATTGGAGTACAGGCCAACCATCCATCCCTAATAGAACACTGTTTATATTTATACTGTACTAGCCGTGCCCCGCGGTTTCACCCGCGTTTTTCTCGTTTCGTGATAACTTTTAAACGAAATATCCGATTGAGATGAAACAAAAGTATTTTACTTCTACATAAATACTCTTGATAACATAATGCTTAATTTCGGTAAAGATTAATATTACGATACATAGTTAACGTAGTTTTTTTTTCTTCAGACGATTTAATAATTATTTTGAACACAAAATCGGTTATTGTGCTTAAACCATGATAGCTAGATATATGTTCTTGCGGACTTTTTTGTAGCTCTTAATGGGATCTACAAACCCGTAGTACATCATTTTGTTTTATTGTCAATAGTTTTTGCAGCGCACGCAAAAATAGGTTTTCGATTTTACACCTTGTGTTACAAAATAGCAATTTTATTACAGATCCCTAATTTTGAAAAAAAATATAGAAAAAATATAGAAAGAATCATTCAAATCGGACCAGTAGTTCCAGAAATTAGCGCGTTCAAACAAACAAACTCTGTAACTTTATAATATTAGTATAGATGACACAGCAATCAAAATGTGTATTGGTGGCGACATGATTTTTTTGTAAATATTGCTACTTCTGTTAAATGCTGATGAGTTTCTTGCGCCTATAGTTCTCATCAGCTAAAATATGCCGTGATGTCCTAAATGGGTGGTAGGAAAATATATTGGACGATTCAAAAGAGCTTTCAATAAGTCATTTTGAATAAAGTATCATTTCATTTCATTGCATCCCTATGGATAGAATAGGGAGATTGAACCCCGACGGTGCTAACGACTGCAGATGCAGCCGAGACTAATTGCTAACGTGACTTCCGAAGCACGGAGGAGCTCGAGATAATAATTTTTGGTCACCCATCCTATGACCGCCCATTGCGAAAGTTGCTTAACTTCCACGATCGCAGGCCAATAGCACTATCCACCTGCGCTATCTAACTCCTCCACCACAAAATCATCATCATAATATAAATACTCTGTCTTTTTAACACACATTTTGTTCACGAGTTTTTTTTTTGAGATCAGTATTTTTTTTATGTTAAAGGAGTTGCCAGCAAGCTTATGGCCCGCCTGATGGCAAGCGGCCACCACAGACTATAGATAGACGCTTGTGGTACTAAAAATATCACTCGCCTACCCTGACCCAATCCCCCACCCCGTGGAGCCCTGGAACCTTACTCGACGACAGAAACAAACGGCTAGGGAGTGGAACTCCTTGCCGAGGTCTGTTTTCCCGGACCAATATAACCTGGACATCTTCAAGGCCAGAGTGAACAGGCATCTTCTAGGCAGGCGTGTATCATCCTAGGCCTCATCATCGCTTTCCATCAGGTGAGATTGTGGTCAAACGCATTGCCTATTTAGCATAAAAAAAAAAACACCACCACCATAAGATAGTGTTATTTCACTGTGGTCTTCTGTAAGGTGACACTAGAAATTTGCACGCCTACATTGTCAAGGCAATTGCAGGTGGTTAGTGCGTTCGGCTGCGATCGCTATAGTTAAGCAACTTTCGCAGACTTTGACCGACCAGGTCATTGGATCAGTGACCAAAAATCTTCTATCTCGCCAGGTTACGCCCTTGGTCCCGGCTGCATCTGCAGTCGTTAGCACCCGCCAATCCGCACTTTCATCCATAGGGAAGGCCTGTGCCCCAGCAGTGGGGACATTAATAGGCTGATGATGATGATGATTATCAAGGTATAAATATTGTCGACCAAAAGCTTATGTAACACCTTAATTGTGCACAATATTTGAGCAAATACATGATTTGGATTTGGTGGCAGTCACTTCCCCAGACGGGCACTTCAATTCCAGCGGAGAATCCACTATTGAGGCAGGGCTACCCTCCTTCATAGGCAACGCGCGATAGTAATACGACAGATTTTACTCTGGTTTTGCTAGCGTTATAGGCTAGTGGCCGCTTACCACGACGAAGGGCTAAATGCTTTTTTTTTCAGCATTTATAACCGAGCTCCAAAGAGTAAGAGGTTCTGGATTCCTCGCAATCTCATTTCAACATAAAACTGGATATGTTAGAAGATTTTAATGCAATTAATAAGCAGCCCTAGGTCAGAGGGAGTGCGCCTTGATCTTGTCCCCCCGGGAGGCGGATGTCAACGAGCGGTAAACAACATTACCGCTTATCGCTGGCAAATACATTACTCAGCGTTCGATTGACCCCGATCTGACGTGGAACTTTTCCTAACAATATACTGTCTTCTGGTATATAATGAGTAGAGGTGCGGACAACCGACTCATTATCGTAAATATTGTTTGCTAATACACTCCGAGGGGTCTTTTCCTATACAGACAAAGAAAGGAGATTGCTCAAATTGGCCTAAATGCACAAAAATTATTGACATACACGGTAATTCTTGTCGTAATTTATAATTTAATTTACAGTCATTAGATTTCAACGGACACCTTTGTATAATATATTTAATTTAAAAAGGACTTTTAATTTTACCGGTTTGGAAAACATACGAATCATTTTTAATGGCTATGGGTGTAGTAACATTCAGCCAAAGACTGATCGAAGTTGTTTATATAACATAAAAACAAATCTATCTTGTAAAGATCGATAAAATAAATCATTTTTTGTATTACACTGTGGTATTAATATCCACAACTATATTATAATTTTCACTAGATGCAAATGTGCTCAGATAATTATTATAGATGGTAGGCGACATCATAAAGTCTATTGCCATACATTTTTCGCCAAACACCTCCATAAACACATTATAATCTGTATATATGTTAGAGTTTAAGATATCTATCTATGGGCCTATGTTCCCTGACTATAAATTAATAAATAAATAAAATTATAAGGTGTGATACACTAAAAATCTAAAATATGGTTATCTTAAAAACATAACAAAAATAGTGAAGCTACTGAATATATGGCTATAGAACCTAAATCTCTTAGCTTTCTTTGGTTAACGAGAGTTTAAAAATTCTCTCTAATCTGTGGCTCATTCACAATCATCACACAGTTTCTGTCACAGAGTACCTACCTTATTATAACCGGAAATGACACCTGATTTTAAAAGGTACTCTTATGCATTAACTTTAAAAACAGGCAATTATCTGTTAATCTACATGTTCTATATACCTGAATCTAATCCATAATTTCGGTACTTGGCTTGATTTCCCTAGTTTACTATATAACTTATTTATTTTTTATTATTTTAATATGTTTAGTGTATATGGTTTATAGAAGTTGTCAGGGGTGTCCGTCAATAATATTCGTTTCTACAGTAATTTATATATAATTTCGAATCTATGAAACAATTTTTCATGATTATTGGTCTTTAGGCCAAACATGTATGGAAGCTGAGCAATCTCCTTTGGTGACTCATTTCTTTGTCTTACTATTCGCAAGTGGAATTGTTTGCGCACGTGTTCCCTTCTTCCTACAGTCTGGGGTCCTTTAAAAGAGGAGTGATGACGGATTTTTGTGGGCCGGTACGGTGAGGATGGTTGACGTGGCAGTACATAACTGCTGTACCAGCTATCTTCGCGTCTGGACTTTAACACCACTTAACGTCAGCTGGGGGTAGAGTCATTTTATTTTATTAGGGATAACAAACAGTTGTTCAATATATGAATATAAGTTATTTACGGGATTGTTATCATGTACGTACCTTGTTTTTAGCGAGTTTCCGAAATTCCGGCAATGTTGTAAGCGCCATGATCACGGAGTTGCAATTTGTTTTATTATGGCGCTTGCAACAGTGCCAAAATATCGGTAACTCGCTAAAAACAAAGTACATGATAACAATCATGTACTTTGTTTTTTTTTTTTTTTTTTTTAGCGGTAACTCGCTAAAAACAAAGTACATGATAATAACAATCCCGTAAATAACTTATATTAGTATAATGTTAGTGGCCATGAAAGTTTAAAACAATATATGTTAAATGAAGGCTTACATTTATGTTATAATTAGTGTCATTTGCTTACCTTGTTATAAAAATAGCTATAAAATAAACTCGGAACATCCAGAACTAAAGATTTGGGTCGAAATTTCCTTTTAACTGTGAACTAACTGAAAGCATAGCACCCAGCACCACTTTCGAGTTATCTCTCATGCTATTTTAAAAAAATGGGTGCGTGTACTTATGTAGGCGCGTGAGAAGTTATCCTTCTTTGGCATCGTTTAAAATTAGTTTTTAATTGCATGCAAATAATTAATTACAATAAATTAATAAAAAGTCTGGAAAAGGACACAGTCAATAAAGTTCAGTTTTAATTTGAAAAAATAAATAAATAATCAAAATATTCAATTGAAATCGCTACTGAATATAATTTATTAGAACATATGTGATTTGCACTTGTATGAAACTCAAACACGTATTCCGAATATACAAACTAGAAACATGTGGATAAATATTATAAATATGAATACCTATAACTGTTACTTTATTACAAAAAATAAAGATGTGGTTTTTGGTTCTACTACACCAATGGTCAAGAGATGGCGCTGTAGTCTCCTGAATCGCGCTTTGGTTCCGTTGTTCCAGATTAATAAATACTTTTGATAGGCCTTCACAATGCAGTCGTTAGCACCCACTAAATAGAGATTCTATTTCTATTTTGTTGGTAGATTTTCTTAATGTGCGGTAAACACAAAAGTAACGCATAAAGTTGGTCGCTAAAGCGACCAACTTCATGCTGTTAAAATTTTGTGTTACAGTGATGCGCGCGCATCTTAAAATTTCACTCTCATCATTTTTTCATAACAAAGTTCAAAGAACATTTTATTGTAAAATCGCCTTTGGGGCCATCAGTGTCTTTATGCAACGGGGGTTGTCAAGGCCGGGAGTTAAGTACCCGAATTACAGCCAAGGATGTTAGAAAAGTTATTAAATCTATGTCTCGAGGAAAATCACCCGGTCATGATGACTTAAGTATTGAACATTTAAAGTACGCGGGTACTCATCTTGCCAGAGTTCTAGCGATGTTCTACAGTTTGTGTTTGGGGCACTCTTATCTACCAGCAGATATGCTGAAGACGGTGGTGGCACCAATAGTGAAGTGTAAGACTGGGGACATAAGTGACTATCGTATCAAAAGTGCTTGACGGTCTGCTGAATACTCAACTACAAAAACACATATCGATTCATGATAACCAGTTTGGCTTTAAGAAGGGTCTTTCTACCGAGACTGCCATTTTGAGTTTGAAGCAGACCGTGAAGTATTACACGGATCGTAATACACCCGTGTATGCTTGCTTCCTCGATCTCTCGAAAGCATTCGACCTGGTAAGCTATGATATATTGTGGAAAAAACTTGAGAGCACTTCAATGCCACATGAACTTGTACAAATCTTTAAGTTTTGGTACTTGCATCAGGTCAATGTAGTTCGGTGGTCGGGAGAGTACTCTGAACAGTACAGGTTGGAGTGTGGAGTGAGGCAGGGTGGGCTGACCTCGCCAACGCTATTCAACCTTTATGTGAACGCACTGATTGGGGAGCTCAGTGGCACACACGTAGGTTGCCACATACAAGACGTTTGCCTGAATAATATAAGTTATGCAGATGATATGGTGCTGCTGAGTGCTTCAGTTTGTGGGTTGCCGATGTTACTTGCCATATGTGAGCGGTATGCCCTTAGTCACGGCTTATTATACAACGCAAAGAAAAGTGAATGCGTGGTCTTTCGGGCCAGAGGGAAGTGTCCAGAGAATATCCCACCCATAAAACTGAACAGTACATCATTAAGAATGGTGGATCAATTTAAATATCTTGGACATTGGGTGACCTCTGACCTGAGGGATGATACTGATATTGAGAGGGAACGCAGGGCACTGGCAGTCAGAGCCAATATGATTGCTCGTAGGTTTGCTTGTTGTTCGAGGGGTGTCAAAATAACTGGCGGAACGCACCCGGTGAACTTGTCAAATTGTATCAGCTGGTTTTAAAATTATCAATAATTAGGTTTTTCGTGTTATTTCTATTTAAAAATAGATTCACAGTGTAGTGTATATAGTAAATATTGTGTGGAATTGTTTTCTCAAGAATTGGACAGTAAACATTTAAAATACTGCAACACAAATATTGTAACGACTACCTACTTGTCAAAATCAAGAAGAAAAACTTGTAATATTCAAGAATAATTACGAAAAAGGACAATAGTGTGACATGCTGCATCATAAACCGGGGGAGTACATTTTATTTTTTCAGTATTTTCTATAAAAAAGAGTGTCATTGTCGATTAATGAAAGTGTATAATTTAGTTTTTCAACTCAGAAAACCTCAACAAATTACTGCACATAACTCACTTAATCAGTGAGTAACGTCACAATTCAAAACGAATAGCACAGTAAACCTCTCTTTGCTTGACATAATAGTGGAAGCAAAATTTGATGGTGACTTTTTGCTCCAGTCATACACCCTCTCTTACTCTTCACAAGCTATACACTAACAACAGTACATTTGAAAATAACTGTCTGAACCCTATTGCTGTGTAATTTGTTCTTATATCATAGTACTAGCTGTTATTATATATTGAGATATTTGTTGCTTTATTCAGTTAGGAAAATTTAATGAGACATAGCAACCTTTTTTAATATTGAGTGCTTATTTACTAATATATAATAGATATCGAATATTATCCATTTAGTTGGTCTATCAATTAAGATAAGAAAAGCAGTTTATTAATTAATTCTGTATTATTATCTACCCTCATATAATAACAATAAAAATAAAATTGTTTTTGGGAACTGTGCAGTATAAAATATAATAATAAGTAATTCTGAAGCAAACTCACATTTTTTCTAACTCATTTCAGGTTATAAAGAAACAAGTACAACTTAATTACAACAATGATGACCCGCAAAGCTGCAGCTCAATGCACAGAGCTCCAACTGAGGCATGCTCTTGAAGAACTCAAGCATGCAAAGGAGACTTGTAGTCAGCTACTTCAAGAACGTGAGGAGAATGAAGAAGAAATTAGAAAGGTCATAGACAGGAACACGCAGCTTAAGTGTGAACTATCGCATCTTCATACTGAACACATAGAAGTCCAACTACAACGAGACAATTTGAATGATACCATCAGCCACTATGATGAGCAGTTCAGCACTTATGAGAGGGCTCTGCAACGCATCACTGACCTTGAGAAGGAGCTAAGTGCAGCAAATACCCAAGTAGCGCATTTTATGGAAGCTCAGCAGCTTCAAGAGTCAGCACATACCCAAAGTCTTTATGAGGAACTGATGGCATCACCCGGAGGACCTCTAATGCAGTGCCAGCAGCCCATCTATTCTAAATGTAACTCTAACCCCTGTGTAAATGATTTGAATTCTGACAATTCATGTCAATGTTCTGCCGGGAAGGGACTTGTTAAGCTTAGTAAGAACAAATTAAAAAGATATGTTAAAGTCAGAAGGTATATTTTAAAAACTAGGAAACTTATAAATAAAGAAAAAACATTTTATAGAAATATTGAGTTTGTTAAAGAACGTACACAGTTACTACAAAAATTAGATATTTGCCGTTCCATAATTGAAGAAAATAGATTAACATATGAACAAAATATGGAGTCATTGAATATTAAGTTAAAAAGCCTTCAACAATCATTATCTAAAATGACTCAGAATTATAATAACTCAAAAAAACAGATAGATGAATACATTCTGGCCTTAAAGTGTCTATCTAACCCCTCCCTTCACGAAGACACACCTGTAAAGTGTCACTCTTTGGTATCGAATCAGAGCATTACTGAAGAAAATGACACTGATCCAGTATGTGAGTCCTTGATTAATAAATCTGTTCACTCAGAGACCACAATTAGATGTAATTCTTTTAAGCAGAGAAACTTTCATAAGTATATAATGTTATGTGACGAATTTGGTAAAGATCTGGGTTGCTTACTACAAAAACAGCTGGGTGAAAATACAATTAATTATTGTTTGCCAAGTGTCACAATGCACCAATTAATGAAGAAAATATTAACTCTTGAACTTGACAAAAATACAAGTTTAATTATTTTAATTGGTAATAGAGGTAATGTTGGCAAAAATGACATTATGACTTACTATAACTCTTTGTGTTCTCTAAATGTAAATAGAATAGTTATGTATACATTTCCTTATAGTAAGAGTCTATCAAGTGAAGAAAATAATATTAGGTACAGGCTAAATTTGACATTAAGTACCATGTCTCAGTATAGTGGTCAAAAAGTACATTTAATTGATATAAATAAATTAATATATAATTTTAAAATGACAAGAGATAAATATTATCTTTCATATTACCATAAGAGACAAATAGCTTCTTCGCTATTATTTTATTTTACACACATAGCCAAAAACTTGGCTAACACTACTGCTTCTATTGAGCAGCATAATTATGTGGATCAGACTTTGGAATTTGTTCCAAATACTGACATTAATTGTAATTTAAATTAGTTCGTAAGACAACAGAGGAGCTCTCTAGCTATATCATGACCAAGGAAAAGTCTAAATTTCTAAATATTGTTCACCAAAATATACAAGGCTTTTCTGGTAAAGACTTAGAACTATGCTTATTTTTAAATACAATGAATATAAACATTTTATGTATTACAGAGCACTGGCTCAGAAATTATGAATTAGTTACAGGCTTAGATAATTATACAGTTGTTAGTAGTTTTTGTAGGAAATCGGCTATCAGGGGAGGCTCTCTCATAATCTTACAGAATAATCTTAAATACAAAGAACGTGCAGATATTGTTTCACTTTCAGTTGAACGTAATGTTGAACTATCTTGCGTGGAACTGGAAGAAATGATCATAATATGTGTATATCGACCCCCATCTGGGAATTACACTCAATTTGAGTCCGCTATGGAAGACGCTTTCAATATAGTATGTAAATGTAATAAAGTGGTTGTTGTGTGTGGTGATTTTAATATAAACATTTTAGTTAAGTGTCCATTAGTGAGTAGGTTTCTAAACTTATTTAGATCATATAACTTGAAGCATACCTTCTTTGAGCCTACCCGCATCACACATGCATCAGCAACCTGTTTGGATAATATTTTTTGTAATAGAAATGTTTTTAATAAATCAATAATAAATTGTATTAATTCTGATCATAGTGGACAATTAGCCTCTATTGAACACCATCATGCTTCACCCAAACATGACCTAACTTGTAGACCAATTACACAAACGGGTATAAATAAATTTCAAGATAACGTTTATCACAAAATATCGAACTTACCAGTTTGTAATAATAATAATATTATGTATGAAGATTTATTCAATTTAATTAAAGATGAATTCAATAAAATATTTAAACGCAAATTAATTAAATGCCATAGCTCTAAAAAGAAATTTAGTGATTGGGCCACACCGGGTATTTACAAAAGTAGAAATAAGTTGTATCAATTATATGCTCTCAAGGCAACCTCATCTGATCCTAAGTTTATAGAATATGTCAAAAACTATTCAAAAACTTTTAAAAAGGTGTGTGCCATAGCAAAGTCTAAGTTTTTATCTAAAAAAATTAGTCTTTCCGATAATAAAATAAAGACAACTTGGAATATAATTAATAATGAAACTGGAAGAAATAAATTTAATGAACACACATATTCTTTAAAAATAGACAATAAGACTATTAGGACAGATGATGCCGTTGCAAACACTTTTCAAAATTTCTTTTCTAGTGCACCATTTGAAACAACTAGAAATCTTAATTCTTGTTCTAGGTTAGCAATGACCCTCCTTGAGTCAAGTGTTGATAAGTGCAGTAATGATTTTTATTTTAGACATATCAGTAGTGATTGTATTATAAAAACTTTTAATTCAATTAAAATTAAAAAGACAGAGGATTATTGGGGAATATCAACATATATAATAAAACCGATTATCACTGTCATTGCGCCACAACTGGCCATTATATTTAACAAATGTATTGATGAGGGAGTGTTTCCAGATCTAATGAAATGTGCTAAAGTTATCCCTCTCTTTAAGGCTGGTGACAAATCAGATCCCAGCAATTTTAGGCCTATATCTGTATTACCAGCGCTAAGTAAAGTATTTGAGAAAATAATTTATAACCAATTACTAGCACACTTTTCTATAAATAAGCTACTTCATTTAAAACAGTTTGGTTTCACTAGAGGCAAAAGTACTACTGATGCTGGAACTGCACTTCTCAAACACATCTTTGATATATGGGAGAGTAAGCACGATGCTATTGGCATTTTTTGCGATTTATCTAAGGCGTTTGACTGCGTTAGCCATGAAATATTGTTAAATAAAATGAAGCATTATGGTGTATCAAATATTTCACTAAGTCTGATACAGTCTTATCTTTCTGCTAGGATTCAGAAAGTGGTTATAAATCAAGCTGAGTCTACAGGAGCACCCATTTCTATGGGAGTGCCCCAGGGTTCAATATTGGGCCCATTGCTTTTCCTTATTTATATTAATGACCTTCCTCACTTTACAAGAGATTTGTGTGAGACAGTACTATTTGCTGATGACACCTCTTTAGTGTTTAAAGCTGGGAGAGGAAATGATTGTTATGACGAAGTAAATTGTGCTCTCTCTGAAGTCCTTCACTGGTTTACGGTAAATAATTTAAAACTAAACTCTAGTAAAACAAAATGTGTTAAGTTTACTTTACCTAATGTGAGGCAGGTTAATACTAGTTTAAAAATAAATGACCAGCCTGTAGAGTTAGTGGATTCTACAAAGTTTCTGGGTATTACTTTAGACTCGCATTTGCAATGGGATCCTCATATTGATGCCTTATCAAGTAGACTGAGCTCTGCGGCTTTTGCTGTTAAAAAAATAAGACTTCTAACTGATGTGGAAACGGCAAGATTGGTTTACTTTGGTTACTTTCATAGCGTTATGTCATATGGCCTTTTGTTGTGGGGCTCAGCTGCTAATATAGAAAGTATTTTCGTACTGCAAAAGAGAGCTGTTCGCGCCATATATAATTTAAAGGCAAGAGAATCTCTTAGAGAAAAATTTAAAGAAATTAATATTTTAACACTGGCATCGCAATACATTTATGAAAATTTAGTATATGTAAGAAAAAACTATGACGCATTTACAAAAAAAAGTCAAACCCATAACTTTAACACGAGATATAATAACAAACTTGCCGTTCCATGTTTCAGACTCCAAAAATCAAGAGGTTCATTTCTGGGATGTAGTATTGCATTGTTTAACAAAGTTCCCCAAGATCTGATTGAGCTTCCACTAACCAAATTTAAATCTCAGATTAAGAATACTCTTATGAATAAGGGCTATTATAAAGTTAATGATTATCTAAATGATCGAAATGCATGGACATAGTGTTTCTTGTAATTTGTTATTTGATGGGTATGAGTCAGTTTTTGAAACAGTAATATGGTACCTATCTAATGCCGCTTCCTATATACTAAATATAAAATTTATTGTAACTATATATCTATATCCTTAATAATGTAATGGAAGGTGACTTCAGATGTATCTCTGAAATCATTTTTCAACTTGACGACTCTGTATATATCAATACAGGGAGAAAAAAGCAGCCCTTGCTGAGTTTCTTGCCGGTTCTTCTCAGTACAAGGTCTCCCGCCGTAGTTTTGCGAACCGATGGCGTAGCTTCTTGACCTTCACAAGTGCTTGTAACAGCCTAGACTGAATAAATGACTTTTCATTTCATTTCATTTCATTTCAACTCTCTTTAGAGCATTTTGTACGTCCTTCTACACGAGCAGCCTATGGATTAACTACACCAAGAGACAGTATAGTGCTCTGCGTGTCCAATTCAATAATGCGTTTAGGGTGCTGTTAGGGCTGGCCCGTTTTTGCAGTGCGTCAGGGATGTTTGCACAATACGGCATAGATTGTTTTTACACAACGATTCGGAAGCGGTGTACGTCCCTGGTGCGAAGGGTGCGAACAAGCCAGAACAGGATCCTGCAACTATTTTCTGAGCGTTTTGACTGTCAGTACATGAATCATTGCTGCATGATACATGTATTGACTTATTAACTTATTTAAGGTGATTGATTTGAATGGAATAAATAATTTAACTTAAGATTTTAATTCATATTTAATTTTATATATAATAACTTGACATTATTATAATAATATTATTATTTATTTTATTCTATCAATTATATGTTTTTTTATGATTCAAATAATTTGTATTCTAAATAATTCTAAACAATCTGTATAAGTCTTTGTTACTTGAATAAATAAATTTATTATTATTATTATTATTATATAACGCGCCTAAAGAAGTATAACTTCAAAAAAAAAGAACTTCTACTCCATACATGTTAAGAGTAAATAAATGAACAAGGGAGGAATGAGGAGCTCGGTGGCTAGCGCAAGTGGTTAGCGCGTTCGGCTGCGAACGTTGAATTTAAGCAACTTTCGCAGTGGTCGGTCATTGGATGGGTGACCGAAAATTTACTCTCTCGAATTCCTCCGTGCTTCGGAAGGCACGTTAAGCCGTTGGTCCCGGCTGCATCTGCAGTCGTTAGCAACCCATCAACCCGCACTGGGCCCGCGTGGTGGGTCATGGCCCTATCTGCCTATTCCATCCATAGGGAAGACCTGTGCCCCAGCAGTGGGGACATTAATAGGCTGATGATGAAATGAACAAGGGAAATAAAAAAAAAGTTTTAGTGTGCGAGTAGTAATTCAAATATCGCGCAAAACAATACATAACATTTGTCAAAAAAAATAAACTAACAAAAGGAACCGGCCATGAAAATATATATCACAATTTGATATATTTTTTGAGATTAACCAAACATTCTAATGTCTAAATCTAAAGAAAAGTTTTACTAGAAATTAATTCCACGCGAACCAGGCAGCGGACGGGACTCGATCCCGCACCCTTCGCAATCCGGGCGAACGCACTGACCAATTATGCTACTACGGCCCTGATGGCCGCGTCGAAATTTTCCTAGCCTTAAGCTGCAAGGCAACGCCATCTCTTCGCATTGTAGGTAACCCACAATGTCAAATGAATACTTTTTCAAGTATTAAACATTTGAAAGAAGAAATAGCAATTATACATATTATGTTTTTATTTTTTTTGTAGTAAAAGTTTTCTTTAGATTTAAACAAATAGCAGTTAAATGCTTAAAAAAACATTCTAAAGTCGCTTAAATGATACACTCTTTCAACTAGATATACTTTCATTATCAGACTATTAATGTTCGCACTGCTGGGGCACAGGCCTTCCCTATAGATGGAATAGGGAGATTGGGCCATGACCACCACGCGGGCCCAGTGCGGATTGGCAGAAGCGCACGACTGCAAATGCAGCCGGAACCAACGGCTTAATGTGCCTTCCGAAGCACGGACGAACTCGAGATAGTAGATTTTTGATCACCCATCCAATGACCGACCACTGTGAAAGTTGCTTAACTTAACGATCGCAGCAGAACGCGCTAATCACATGCGCCATCGAGCTCCTCTATTAGATTTACTTAATTTGCTAAAAATAATACGTTAACAGAAGTTAGTGTTTTGAAACGACGACCTCCGTGGCCGAGTGGTCTGTACGCCGGGTCCCGGGTTCGAATCCCGGTGGGGGCAGATGTTTATGTGATGAATACGAGCATTTGTACTCCAATCATGGATGTTTAATATATATTTATATAAATATACTTATATATGTACAGTATATGTATTCTATCCGTTACCCTAGCATCCCATAACACAAGCCTTACAGTGCTTACTTTGGGGCTAGACTAATTGGTGTGAGTGTTGGAAATATTTATTTATTATTTATTTATAGTGTTTTGAAAACATCTGCTGTAGAATGCTAATATTTCGTAAATGAGTAGAAACCTGGATTTGCAACAGATCGGTGTTTGTGGTATATCACATTCTAGCGTAGGCATAAATGGGTAAGTATTATAAAAAAAGACTAGAACAAAACTTAAGATGATTACTCTTTGAACTAGACTGCTTACAGAACAAGAATTGCAGCCTGATTTTTATGCCTGCTGACAAAATCTTTGTATGCTGGCCAAATCATTTTTGGGCCTTTTATTTGTTAACATTTTTTTTTGTAAATAGCATACCAATTATTAAAAGCTTTTAATTAACTTGCAATATATGTATGTACCTATGTATGTGTGTTCGGGTGGAATCTTCCAATTCAATTTTGGAGCTGATGTCTTCATTCGATTGAGCTGAGATTTTGTACATACGGTAGATTTGATGACAATGTATAGTGAGCTATGTGACGTCATTCTAAATCTAATAACATACAAGATGGCGGACTAGTTATTTTTGATCGAATTCATTTATTTATTTTCGATTTTCATATTATAACTACCAGTTTACTTACTTAAATCTGGCAATTTTATTCCTTTTAGTGCATTTAAATAAAAGCTTGTTTTTAAAAAGACTTTTTTATTTCTCCTTCTGTATCGTTCTAGTGTAATGTATAATTATACAACTTTTTTATTTTGTGGGTATTGCCATTTACTGCTTGGGTTGGTACCAAACAGTGTTTTACAAGAAATAAAGTATAATATATTTTAGTCTGGCAGTATAATAGTATTATATTTTTTGAAAGTTTTAAAGACATATTTTTACTGCTTCTCGCGTATTTGGTGAAAACCATGGCTAAGGAAGATTAATTTCCCCTGGCGAGGGGAAATTAATTATTTATTTTCGATGTTACGTCTTTGCCTTCACACTGTCACATTTTAAAGGTGGTTCGACCGCTCTGAAAAGCGTATTTTATAATAATAATTTATGGTCGTTTTTTTACATGTTAACAAATATTTGAATAATATTTCATTAAAAATAAGACAATAGAGAATGGATCAGCCAATGTTGGTCAAGCCTGGACCTGAACCAACGTTGTTTTTCAGCCACCCCTTATATTTGCCCCTTTGTATTTTGCATACTTTATTTTTGTTCAACAGTAATAGAATAAGACAACAATAAGACTGTAACTATAATTGGTAAAAGACAGTATAGTACTGTTTTGATCACTATAGATGAGAACCCTAATACTGACACCAAATGTTAATTGGTGAGCAAGCGAGAAGGCCACAACAACAGATTTTTTTGGTGGCTAACGTAGTAATTTGATATTGCGAGCACGATCACAATTTGTCAATGCAATGCAATTTCTCAGCGTCCTTCTTATTACCAGCTTGCTTCCGCGACTTAGTCTGCTTACGATAAATAATCATTAATTAGTTTCTTAGGTTTTCACGCATTGAAACGTCAATAAATAAATAAATCAGTGCATCTATACCGTTGACCTTGTTTCTATTTAAAAATCATTAAAATATGTGACTCGAAGAACTAAATTAAAGTAAAAGGCATACTATTAGTTTCCCTTTTGGCACGCGAAGCAGTGTTGGGCAAAATGTAATTAACTTCAAATAAACAATTACAATTACAAATTGTAATTGGTGACTTTAATTACAAATTACTTGAAATTATTGAAATGTAATTAAATTAACAATTACAATTAGCAATTGTAATTGTTAATTGCAATTACGTATATATAATCTCTTTTAAAGACGAGGTAGTATTTTAAATAAAACTATGATATTATGATTTATCAAATGTTTATTTACGAAATAGATCAGATAAATTGTGTAATTATAACCACCTTTTTTAAAATTAAGACAATAAATGTTAAATTTATTTTAAATTAGACATTATACTACTCTTTGTTCAAACATTGGATCAGACAGTTTGTGAGATTTTGGTAAGTTAATCACTGTAGCATATGAGAACAATCAATCGAAATAAAGTTGCACGCCGCCGAGAGACTAGAAAAGGGATAGGTAGCTGTGTAGGTACTGGTAACGAGGCACACACTTACACACTCATAAATTCATGGCAAATTATACAATAAAACTTTGTTTGTGTTGTGCTTGCTGTGCTGCGTACGGGTATCAAGCTAATAACCGCTAAATTTTAGTAGTTTATTATGTTACCCTTAAAAAGTAATTTAGTAATTTGAATCACAAACTAATTTAATTTAAATTACTTCGGACGTAAGTAATTGAATTACAGTAATTTCAAATACATGTAATTTCAATCAAAGTAATTGAATTACTATTCATTGAATTAGTAATTAAATTACAAAAGTAATTATTTACGCCCAACACTGACGCGCAGTATCAATGTGTATATGTGAGTGATCTATGTCTGTGAGACAGACAGATAATGTCACTTTCGGTTTCATTGTGGTTACGTGCGGATGGTTTAGCAGCGAGGCGGTGATGGAAAACATGCCGCGACCATGAATGGATCATTTTTTTTCTTTCTTTTTCGTTGACGGTGAGAAAAAATGCATTATATACACGACAATGACCAACGCCACGTTAGTTTGCTGTCTACAAACTCTCGCGACGCAGGTAATTGCGTGGTGCATTCGGCAAGCGGCGAGCCGCCCGAGGGCCGCTAGTCAGTGCGGGTATACTTTGACGTGCACTCACGCAAACGTGGCATACGTCAAACCACCCCGCCTCCGACCAGCAGCCCGGTCCGCACCCGCTTCAGCCGATCCTGGGCTTCTCCGTTCACAGCGTCACCTGACTAGTCTCACGGACCGCAGTCCGAGCGGCTAGCCAGCCGACCAGGCCCCCATTCGCCTAACGGGATTGCTATGGAAAACGCTATCGTTTCCGATTTCATTTTGTTATTTCTGACCGCCGAAGGTTTTCAAATGCCTCAAGTTCATTTTCTTTAATAGTGTTGTTAACAATGCAAAAGAAAAAAAAAGAGCGCGAGGCATTTGATAACCTCAGGCGGCTAGAAATAACGAAATGAAATCGTAAGCGATAGCGTTTTCCAAAGCAATCCCGTTAGGCAATTGGCCCCCAGCTCCCGTACGTACCAGGTAAAACAACTCCGCGATCTACCCCTCGCCCTCCAGGCGTAACTGCGGGATCCAGTTATGAGTCGCCGCTTATTACGCCTGGACCATGAATGGATCCTGCTGATGTCATGGAACACAGTGTACAACAAAACAATTTGCTACAACATTGTTAAGCTGGCAACTATTTACAGTCAGCCATTAAAACTCAATTTAAAAGCCGCAACCACGAGGACGCAGTAACTACGTCCTTTTAATGACAATTTTAAGAGAAGATAGAGCTTAACCGTAAAAGTTAAAATATATTCAAGTTGGATGCACAATACAACTCTTTTGGATCGACCATATTTTTTCCCCTACCACAAGTTATACAAATTTTTTTAGCTGCGGAGAAAAACTGACGAAAAAAACTTGACATATGTAATAATATTTACAAAATATTATATTGTTACGGTGTCAATACAAAATCATAAATATCATCTTCATCATATAATTATAGATAAAGCCTGCCGGAAAACAAAGAAAAAACCCATTCTAATAACACCCACACTTTCTGATGATCTGTGAGTAAAGAGAATAATTTTAAGAGAGGTAGGGCTTTGCGGATTATCCGCTCGTATTGAAGGGCCCGTCTGGAGAAGCACCCTCCAGCTTACAGTAGATCACAGTAAATGACATAACTTTTCGGTGGTATTGTGTTTAGGGCTCTCATAGTAGCGGATTGCGTCAGGATAGGCAACGGTGCGAGTAATATTTTAAGTATCACCACTGTCTAATGTTAGCCATACACACTACGAGAAATCGTTACGATTAGACTGTACAGTCCGAACGGTACCGATAAATCGTAGCGTGTATGTTATAAAACTGCACAGTTTCCTATACGTACGCCACGTACGATAAACTGTTCCGTTCGAACTGTACAGTCTGATCGTAACGATTTCTCGTAGTGTGTATGGCTACCATAATAGTCTATGGTGGCCGCTTATATTCAGGCGGGTCATAAGCTTGTTTGCTACCCTTTAAGCACAAAAAAAGGTTTCAGGCCAGATCAGCACGTATTAGCACACAAAAACATATTTATTATAAACGCAACAACTAATTATTATAATCCGAACAAAAGTAACGAAATACCACGAGTGAGTACTCATGAGCGTGGGGTTTTATAGAGTCGTTGGATTTCTTTGTCCGTTGGCATTGTATTGGGACGGGAGACGCAGATTCGATATAACAAAAGACATCCAGGTAACCGTTTATCAGGTGCACGTCACCCTTATAATCTATTCTAAGATATCGCAGGTGGAACCATAGTTAGATATGTTTTTTTAAAGGGAAGTATAGTCCTTTGTTCCTTAGCTGTTAGTAAACTAAACCATTTTAGTTTTTTTTACTTTTTTTTTTGTTTTATTAGCGTTTGAACACAAAGAAGATTGTTTCTTAGGTTTTCACGCACATCACTCATTAAATAAAACTGGTTTTAACGGGTTTATGCACGAAACTTTATTTATTTATTGACATTTCGCGGCCTTTTCAGGTCTGCATCGTCAGAATACTGACGATGAAGACCTAAAAAGACTGGTTTTATTTAAAAAGAAGATCAATAAAAATTAACTAAAAAGTACAAAGTGAGTTTTCTACAGAATGGAATGCAAGAGCGTGCGCAGCGTTAAGCAAGACACGGAGCGGTCCACTCAGCGTGTTTGGTTCATAGACCCGCCTCACGCGGCGCGGGCGACGGTGCACGCTCCATTAGCTGTCTTCTGTGCTCTCGTCTGCGTTCTCTTTTAACTAGTTAGTATTATCAACAACAGTAATCCATTATTGACTGTTCACCCGCGCAAATGAAACTGTACTGGCGGCGCCACGAGAGGGTCCCGCGACGGAACACGAAACATATCTCCGCGACGGACGCCCGCTCCGAGCCCTGCTTAATGGTGCGCACGCTCTTAAATATATAAATAAATATTTCCAACACTCACACCAATTAGCCTAGCCCCAAAGTAAGCACTGTAAGGCTTGTGTTATGGGATACTAGGGTAACGGATAGAATACATATACTTTACATATATAACTATATTTATATAGAAATACATATTTAAACATGCATGACTGGAGTACAAATGCTCGTGGTCATCACACAAACATCTGCCTCCATCGGGATTCGAACCTCTCGA
Organism: Chilo suppressalis; assembly: GCA_902850365.2. Taxonomy (NCBI): domain Eukaryota; kingdom Metazoa; phylum Arthropoda; class Insecta; order Lepidoptera; family Crambidae; genus Chilo; species Chilo suppressalis. The sequence continues at coordinate 20,973,368 of OU963914.1, read as the reverse complement.
GTCGGCGACGCCATGAAACCCGGCGTACAAACCACTCGGCCACGGAGGTCGTCAACTCAGAATATTTTTTTATGCAGTCGGGGGAATTTCAAGGAGATCTTCTCATTAAAATCATTCTCCTGACTAGCCACTGGGATAAGGGTATTAGAATATGCGATTCCAGCACATATTTATACTTGTTTTGCATCTTTAGCTGTTTTAGCAACTCGTCACCACATACACTTTCTATCATGTGGGGTACTTACGTCTTCAACCAAAATAAGAGGAAGAGCAACACTATTAAGTCTTGTTTCAAATAATACAGACGAAAATTGGTGCAGAAACTGAGATTTGAGCTGAGCTCAGACAGGTTGGGCATAGCGGATTTACCACCCGAATAAGAGCATCCGCCTGGGGAATAAAATTTTCATCTTACAGAAGATCACAGTAAAATAACACTACCTTCTGGTGATGTTGTGTAGTAGTGAGTATAGTTCCACAGAGCTTCACGGGGTAGATATTTGGGTCGAGTGGCTGCATACATCGATTATGTCTATAGGCTATTCTGCTCGATTGCCACTTTATTACACAGTGCAAAATGCAATAATGGTCAGAGCGCTATAGGAATATAAGACGCAGCCACTTTAATACACAGTGCAAAACACAATAATGGTCAGAGCGCTATAGGAATATAAGACCTTAGATTAAAACAAAAAGGGTAGATACAGCACTAGCCTCACAAAAGTGATCCGCATGAATTGTGGTCCACGACCCTAATCGCTTTAGTCACAACTTGACATGCAAACGACGTACATGTGAACGCCAAAAAGAAATATTGCTAATATTTTGTGTTTATATGATAAAACAATGCCTAAGTGTGTTTTTAAAAAGTGCTCAAATTGCTCAAGAACTAAAAATAAAACCCACGGCATCATTTTTCATTCGTAAGTACTTTAAAATATATCTTTTCATTAAAATTGTTGTTTGTTTTGAATCTTATTCGGTAGTGACGTCGAGTACTGGTCGCGTGATTGGTCGGTAATGCAGTGACGCGGATCTCGCCGTCCCGTTCGCATTGCCGTGGGATCAGTTTTTGTTTGATGCAAGTATGAGCGTACCGTATCTACCCTTTTTGTTTTAATCTAAGTATAAGACGCACATGAAAATAATGACTTAATGTTTGTTGTTTAAAAATGGAATAGATTAATCTGATTTGGACTCACCTGTGCGTCGCGGCGTCGCGGCGGGTGCGTCGCGTGTGTTGTGATGCGCGCGCGCCGCGACGCCGGCCGTCGTCCGCCAGTCACCGCACCTTTTGCGGTCCCCCTAGGGCTGCTTCTAATTTGTAAAGATTTTTATAATGAAGAACATTTATGAAAACTTGAATTGCGTACCTAATGAGAGGAGCCCGATGGCGCAGTTGCACAGTGTAATTTTAGGTCCAAAAAACGGTCACGTATTTTTTAAGTTCTCAATCGATGGTATTTACAACTTTGAATGCAAGAGTAAAACACCCAAGAAGTAGTTCTCAATAGAAGTCGAGTTATTTCATTTTGTATAGAATTTCTATGGTTTAAAAGAAACATATATATCATCCATAGGGTAGGCCTTTTTTTTTTTTTATTACGCAGGTAAAAAATGCTATTTACAGACGACGGCGCCTTTAAGAGGCACACCGCCGAACGGACCTCACACCTGGCTTCCCAGGCGCCCCAGTGGCTGTCCACCGAGGACCCCGCAACTCTTACGGGCGCTTTACGGCATAATATCCGCTAAAAAAGTCCTGCGAATACCCTCTAAGCTGCTTAGTGCGATGCCGCGGGATCCCCGTTTAGGGATTCCTCCGCGTCTCCGCACCTAGCAGCCTCCCGGCCTAGCCGGGGCTCCACGGCAGGGGTCTCCCGGGGTATCACGGGGACCCCGCAGACGTGCGCAGGTAGGCACGCGCGTGGGGGTTGAGTACGCGGCCTAGTGCCCACCGTACCCCCCCCCCCCCCCCCCGCTGCGGAGGGCTACTTGGGCGTGCCCGTGTAACTCCCTCCGCCGCCCCCCTCTTTGCAGGACAGAACTACAAGGGGGGGATCCATAGGGTAGGCCTGTGCTCCAGCAGTGGGGACATTAATAAGCTGATGATGATAATGATAATGGCAGTGTTTCCCATATAACTAAATAATTAATTAAAACAAATGGTTAAATGTGACATCAGAATGTCACATCAGAAACAGTCTAAACTTATATTCCTCTTCTTTTAGAAAGCTATAGCTAAAGCATAGCAAGCTACGAGTAACTCTGGCAAACACTTCGCAAAGGTCAGCATCATTTGGCTGTGGTCTTTTGTGAGGTAGAGGTTACTTCCCGTGTTAAGTGTCACTGATGTTTGCAGATACTGCAATCAGGAGCGTGACACACCGAAACACTTTCTATGTGAATGTGGGCTTCTTATTCACAAACATAGTATTCATTTGGAACGACACATAATACTACTAGAGAAATCTTTAATAGCTAGAAACGTTCTGAGCCTCTGGGAAGCTGCCGGGCTAAAAGAGATACTCTAACTTGGAGGCGAGTCATAATAGATCTTTTAGGTCGCGATGACAACAGTTCCATTAGGACTGCATAGCCTCATTTTCGTCATCTTTTCCATAGGATTTTTCCATTTACCCTCCGAAAAGAAGTTTCAGTCCAATAATAATAATACTTTCCCTGAGAGACAGTCCAATGTCTGGGATACCTACTCTGTCTTATTAGAGGCCCTGACACGAATTTCAACAGCTTTGTTATCGTATATTCTTCGTAAAATTTCACAGTTGGCAGGTGGAAGAGGAAGAGGCGATGATTAGTTGAAATTGAAATTTCGAAAATTGAGATTGTCCAAAATATAAAAAAAAAATGTTAGATGCGCAACCCTTATCACTTAGGGGTATGAAAAATAGACAGAAGCCGATTCTCAGACCTACTGAATATGCATATAAAATTTCATAAAAATCGGTCAGGCCGTTTCAAAAGGAGTATGGTAACTAACATGTGACACGAGAATTTTATATATAAGACTAGCTGTCCCAGCGAACTTCGTACCGCCATAAAACAATAGGGGTTGGTGGTAGAAGGGTGAAAATGCACACAAAATTTCATGAGAATCGGGAAAGCCGTTTCGGAGGAGTTTAACCACAAACACTGCGACACTAGAATTTTATATATTAGAAGAATTACGCCAGCCCTGTGACAGGTGTCTATAATGGTGTGCGGTAGTGTTGTGGTGACCGACAAGGCTCCCAATAAACTCACATTACACATGCAACAAGCGATCCGGCGACTGATAATATATGACAACGTAACTACATACAACAATCAAGACAATACAACCGCCTCTACAATAGGTGCTTATTGATGGCATAATGTGCGCGTTCGATCTTCAATTGTACATGTCAAATTATTTTTGTAAAGGTCAGGCATAGATTAGGCGGTCAAACATTTTATTTTATTGAATTCTGCCGGCCATTTCGCTCACTTTTTTGATATTTACTAGTACATTGTGCAACTAAAATGAAAATTGCATATCCACCGATACTTTTCAGAACAAGTATCTTATTGGCTTTATGATAAAACAGTAATGGATCACGGTGATTATCACTTCAATCTGTCAAAAGCATATTTCGACCTATGCATAGAATAAAGTTACATATGAAAATGTTACCAAATTGCTTTTATTGTACTTTTAGGCGAAACGGACGCATATGTTTTACTGGTAAAAACATTTATTCTGAATATAGAGCCAAGAGCACAAGAACCTTTTGGATAGGCAAGAACGCAGCCTGCACGGCTTCAATTTTGTTATAAACAGAGATTTTTTACTAAATGTTTGATTCTATTTTTCTTGTTTGATCGATTTTGCCCAATCTTTGCCATATTATCATAATGTGACGAGACAAAATATATAAATTACGTTAAACAAAGTTATATCTACACATAATTTGACACATTTCCCAAGCATAAGGTCTGATATGCATATGTAACATAAAGATGTCCGTAGTAAATTGTCACATAATCACATAAGAAACTCTTAAATAACGAAATATAATCCAATGTGTTTGGAAATGTAGTTTTTTTTAAACAATAAATGCGTCACAATTTGCTTCTTAATGCTTTATATGATTAGTAAAAAAATTCAAATGATAGAAAAATACCAATACAAGTTACAGCATATTTTACATTTTACAAACTTAAAATCGCTCTACTGTGAAGTTGTGATTATGCAGAAGTAATTTATTTTATGGATAGGTCGATTTATCGCGTAGGGTTTCACGCACATCACTCATTAAATAAAACAAGTTTCAACGGGCTAGATGCACTGATTTTATTTATTTATTGACGTTTTGCATCCTTTGCAGGAATGCATTATTCATTATTCTGTCGACGAATTCCTGCAAAGGATGCGAAACGTCAATAAATAAATAAAATCAGTGCATCTAACCCGTTGAAACCTGTCAAAAGCAGCTGTCAAAGGCGTACTGGAAGTCAAGTTCTGCGTTTAATACATAGTGATTACATTTACAGCTGGCCCTAGTCTTTTGTGTGTTATGACCCGACCCGCGTATCTGCCTGAGCCATAGCAATAAAGAGTGAAACACTGATAATTAGATGACATAATTACCATAGTATTTACATACATTACCAATTTAGTTTATTCGTTGTAAATGCTAAATCTTGTAGACGTATATAGCTGGTGCAACAATAACAGTTACGATCTACCAGCCATCCTTTCCTTTCCTGCACAAATTTAAGATATAAAAATTAAGCTTATTATAGTATAATATAAGGAGGAACTCGATGGCGCAAGTAGTTAGCGCGTTCTGCTGCGATCGTTGAAATTAAGCAACTTTCGCAGTGGTCGGTCATTGGATCGGTGACCAAAAATTTACAATCTCGAGTTCCTCCGTGCTTCGGAAGGCACGTTAAGCCGTTGGTCCCGGCTGCATCTGCAGTCGTTAGCACCCGCCTATCCGCACTGGGCCCGCGGTGTGGATCATGGCCCAATCTCCCTATTCCATCCATAGGGAAGGTCTGTGCCCCAGCAGTGAGGAAATTAATAGGCTGATGATGATAGTATAATAAAGAAGCGCGCGGTAAGTCTCCCGAAACAGTTAAATACTCATTGTCATCGATATTATTAGTAATTCACAACGAACGTTTATATAGATTCTAATGAAATATTAGGTACTGTAGGACTCCAGAGAGCAGCCCGGGGTTCGCAGTCAGATTGCCAAAGTCACTCTTGCACAAATAAAACACAGGCTTCGCGTATTGATGTTTATTCCCTTCTTGATATATTATGATTTGCCAATGGAACTCTTTCCACGCGAGTTGAACTCACACACTTGTTTGATGTACATTCCAATAATTATTTCATAAATTAATCTAGTAGTTTTTTTTTCTATGTTATAGGGGGCATACGAGCAGACGGCTCACCTGATGGTAAGTGATCACCGTCGCCCATGGACACTTGCAACACCAGGAGTATCACAAATGCGATGCCGGCCTTTAAGGAAGGAGTATGCTCTTTTTTGTAGGTTTTTGGGTCGTATTGGTCCGGAAACACTGCTGGCAACAACATATTCCACAGTTTTGTCGTACGTGGTAAAAAATTTCGACAAAAACGCAGGGTTGTGGATAGCCACGCATCAAGATGATGGGGATGAAATTTTTATCGCAATGTACGATGGCGAAATGCAGCAGCTGTTTATTAATCCGAACAATTCCTCAGAACACTCCCCGTGATAAATGCGGTAGAAGATGCAGAGCGAAGCTACATCCCTACGCAAAGCCAAAGGATCAAGCTGATCGGAAAGGTCCTGGTCGTCGACGATTCGAGCCGCTCGGCGCTGGATGCGATCCAAAGGGAGAAGCTGGTACTGGGGTGCCCCCGCCCAAAGATGAGAGCAGTACTCCATGTGAGGCCGAACCTGTGCCTTATAAAGCTGCAGTTGGTGGGCCGGTGTGAAGTACATTCTCGATCTACTGAGCACACCAAGCTTCTTAGAGGCCAAGATAGCAGCAGTCGTTGTCACTTCGATGTCCATTATCAACAGATGATGGAGGTGGTGGCCACTTTTTTAATCGCCCATCATGGGCCATTGTGAAGAGGCGTCTATAGAATATAGAACGCCGAGGCGACGCAAACTGGCCGAATTGCACCGCATCTCTCCTTTAGGAAAAATCGACCATCGACTCTAACATACATTTTTACTCCAAGAGGGTTTCTCAGTGACAATGATCTGAATTCAAAGCAGCATAAGTTGTAGGCAAAATCTAATCAAAACATTCTAGTTTTCAAGGCCAATTACCTAATTAATTATTTGAAATCTTGGAACTAGGAGAACAACTAACAATTATTATAATCTTAAGCCATTCATTATTGACCGCATCTCATTGACCTCTGATAGTAATGATGCGTCTATCATTATATTATCTCAAAACTAAATGTGCACAGATAAGAGCACCCAGATATATATATTTTTTCATTTGCAAAACAATATTGAGAATCGATTGCGCTGCCGATAGTGCCGGTATCTTGTGTATACATCCGCCAGGAGACCTAGAAATTGTGATATCAACTGATGTCACACAATCAACAAGATTTTAAAGTAAAACTTCTTTAGGCACGCTTAGGGTTACCATATCTCAGGATTTGTCCTGAGATTGCAGGATTTTTGGACTCTTCTCAGGATTGCGACTGGATTTTGCAAATCTCATGAAATCTCAGGATTTTATGAATATCCAATAAAATACAGCTTACGTTTTAATATAAAAATAATCTTATATTGGTAATAATTGCACAAGTAAAATCAGTACTTTATTATCCAAGTAGGTATTGATTCAGTTTTATCATACTTAATATGTGAAGTAACATTTTTAAATAAGGTTTTTTCTTCAATTAAGGATTCATATAATGCCCCACATGTTAAGCTTTTCAAATTATATTGATTTAAAAGTATAAGCAAAGTTTAAACGATAATATTACGACTTTTTTAAATTGTTAAGTACGTTTGAGAGCAAATTTTCAAACTGTAAAAAATCTCAATCAATCAATCAATTATTTATTTGCAAATACAGGTGATACAAAGGTGTTAAATTATAATACGTACGCTTATTCCATATTTCACCACAAGGCATGCAAATTAAAATAAACACATAGTGTACATCCATTTACACAGATTTGTCTTCTAAGAATTCGTTAATACTATAATATGCTTTTTTAAGTAACATATTCTTTAATTCAGAACGAAATATATTGGGGCTTTCAGCTTTTCTAATTTCAATTGGAATTTTATTATATACCTGAGGTGCCATACAAAGTACACTATTATTCATAAGCCATGTCTTGTTAGATGGTAAACAAAGTCTGGTTTCGAATCTTCTACTATTAAAAGTAACATATAAGTGTAAATTGGCTCTAACAAAAACAGCAATTTCATATATGTAAATACACGTCAATGTCAAAAGTTTTAATGATATAAAATGTGGTTTACAACTGTCAATTTGCTTAATTTTACAAATAGCCCATCTCAGGATTTTTCAATGGAAATCAAGCTTTTCTCCGGACTTTTGATTTTATCATCTGGTAACCCTAGGCACGCTTGACTTGGGGGGGTAAACTGGCGAATGTGTTACGATTAGTGTCATCGTTGACTCATCGGTAAATAATGTACAATACTCGTCACTAAATACATGAATCTAGTACTTGGTGGGTGATAACGGACCCAGCGTGTATTAATGGTTTTGTTCTATCAACAAATCTTTAGGTTAAGTAGATGATTTTCAGATCATTGGAGCTAAAGAAGTTTCAATTGAGCCGTGTGGTCATAAGCACACTCGCTTTTTTATATCACATGGTTGACAAGCGACAAGCATATGACCCACTGCGGGGTGTGGAGACGCGGAAGAATCCCTAAACGGGGATCCCGCGGTTTCGCACTAAGCAGCTTAGAGAGTATTTGCAGGGTTTTTAGCGGATATTATACCGTAAAGCGCCCGTAAAAGTTACGGGGTCCTCAGTGGGCAGCCACTGTGGGGGCTCGTAAGGTTTGCGGGAGCCAGGTGTGAGGTCCGTTCGGCGTCTGTAAACAGAGTTTTTCCTGCGTCACAAAAGAAAAAGAAAGGTTGTCCGATCGCTACCGACGACGTCGTGCAGAGGTTCCCGGCACGTTGCGATGTCTGGCCGGGAAGTTATACGTTGCTCTTCGAAAATTTCTACGCAAGGACGTCCCAACGTGGCACGATGCCGCATCGTAGAACAACGCGACGTCGCATCGTATTTTTGTGTATGAGCCCTGATTGACCCACCCACAATGGCCTATCACAAACGCTATCAGTTTAATTAAAACGAGTAAAAAAATATGACAATGTTGCCTAGTTGGTTGAATACGCGGGATAGTAGCGAAAATGAAAATAATAATTTTTGATAAAGTTCCCGATAAGTACAATCACCCGGACTGTTAAAGGTCGCGAGTTCGAGTACCGTCTGGAGTCATCCGAGACAGTTGAATACTTATATCATCACGCGATACCCCTTGAGGGTTTGTAGAATGTATATTAATATCTCCTCTGCTGAGACATAGGCTATGGATGAATACGGAGAACGGGGTATGTGTAACGTTCGTTGGGTGTTAACGACTTCAGATGCAGCCGGGGCCAAGTGCCTAATGTGCACTCAGAAGGATGGATAAACGAGAGATTTTATTTATTAAGGACAGCCAACAAAACAAACACCAAATAAAAATACAAACTGAGAAAGAAAAAAATGTGTGCGTGTACTAGTGTACACACGTAAGAAGTGAAACTTCTTTATGGCCTTATTTTTCGAAAAATGATCTACATGCAACTTTCCAGAAATTGGTTAAATAAAGTTAAATTAGATAAAGTTTAAACAAAAGGATTTTATTATCATAGACATGAATACAAATTACTGCCTATGAAACTGTTATGATTACACGGCTCAGTAATCTAAGGCACATGTTCCACCTCCGACGATGAACGATAAGCGAGTAGAAACGAGAAACGAATTGGCAGTCCTGAGTTAAAATGCACGCGCACGGCTTTTGACAGCCAAGCCAGCTTAACCGAGCGAGTATAGCTGAGCGAGTATCGCTGAGCTAGTATCGCTGAGCGAGTATCGCTGAGCGAGAATCGCTGAGCGAGAATCGCTGAGCGAGAATCGCTGAGCAAGTATCGCTGGGCGAGTATCGCTGAGCGAGTATCGCTGAGCGAGTATCGCTGAGCGAGTACCGCTGAGCGAGTACCGCTGAGCGAGTACCGTTGAGCGAGTATCGCTGAGCGAGTACCGCTGAGCGAGTATCGCTATGCGAGTTTGGCTGAGCGAGTCTTATCTTTTAATAACTATTGTCACTCAGCTACAAACGAGTAGAGAGAGTTCTCGCCGGCGACAGTGTGATCATTCAGTTATCAACTATTAATATAAAAAAAGATGGCGCGTAACGGAAAAATGTGACGCGTAACCGAAAAATGTGACGGTAAATTTTTTTCCAACGCCGATAAAGAAGTTTCACTTCAATAAAGAAAACAATTCTTAGTGCTGCCTTACTTAAAGGCTGCCACTGCATGCGTAAAAAATTTACTTACAAAGTAGACTTACGATAAACAAAATAGGGGAATCTAGTACAAACACTTCAAAACTACAAAACTAAATATTAGGTACATATTCATATCCATTCTGACATCACTCTCCAGACCCAAAAACAGATCCAACACCAGTCCCTCACTTGCACTCTGTATTGAGAATGACAAGGATACACTGTCGCCTAATCCAAGTCTAGGCCTAGAGATCGTTGCCAGAATCGACGCCGTTGTGGCGGAATGCTAAACAATAATATAGATAGATAGATTCAGCAGAGGTAGCAATGAAATGAAATTAATGAAATGATAATGAACTTTATTCAAGTTGAATTATCAAAAGCTCTTTTGAACCGTCATTAAAAAAAACTTCCACCTGTTTAGGATATCTTTTCACTTGAATTGGAGCGCTCATCTGGGGAAGTAACTTCCACCTTACAGAAGATTACAGTTAAATTACACTGCCTTTGGGTGGTGTTGTGTTACTGTCGATGAGTAGGGTTCCAGGGCTCCCCGGGGTAGGGGATTGGGTCAGGGTAGGCAATGGTGCGAGTGATATTTAGGGTATCGCAAGCGTCTATAGCAGTGTTTCCTAACCTTTCCAATACTGCTGCCCCTGTAACCTATTAGGAAAACAGATTTTACCCCGACTTCAAAATATTATCATCAGTCCAAGAAATTCCAATTTGGCCGCTACATTTTCGTCTCTCAATCAAAGTTATCAATAATAAAAAAATCGAGCAAGCTAATGAGACAAATTTTCTAGGCATTAATATTGACCCCCATCTCAATTGGAAATCACATATAAATAAAATAAATAATAGATTATCTAGTAAATAATAAATAATAAATAAATAAATATTTCCAACACTCACACCAATTAGCCTAGCCCCAAAGTAAGCACTAATAAGGCTTGTGTTCTGGGATGCTAGGGTAACGGATAGAATACACATACTTTACATATATAAGTATATTTATATAGAAATACATATTTAAACATCCATGACTGGAGTACAAATGCTCGTGTTCATCACACAAATATCTGCCCCCACCGGGATTCGAACCCGGGACCTCTCGAGTCGGCGACGCCATGAAACCCGGCGTACAAACCACTCGGCCACGGAGGTCGTCAAATGTTACCTTGTATCAGTATTGACTAATATAACTTCCATTGATGTTGCTCGAAATGCATATTATGGCTATGTATACCCTCTTTTGACATACGGAATAATATTTTGGGGTAATTTGGTAAATGCTCATTCTACATTTATTTTACAAAAGAGGTGTTTGCGAATTATATATAAAATTGACCCACTTGAATCTGTAAGACCAGTATTTATAAAATATAGATACCTAACATTGACTTGTATATATATATTTGAAATATGTGTGTTTGTAAAAAATCATGACGAATATTTTTGTAAAAAAAATCTGACTAAAGCTAATATACGAGCCCAATATAAAAATGACATGAATACTGCATTATCGACTAGCTATATATTTGACAAAAGCTCTTATATAAGTGGAATTAAAATATTTAACAATTTGCCCAATGACATTAAAGATTTAAATTTATTGGAATTTAAAATTAAATTAAAGAAATGGTTAATAGATAAATGTTTTTATAATTTAAAAGAGTATTTTCGAAATTTTTAATAGCATTTACCACCTATAATGAATATTGTACGTCCGAAACGGACAGCTGCCTAGAACTAAGAAATTACTTGTAACACCATTGTACTCAGCATGACAATAAAGCTTTCTATTCTATTCTATTCTATTCTCTAATAATGTCATCATCAGGAAAAAATCTCGCCCCGCTTCCCACACTAAAGGAAGCGCATAAGAAGGAGCGCATGTTCTATTTAGTAGTATTATTATATAGTATTTTCTTATTATTTAGATTTGACCAAATAATATGGTTCTTTGTTACCCCCGAAGTATGGCTGATTTACCCCCGGAGGGGTAATTACCCCCAGGTTCGGAACCCAGGGTCTATCGGCTATGATGGCCGCTTACCATCCGGCGAGCCATACACTTGTTTGTCATCCTTTAAACATAAATAACAGTATATACCGGAGCGAAGCCACTAGTCTGAAACAAAAATCTGAACAATAATTCCTTATACCTCTTTTATAAATCCTAAGAGGATTTATATAATATTGTTTTTTTTGTCAGCTAGGATATTTTGCCGGTTTCGCTGGCTGTCCTACTAATATTATAAAAGTGAAAATTTGTGTGTATGTTACTCAAGTACCGAGGATATTTTCCTTTTGTTATTTCACACATGTGGTTAGTTTTTTTGGACAATGATTTTGTATGTTAAAATTTTCCATGTGAGTAGACATACTTATGTAACGAAAACTAGATTCGCAGGGACGAACTTTAAAGAAATTGCTCTACAAATTATGAATTTCTGTTTTAATAATGTCTTATTATTAAAACATTATTAAAACATTATTAAAACAGAAATTCATAATTTGTAGAGCAATTTCTTTATAGTCCGAGCCTGCAAATCTAGATTTCGTTACGCCCAAAAGTATATCACTCCATTAAACTAAATAGTTAATTAAAGTGCCAAATGAACTTTATAGTTCAACGTGTTTTTCAAGTTTTATTGTCGTTGCAATGGATTTAATGAAAATTAAAATCGCGACGAAAATAATACGTAGAACACCTTGTCCTGAGCAGACCCCTCTTTCCCAGTGGGCACTTTGGGCAAGTGCCTAGGGCCCCGCGATCGATAGGGGCCCCCCTCAGATCAAATATAAAGTCCCTAGTTCCTGTCAGATCACAAAACGATAACTAATATTTATTGCCAAAAAACTTACATAATTCGATGAAATCGAACCTAATTACTGACTACAATACCAACTTACTAGCTTTTACATAAGCGCAGCTATTCTACTCTCGCCCAAAAATTAGGCTTTCCGACTTCAGCATGCTTAGATTAATTTTAATATACATATAATGGTATACTAAGCACATACATAGTTTTAAAGAAAAATCATCAGTAGTACACTCATCAGTATGACTCACTCCATTTCAAGTCATAATCCATATCAAAGTCACAGGGGCCCAATTATCCTAATATGCCCAGGGCCTCCAATAGGTCAAAGACGGCCCTGGTCCTGAGAATGACCGAGACAAGGAAGCCTGCGCAGTAGCAATTTTAAATAAGAAAATTAATAAAGAAAAGTTTACTAGAAAAAATTTAAAAAATCAAAAAACCCGACTGCTTAATTATTCTTCAAATAAAAACTGAAAAGAAAAAAACAAGTCCAGTAGTCTATAATTCTGTTAATAAGGAACAAAGCTACTTTAACAGTCGGGACCCATTAGATATTCAAGAATACATAATATTTTTCAACAGTGGGTCCCGACTGTTAAAGTAGCTTTGTTCCTTATTAACAGAATTATAGACTACTGGACTTGTTTTTTTCTTTTCAGTTTTTATTTGAAGAATAATTAAGCAGTCGGGTTTTTTGATTTTTTAAATTTACCTTTTTTATTTCACACTTTGTAGTTAGTATTTTAAGCCGGTATATACCGTAGTCTTGTTACTTCAGTAAGGGAGTTTAAGTCGTTACATAAATATCTCTAATGTATGTAAATTTTATAGTAAACTAGCACTTACTCAAAAAGTCATCTTTTGTTTATGTTTTTTTGAATAGTTTAGCAGTAAATATAAAATTCATTTACTTTTGTTCGTCGACTTTTTAAAATTGGCAGTGGCTGCATTGTCATGTCAATGCCGGACGTCTAAGATTGTGATATACACAAATTTAGTGTCAGTCCCTAGTCTCATAATTTGATATACCTACATAATTCACAGAAACCCAATATGTAGATGCCAGAAGTTAACTTCAAATGTTTTTTTTTTTTTTTTCTTTCTGTGGCGTTCTCCGTTTTGCACAGAAATTTCGCCAATGTCCAGTAGGTAGTGAGAGAGACACGAGAAAGACTGCTCGGTAGAAACCGTTAAATAACCGATTATACGTTCTTCCTTGAGTATTTCACTTTTCTGAAAGCACAACATAACAAACAAACACAAAGACGTCACAGGTTAAACAATATTAATTTATATGACATGGGTAGAGCCGACATTTACATCCAAATAAAAATAGAAGGGTTAATAAAAGTTACATAAACACAAAAAGCCAGGTTTGTCGGTCAATGTTAGAATTGTATTAATGTTAACGGGACGTACAGTTTTGGGTGGAAGTAGAGAATATAGAGATGGGTGTTTTTGACAGTTGAAAAAAATGTGGTCTACAGTGCCTTCCTCGAGTCCGCACTCACAAATGGAGCTGTCTAGTATACGTAATTTGGAAAGTAAGACTGGCGAGGTAACGTGGCCGAGACGAAGACGGCTAATAGTTGTAATGACCCGCCTGGGAAAGTCGCGGAATTTAGCAAACCAAGGTTTTCTGGGTATTATTTCCTGAAGGCTGCCATAATGGCGGCCTATAATTTTGGAGTTACGACTCCATCTTTTACTCCATTCGGATTGAAGGTCGGTTTTAGCTAATTGGAGGACATCTGCAGAGTAATTTTGAAGACGTGAAGGGTTACCTGATAGTGTAGCGTCTTTCGCCCAAGTGTCTGCGATTTCGTTGTCTCGAATATCACTATGACCAGGAATCCATGCTAGCGCAATATCAATATTTTGTGAATGACATTCTAACAGTGTTTTTTTAATGTCTAAGATGATATGGGATACAGTTTTGGTCTTGAACATATTGCTCAAGAGAGCTTCCAGGCAGCTTTTGGAGTCTGTGAATATAATGGATTTGTAAATCCTGTGGGAGAGTATAAAAGTAATGGCTTCCGAGATAGCTACAGATTCTCCAGAGAAAGTTGAAGCCTCTTTTGGGCATTTAAAACTTAATACGACATTAAATTTGGGGATCCAAACCGCTGCTCCTACATTGCCATCAGGACAGATCCTAGAGGCGTCTGTGAATATATGTACCCAGTTTGACCACTCTTCATTGGTGATATTTAAAAACTCACTTTGTGCTGTTGGACTGTTTTTGACTATACCAAAGTTAAGATAAATATTTGGGACCAGGATAAGGGCATCATAACTCGTTTGAAAAAGAGGGTGAGTATTAAATTTAACTATAGGATAAGAGAAGGATGTAAATTTCCTGAAGCTAATGATTAGTCTAGGTAGAGTCTTATTAGACCAGTATGAGGATACATTAATCACATTCGAAAGCTCTTGAAGTTGTAAACAGAGTAGGTGGGATTCTGTCTGCATACATTTAAAGGTAAATCTGTCAGATAAATACTGGCGTCTGAGGTCTAAAGGAGGTTCGACCCCTTCGACCTGGAGTGCAATACCAGGGGATGACTTCATGGCTCCCAATATGATGCGAAGGCATTTAAGTTGTATTTTATCAAGTTTCACAAGACATTCTTTGTTACAGGGCTCAAGCAAGAAAGATCCATAGTCGAGAAGGCTGCGAATTAGTGCATTGTAGATAAGTTTTTGAGAAGATGGGTGGGAACCCCACCATACCCCTGAGAGGGATTTTAGAATATTTATCATCTTTTCGCACCTTTGAGCGATGTAAGTAACATGTGCAGGTTTTTAATCACCCTGTATACAATACCAATCAATGACGTTTATGTCGCAGGTTGAAGAAACAAGTAATTCCCGTCTGTTGTTTTGGACAATGGTGGCAACTGCCTTAGATCACTAAATTAAATAATTGTACAATCACCAAAGCAAAGTTTATAATATTTGATTAAACTAAAGGCGCATAATAAAATTTTCATAACGTTAGGTAGAGCACCATAGCAATCTCATTTATTATCAATTTATAGTTCTCTTTGTAGTTTTCTTTTAAAGCGTTCACATTTAACAGGTCAAAGACTTTGTGTTCGACCCTTTTTTATTGGTAGTGTAAAGCTCGAATGAAGAGTACTCCCAGTAGTGCAATCATGGCAATTATTTTCCAAATTTTTTTTGTTATAAAAATACCGAATAAAGTATCACTGTTAAGCACAACTGCTAAGTAACTTTTACAAATATAATCAAATACACCACCCCCACCCGCTGAAGTCCGTCGCCCGCTCGCAGGTTGCTCACTGGGCCTCCCTCATGGTTCTCACCCGGTGGGCTTGACCGCGCCGAGGGCGACGTGTGAAGAAGCGGAGGCGGGGGTATAGCCCCAACGACCGTCACATTCGTTAATGTGATGCGCACCCGATTCATCTTATGTGGCTCACGCCAGAGAAGATTCCCCGAGACGAGGAAAGAGGATATAACTTACTTTATTTTTAAATATTTTTCATCAATTAAATACTTATCTTATTTTAACTATCTATACTAATATTAAAAAGAGGCAAGATTTGTATGTTTGTAACAAATAATCTGTCAAACTATTGAACCGGTTTCAAATATTAATTCATCATAAGGATACACATACATTATTTATTATAACATTTTTCTTTATTTAAATACATTTTGTCCGAGTGACATAGGCTATGTTTTATCCCGATAAATAAATTTCGCCCGTACAATACCCGGGTGGATCACTAGTAAGTATAATATAACTAGCTGACTCGGCGAACTTCGTACCGCCCAAAAGTAATAATTTGCAATAAATTAAAATTGCGACTATAATTTGAGATTTAAACTATCCTATCTCTCAAGTTGGATCGAACTGCACATGGTGTGCGAATTTTATTATAATCGGTTAAGTGGTTTAGGAGTCCATTGAGGACAAACATTGTGACACGCGATTTATATATATTAAGATATTATAGATGCGAAAGTGAGTTTGTTTGTTGCGCTTCCGTGCCCTAATAGCTAAATCGAATTTAATGAATTCCCATATAGAAGTAGATGGGAACTTGGTTCTTAGCTACAACATCGCAATACTTATAGGCGTAGGGTGATGAAAGGGGTGATTTACCTATAAAAATCTACATTATTTACTTTGAATTTTGCATAATTATTACAAAACCAATATTATCGCGAGCTGATTAATAAATACAGGGATTCCAATAAGTATGTACTTACTAGCGAAATGGGTTATTTGTCATTATATTAAGTAAACCTTTTTTGTAACCTTAAGTAATATCGTTAAAAAAAATGAAAAACAGTAAAATTCATTAAAATTCAATAATCATAAATACCTGTTATGATAATATATTTTTCATCATTTAATAAAAAGGAACTGTATCACAGTTTTAATGTTAGTACTTCGTATAGGATCAGATACTGCGAATACCCCATTTTTTTTCTTTTACATAGTACACCGCGCTATCACTTTGTCATCGTTGTAACTTTTTAAATATTTGTCGAAATGACATAGTGTAAAAGGCAAAGTTTATCGTCTTTAAATATCAAAAGCGATAAAAGTATTTGTTTTGATGAAAAATAATTTGTTAATACAAAATGTGCATTTTGGAAATAGATATCAAATAATATTTTAGTTTTGATTCACTATTTTAGCGGTAATGACTTGTACATTAAAAATATTTTCACTCTACATTACATTCATGTAACTTTTATTGTTTTTGCAGTGCAGGCCAAAATTTTTTTCCGTCTCATGTGACACTTATTGCTATATATTGGCCAATTCACTCAATAACTACATAAATTATTATATATATATGTAATTATCATATATGAGCTATATTACTGTTAAGTTTCATTAAAATCCATTCAGTATTTTTGAGGTGAAAGAGTAACAAAGATCCATACAAACGTAAGATTGAAATTAAAAGTGCAAGTGGTTAATATACAACTTTAAAGCGTTGTAGATCCTAAACAATCATATAAAATGAAAAATGGTGTTAGGAACCTAAATATGATTTTTGATTATCTAGACAGCGATATCCCATTCGACATATTTTGTCAACTTTTTTTTTTTACTTCGACACAATATGGCGCCTAATTTTGCCCATATTGAATTTTGATTACTATCATATCTTTAGTAGCACTCCCACGATTGAGACGAATCGATTGATGTATGAATCATCAAAATCGGTCCAGGCGTTTGGTCTCTAGTGTGCCACAAAGGAACAAACATACATATATAGACTGTTAAACACATAACCCTGTCTGCGCGTCGCGCTTCGCGCTCTTGCATTGCGCAGCCGGGTAAAAAAGACATCCACGCGGACCAGGCAGCGGACGGGACTCGAACTCGCATCCTTCGCTATCCGGGCGAATGCACTGACCATTATGCTACCACGGCCCTATTAGCCGCGTCGAAATTTTCCTAGCCTTAAGCTGCAAGGCAGCGCCATCTCTTCGCATTGTAGGTAACCCACAATGTCAAATGAATACTTTTTCAAGTATTAAACATTTGAAAGAAGAAATAGCAATTATAGTTATGATTTTATTTATTTTTTAAGCATTTAACTGCTAGATGTTCAAATCTAAAGAAAAGTTTACTAGAAAAAAATCCAAGCGGACCAGGCATAGCCGGATAGCGAGAATGCGGGTTCGAGTCCCGTCCGCTGCCTGGTCCGCGTGGAATTTTTTCTAGTAAACTTTCCTTTAGATTTGAACATCTAGCAGTTAAATGCTTAAAAAATAAATAAAATCATAAAAAATTAATAGTTTATAAAAACTAGAAAAACACCTTTTATAAATGCACGTAAAAACCAAAAATAAATTGTGGATAGTTCAAGTTGTCGTAATTTCTTGGTTGAAGTGTAAACTATGTGCTCTTAATTATTATATTTGCTTATAAAAGCGTGGGGCTCCGGAAAAGGAAACACTTTTTGTATAATTTGCTGAGAAATCAAGATATTAGTAATGCGATATTCATCATTATAATGAATAGAATATCTAAGGGTATACTAGTCGTGCTGTAACTCAGTTACTGGAACGCCAATCTGTGTAACCTGCTTCCCTTATCGTCGCTTTACTTGATTTCTCAGCAAGTTATACAAATAGTCTTTCCTTTTCCAGCGCCCCACGCTTTTATAATCAAATATAATAATTAAGAACACATAGTTTACACTTCAGCCCAGAAATTGCGACAACTTGAACTATCCATAATTTATTTTTGGTTTTTACGTGCATTTATAAAAGCGTGTTTTTCTAGTTTTTTTAAACTATTAATTTATTATATACTTGTAGTCTTTGATAACAAAATATATTTATTATGTTAAGACGAATCTCATGAGCCCAAATTCGATATGTTTACTAGTAGGCAGTCCAAGGTTCCATCAGCCACCTTCCAGTCCCATCATCAGTCCAGCTCGATGGTACCATAATATTGTATTGCCATGTCATCTACGTATAATTGCCAAGTTTCATGATGATACAAGAATTAAAAGTTTGTGTAATTCAGATTCTTAGATTCCATTACATAATTACATACAAGTGCACCTAATAAAAGCGTGTTAAAAACCAGCCAAGTGCGTGTCGTGCCACGCGCAATGTAGGGTTCCGTAGTTGCCTGTAGTTACCACAATATATTTGAGCAGGAGTCACTTCATCTGCCTTTTGTTCTGTAACCTGAGGATAAACTATACGATTCGTGGAAGAGGTTGAGAATGATAACAATGATAATTCTGTGAACCTATATGGCATTGACCTACACGATAACGTGCGTCTGATTATCGAGATTCGCAATGCGAACTAATTGAACGTAACAAACTAATTATTATTATGCCACGTTAATTTAGTTTTATACCGGCTTAAGAGCGGACGCGAACTGAGAGACATTTAAGAAATAGGTATTTGAAAAAACTATTGCTGTTACATACAGGCTGTTACAAAAATACAAATAAAGCTTGTAGGGCGTTGAAGTACATCATACAACGAGTCTTCTCTAATTTTCTTAAAATATTTGCATGAAGTTTTAACTTTTTATAATAAGTTATTTTTAATGATCCTCGAACTAGTGACGTGTCTTAAAATGATCGATATTTTTATTAATCATCAAAAATAACTGTTTTAAAAAAAAATCATGCAAATATTTTAAGAAAATTAGAGAACACTCCTTATATGATGTACTTCAACGCCCAACAAGCTTTATTTGTATTTTTGAAACATCCTGTATATATGACGTTTGACTCTCTAAGATTTCCTCCTCGAAAATCAAATATATGTAAAATATATTTTACACAAAGAATAATAAGTAGTTATACTATGCCTCTATGTTTTGATTTTTTTGTAAGTGCTTATTAAGTCTCCACCCTAGACACACTTAAGTGGTGATAAAAAATTGACTATTTTTGGCCTTTTCGAAGGCTTCTTGTTTCTTTGTAACACAAGTTATCGAAAAAAGGAAAAGATAGGAGCATAGAATGTGTGAGATTGTATTTTATATAATAATTCAATTCTTATGTGATTAAAATCAAGAAGGCATCAGGCGAGAACGTGTGTATGGAAGAAACACTGCGCGCCTTCCCTCCTTAACATCGACATTTAATTTAATTTCCACAAAAGCTTTGTATCCTAATGCTGGACTGACATTATTAACGTCTTTTACTTGTATACAAATATCTATGGGAAATACACTTAACATTTGGCATTAGCTGGGATCCAAAAATTGATCAGAAACAATAGTGACAGCTCGCAAGCCTATCCCCTACCACTGTACCCTTAGCTCGAAACAATATCGATTTGAATTGTTTGCGAGTGCGAAATGTGATTGTCAAATGTGTACCTCAGGATAAACTATACTGATATACAGGGTGTTACAAAAATACAAATAAAACTTGAAGGGCGTTGAAGTACGTCATATATGGAGACTTCTCTAATTTTCTCGAAATATTTGCATGAAGTTTTAACTTTTTATAAAAAGAGTTATTTTTAATGATCCCCGAACTAGTGACGTGTCTTAAAATGATCGATATTTTTATTAATCATTAAAAATAACTGTTTTTATAAAAAGTTAAAACTTCATGCAAATATTTCAAGGTAATTAGAGAAGACTCCATATATGATGTACTTCAACGCCCTTCAAGCTTTATTTGTATTTTTGTAACACCCTGTATAGATTTGATAGTTCTTTTACCCTGTATAGTTCTTTTTACATCCGTTATGGCGCTGCTGTACTTAACTTTCCATACAATTTTAATTAATTAATTTTACAATGACATTTCGCACTCGCTATCTATTTGAATTCGATTATGGTTCGTGCTAAGGATACAGTGGTAGGATATAGTGGTGTTTCCGAATACATTTTGTTTCGATGAAAAGTTCTCAAAAAATCTCTGTTTATCTCTCGCTCTCAGATCACTATTACCAAATGACAATGCTATTTAATTTGCTAAATACACAATTAACTCAAGCACCACTGAGTTAATTGTGTATTTACTTAGATTATTAAGCACGCAAATGTATTGTATCTGAGTAAGTAGGTAGTTACCAAATAACGCTTAGGATGATAAATTCACCAGTGTCATCTATGCTCGGTAGAACTGCTTGTCAAAGTCCGTTTGCATTTATCATCATTATCATCATCAGCCTATTAATGTCCCCACTGCTGGGGCACAGGCCTTCCCTATGGATGGATTAGGGAGATTGGGCCATGACCCACCACGCGGGCCCAGTGCGGGTTGGTGGGTGCTAACGACTGCAGATGCAGCCGGGACCAATGGCTTAACGTGCCTTCCGAAGCACGGAGGAACTCGAGATAGTAAATTTTTGGTCACCCATCCAATGACCGACCACTGCGAAAGTTGCTCAACTTCAACGACGCGCCATCGAGCTCCTCTTTGCATTTCCTTTTCCTTTTGCATTTATAAAACGGAACAATTAATTTTGTTATTGATGAAAGTGTACTTCCGGTCTCTTGTTGAACATAAACACTTATTTTGCAATCCTTATTATTATTACCAAAGCATTTAAGGTCCCTATGATATGGATGGCTCACCTGATTTCCCATTCGAATTGGAGCACCCGTATGCGCAGGAGACATCATGGTTGCACATTTCAGAAGATCATAGTAAATTAACAACAACTTTTGTGGTGTATTATTGAAGATTAATAAAGTAATTTCTAAGTAGTATACGTATTAGTAGGTGGTATGATTAAGTATCTACGCGGTCTATAGATAATGCTAGGCTACCATTAAAAACTTATCTTCAATAATAGCGCCATCTTACGAAATGTTATGGAACTAATTATTAAAGTCATTAAAAGCTGCAATACCGACAGCACGTTGAGGCACGGTCGATAGTTGAAGTAAGTTCAGGGTTCTTCTGATAGATGGCACTACAGGACCATTGTATTGTATCCTTAAATGCTTAATCGCATATTTGCGTGTTCTTCCACAATTAATATTTTTTTTTGGAATTATGATGGTTAATTAACTTCATGTTGTTATGGGTAAATGAACTCATTAGGCAGGCACGAATACAGCTAGCTATGTTTAATGCTCTCATGCTAGACTGGGAGCCAACGATAAACATTAGTGATATCAACTATCAACTAACATAATTATTATTTTTCCATAGCTAATTTTAAATAGTATTTTATTATGAATTATTCGACTTCCAAGTATAGATTTTAGTCATAAGGCGCGAAGCACTTCCGCGTAGGGTAGAGTAGAATAGAATTGTCGCACCAGCTATTTTTACGTTGTCACGCACTTTATATTCTTGAGTACAAGAATTCAAATCTAAGTAATTGTTTCGACAAGCACCAGGCTGGAATTGAACCAGCAACTAGCACTTTCCAGTTGAATGCACTGACCACGTTGCTACTGGGACCGTAACGCAGGCGTTGAATTTCTTTTAATGTTGAGTAGGCAAAATGGAATTCTAGATAAGTAGGAAGGCCAAAGGGGAAGATCTTCCTCCGAGCTGGGTGATGGTAGCTCGGGGGCCGCGGCCCGATTGATGTTGGTCGGGCATCGTATATATGAAGAGTTAGCCTCCGAATTTCATTTGCGCGATGTAGGCTTCCATACTATTAAGATCGCAGTGCAGGTAACGCCGTCTCTTGAGAATGGTGAGTAATGATTTCCTCCATCCGTTGTATATATGTGGGGCATATAGATGTCGCCGCCACAGATGAAACAGGGAGAATGACCTACCACGCGAGCCTGTCTGTGCATAATTCGCGGGTGTTAACGAGAGCAGATGTAGCCGGGTTCAACGGCTTCATAAGCATGCAGGAGTTCAAGATAATATTTTTTGGGTCACCCAACCTATAACCGGCCATTGCGAAAGTTGCTTAACTTCTACCATCTGATGATGCATTGATATCAGTTTCTTTTTTATGAGAAATACATTTAGAAAATATACCATTTATTTACACCCATATCAGATATTTCCCTGCTGGGCTGGCCTCGTCCAGGTAATTGTGATTTAGATTCAGTCCTCGACCCACGGCCAGTCGCCCCCTCCTTCCTTCCTCACAAGTTCACAGCTGCGTGCATGCTATGAATATTAATAATTCATAATTCTGGTTACAATAGAATAGAATAGAATAGAATAGAATAGAATAGAAAGCTTTATTGTCATGCTGAGTACAATGGTGTTACAAGTAATTTCTTAGTTCTAGGCAGCTGTACGTTTCGGACGTACAATATTCATTATAGGTGGTAAATGCTATTAAAAATTTCGAAAATACTCTTTTAAATTATAAAAACATTTATCTATTAACCATTTCTTTAATTTAATTTTAAATTCCAATAAATTTAAATCTTTAATGTCATTGGGCAAATTGTTAAATATTTTAATTCCACTTATATAAGAGCTTTTGTCAAATATATAGCTAGTCGATAATGCAGTATTCATGTCATTTTTATATTGGGCTCGTATATTAGCTTTAGTCAGATTTTTTTTACAAAAATATTCGTCATGATTTTTTACAAACACACATATTTCAAATATATATATACAAGTCAATGTTAGGTATCTATATTTTATAAATACTGGTCTTACAGATTCAAGTGGGTCAATTTTATATATAATTCGCAAACACCTCTTTTGTAAAATAAATGTAGAATGAGCATTTACCGAATTACCCCAAAATATGATTCCGTATGTCAAAAGAGGGTATACATAGCCATAATATGCATTTCGAGCAACATAAATGGAAGTTATATTAGTCAATACTGATACAAGGTAACATTTACTAGATAATCTATTATTTATTTTATTTATATGTGATTTCCAATTGAGATGGGGGTCAATATTAATGCCTAGAAAATTTGTCTCATTAGCTTGCTCGATTTTTTTATTATTGATAACTATGTCAATATCATGTAATTTCTTTTTGTAATTCCTAAATTGCATAATCTTTGTCTTTTCTAGATTCACTTTAAGATTTAGGGTTGACAACCATTTTATCACGATATTAAGAGAATCACGTACTTGATCGTCAAGGTTTGAACATTTGTCTTTTTGAATGAATATAGTGGCATCATCCGCAAACATAACACATAAGTATTTTGTTACTAGTGGCAGTTCATTAATATACAGCGGAAACATTAAAGGAGCTAATATACTACCCTGTGGAACACCCAGTATTACTTGTTCGAAGTCCGACTGAACTCTTGTCATGACTTTTGTATTCTTATCATATACATCTAATACTGTCGCTTGTTGTCGATTTTCTAGGTATGATTGTAACAGTTTGAAAGCATTACCACGTATTCCAACATGATACAACTGTTTTAGTAGAATTTCATGTTGGACGCAGTCAAATGCTTTTGACAAGTCTAAGAAAAGACCTATGCCTGAATCTTTCTTATCAATGGCTGTCCAAATCTGTTTTAACATTCTAAATATAGCTAATGTGGTATTTTTATTCTTTTGAAAACCATATTGATTTTCATGTAGAATACTATGTTTATTAAAAAAGGAACTAATTCTATTGAAAATAATCTTTTCAAACAATTTAGAAAAGTTGGATAACAGTGCAATAGGTCTATAGTTATTAATTTCTGATTTGGAGCCATTTTTGTACAAAGGTTTAATTAGCCCCTTTTTCAATTCATCGGGAAATACTCCGGTCTCTATTGTTAGATTAATAATGTAAGCCAGTGGTTTTGCTATCTATTGGATACTTGCCTTTATAATGGACATAGGTATTTCGTCATGGCCAGTACTCTTTTTATTTTTAAATCCTTTTACAATTTTTATTATTTCAACTGTATCTACTGGAGTCAAAAAAATGCTGTTTAAATTAGATTGGGTCAAAGGTTTGTATGTATTGCCTGATTTGGTTTTAGTGATGTCATCATTAAAGTAAATAAAATGTCTATTAATTATTTTAGCAATGTCAATTGGGTCAGTAATAATTTCATTATCTTTCCTAATAGTATCAATTGTTTGTTTAATTATGTTTGTCTGTGATGTATTTTGTTTAATCACTCGCCATGTGGCTCTACTTTTATTTGTACTCTGCTGAATGTAATTTATATTTGTTAATTTCTTTGATTGTTTTATCACATTTTTAAAATTTTTGCAATATCTTTTATAGCTATTTTTAATGTTATTACACGTGCTTCTTTTAGAAAGAAGGTACAGATATCTTTTATGTTTACTAGCCGTCTTAATTCCTTTGGTTTTCCAATGTTGAGATTGTCTAGAAGTTATTTTCTTTTTTTCAATGGGCACACAGAGGTCATATAAAAGTCGAAATATGTCAATAAATTTATTATAAGCGCTGTTGACGTCAGTTTGATTACATACGTCCGAAAAATTGATTTGGGTCACATAATTTGTAAAAATTTCCATATATTTATCATTATTCCTCCTGTACATAAACCAAAATGGCTGATTGTAATTAATTGTGACTGAAATTGATATTATTTGGCATGTGTGATCTGATAGTCCTAGGTCTAAGACCTCTGTATTGTACTGTTTGATATTTGAAAATATATTATCGATGCATGTTTGGGAATGAAGGGTAAGCCTAGTAGGTACATTTATTGTCGGATATAAATTATAAGTTCTGAACATATTCAAAAATAATTCACTTCTATTATTGACTTCGAGAATATTGACATTAAAGTCACCCAGAACATGTATCTTATTGAAAGTAGATCTGGTTCTAATAATAACTTTATGCAGCAGATTCTCCATATTAGTTATAAAAGTATCAAAGCAACCATTAGGAGTTCTATAAACACATACTATTAAATTATTAATTCCACTTAGTACAATTCCACAACATTCAAAATGACCTTCAATGGACATGTCTGAGATAAACTGCAGTTCACGGTAGTCGACAGTGTTCGCTACAAAAATTGCAACACCACCTCGTCTCTTACACTGTTATACTACACTGTGGGCTTAGATGATTTCGCTTCTTTTTGTAGTAGAAAAGATTTCTATAAAGTAGCAGGATCGATGTACATATTTAAATAAATAAATTGTAAATAAATATTTCTAACACTCACACCAATTAACCTAGCCACAAAGTAAGCACTATAAGGCTTGTGTTATGGGATACTTGGGTATCGGATAGAATGCATATATTGTACATTAAGTATATTTATATTAAATATCCATGACTGGAGTACCAATGCTCGTATTCCTCACACAAACATCTGCCCCCACCGGGATTCGAACCCGGGAGCTCTCGAGTCGGCGACACCATGAAACTCGGCGTATAAAACCACTTGGCCACTGAGGTCGTCATCTTTAAATTTTATTTGACCAGGAATCGAACCCAATACAGGAATTATTTTATTGGTGAATTGATTTTTAAAAGCAAAGAAACGGAATCGAAGAGCCTTTATTTTCTCCCTTACAGCAGCAGGACCATAGGCGACAGACCATAGACAAGGTTAATGAGAGTTCGCAGGACTTTTATCTAAGACTAGCGGTCCGCCCTCGCTTCGCTTCGGTGTAGAGCTGAAGTGTAGACTACAGTTTTTGTTCTCAGGCTTGTATTATACACAATGACATTCATATATGATTGTTCTTATACCTGCATGCAAAGTCTCAGCCCGATCGGTTTAAAATTGACAAAGTTTCATACAAACTTTCATTCCCTATTTTATCCCCTTGGGGGTAGAACTGATCAAAATCTTTTCTTAGCGGATGCCTACGTTATAACATCTACCTGCATGCCAAATTTCAGCCCGATCCGTCCAGTGGTTTGGGCTGTGCATTGATAGATCACTATGTCAGTCAGTCACCTTTGAGTTTTATATATAGATATCTTACACTAGGAACTACTTTATGGTGACTTTATGGTATCGACCTGTTACAAACATCCACCCCTATTTTCACCTCCTTAAAGGATCCTGTCCTTTCCCGGGACTTAAACTATATGTATACCAGATTTCATATAAATCGGTTTAGCTGTTTAAGCTTGTAGAGGTAACAGACAGAAACACTTTCGCTTTATAATATTAGTAAATATTTCAGTGTATTACATCCCATTCCTATGCAGCGAATCATTTGCATGGAGAGGGAGGTCTAAGGGCGTAGCGGGCTTTTGCTCCAATTTGAGAGTGCGCCTGAGGAAATAACCTCCACCTTACAGAAGCATGCTTTCTTTATGTACAGAAGGTCTCAGTGAAAAAGGACTATCTTTTGGTGGTGGTAGGCAACGTGTACTCTGGTTTTGCAAGCAATGCGGGACGCTTAACATCAGGTGAGCTATACGAATGTAAATACCTCTCTGGAACTATGGAAATAAAGAAAAACCTAAATCTTCTCGTAAAATCTCTACAATAAAATCTGTCGATTGAAGAAGAAAGTTAACAGTGCTAAATCTCTCTGGGGTCCGTCGGTCCCTCAAGCCCGAGAACAGCGATCATCGTCAGGGTTGATCCGAAGCGGACGATCCGCTCCCACTGATTTCTATCCAGCGCCAATGCAAAATAGCGTTTTGAGAATGAAACTCACATGGAACTATAAAAATACGTTTAATACTAGCATTTAATACATAAGGACTAAGCGTAGGAATCGTGCGTGCGTGTGTCTCGCGCCGTCGGCCCCGGTCACCGGTGCGGCGGCAGGAACCCGAGCGCGCGCAGCGCCTTGTCGGCGCGCGTGGCGAGCGGCTCGCGCCAGCGCCACACCGCCGTGTCCCTCACCGGCTGCGCGCGCAGCTCCGCGCAGGTCTTGCTGAGCGCCGTGACGCAGTCGGCGCGGTAGTGCTGCAGGCGCGCGTGCCGCGTGTCCAGCGCATACGAGGAGCACGCGCCGCCCAGGCACGCCAGCGGGAAGTGGTTGTGGAGCGCCAGCACGCGCTCCGTCTCGTGGAACGCCTTCACGTACTGGCCCGGCTTGGTGAAGTTGCGCGTGCGGTACACGTGCTGCAGCATGTGCAGGTGTCGCGGGACCGACTCCTCCCAGCCGTGGTCGTGCGCGAGCGAGTCCAGGAAGTACAGGTTGGACGCGTGGTACGACGAGCGCGCCGGCTTGCCCTCCGCGGGCGTCGACAGCGGCAGCACTCGTTTCATCAGCGAGCTCCAGTCGTCGTCCTCCAGCGGCACGATGACCTCGTCGATGTCCAGCAGCGCCAGCCACCGGTACTCGTACATGTGCCGGTACAGGCAGTCGTTGTACGGGATCAGTTCCATCTGGCGCTTGTGCGTCGTCTTCTTCTTCAGATACATGTGCTGCAGCCCCGGCAGGTTGGGCTGGCCGCCGGGCAGCGTCACCGGAGTCACGGTCACCGCGCCTCGCGCGGTGTAGTAGTCCAGCACTTTCGTTATGTTCGGATGCACTTGCAGCTCGTAGAAAAATATCTTGTCGGCGCCGAGCAGGCGCACGAGCTCGATCCACTCGACGAGCCGCACGGAGAGGTCCTCGTGCAGAAAGTCGAGACCTTTGACGCAGACGGCGAACTCTTTTTTCTCTTCGGCGGGCGGACGCTGATAGTGCACGCGCAAGTTGTTCGTCGCCCGATCGCAGGGGTTCTCCACGATGGAGACGGAGGCGGGCACCAGGTGGCGCACCTCCTGCGGCAGCACGCACGCCATCAGGTAGGGCTGCAGCACGCGGTCGCGGTAGTTGCCCCACTTGCTGTTCCACACGTACTTGTACTCGAGATTTCGCACCACCACCGGCGCGTCGCGCTCCTCGAACCACAGCTGGCAATGCGTCGCGAGCGCAGGCTTGATGCGGTCGTGCACCGCGAGCACGCGCACCGCGGGTCCTATGCGCGAAGTGTTACGCGCGTCCATGTATGCGCCGTAGAAGTGGAACACGCCCTCGGACGAGCGGAACGTCTGCCAGTAGGTGTTGTGGAATTCGAGATCGTAAATGGACGGGAAAGGCGCGCAGTCTTTCTTCTTGAAGAATTTGTTCTTGTCGTCCTTGTGTCTGTGCCAGTAGGCGAGGGGGAGGGAGGCCAGACGGCGCTCCGCGTCGGCGACCAGTTGGTCCTCGCTGAGGACGCGGGTGTCGGTGGCGAGGCGCGGCGGCGGCGTGGCAGGCGTGGAGGCGGCCGGCTCGGACTGCAGCAGCAGGCGCGCGGGGGGAGCGGGCGGGGCGGGCGGGGCTCGCGGCGGCGCGACGGCGGGGTGCAGGCGAGGCAGCGCCAGCGCCGCCAGCGCGCCCCAGCACACCAGCGCGCACAGCCAGCGCAGCCGCGCGCGGGACCCGCCGCTCCACCACCGCACCACCCACCCGCGCATATTCTGCAAATAAACAAACACACGCAAGTTATTATAAAAATCATAAACAATGATTATGGTAATCTAAATATTCTTTTTATTATTGAAAAAAACCTGGCTGGAATCGAACCGACATCCTTGGCATTCGAGAAAATGCACCGACCTGCCAGCCATCATAGTTTCGTTATCGGAAAGGACGAGTCAATTCTATTTTAATGTTTCCTTTTGAAAAATAGTACCTACAATGTTCAATAAGCTCTTATTATAAGTACAAAACGTACAAAGGAAGAAGTACCTAGTAAAAATATTTACAGTCAAATGCTTATATAACATAAAGATAAGGAACTTTCTAAGTGTTAATTGCAGAAAACGGTGACAGTTCTGGTATCCAAATCATGATTCTGGAGTATAACATGAAACTACATAAGGTACAGATACTATTTAAGATCTACAAAATACTTAAACACGTGCTGCACTAGCTATTCTCTATTTGCCGAATCAACTACTATCCATCTACCGCCCAAAGCTCTGACTACTATACTACCAAAGCTCTATTAATTGCCATATTAGCAATATCAATATCATCAAGTACTTCATACTTATTAGATAGAATCAGTATAAGAAACGCAAGGATTTCAATCGAGGCACATACGATGTCATAGGATTGGCAGATCTTCACCCCGCAGGCTCCACACTGAATGTGGACCTTTAGATATTTGTCGTCTCCTTCTTCGGTCATGGCTCCTCCTAACCCAGGCTGGTTTCCAGACTGTCGCTACACCACAGTCCCAAATCCACTTTGTCATCGTCATCGTATTTTAACACGCGGAATTTACTATTGGTATTCTAACAACGGTTTGGTTATCTCATACTACAATGAATTTGTATTCTTTTAATTTAATCCGATACCCCATGAACTCCCTAGAATATAAATTATGTACATTTATCGTAACATCTCTTCTTACGCTAACGTTATAAATATTAGTGTATCAAAATGACACCGAAACGTCATTTACTGTGATGCCAAAAATGACAAAGAGAATGTTGAATGAAAGGTTAAAGGTAGAGATAAAAAAGAGGTTACATAGGTAAATACGTATTGACTAATCTTATAAAATAGAATTGTGAACATGGTGCCAATTATAATGAACCAAAGTAATCATCGAGAATTGCAAAAGAATTAATCTGAGAGATCTGATCCGAAATAGCGAACAATAATAAAATAATTACTCAACAAGTTCATTCAAGAAAAGATGAATCCAACAATCATACTGTGGCAGACATGAGATAATTATAGATGGTTGTCCGTTGCTTTATAATAGAAGGACTGACTGCTTAGCTGTGTTAGTGTGAGTGGTGTTGCATCTTGCAACCTCATGTTTACGTTCTATATTGGATGATATGTATTACGAGTGGTCTGGTCGGGGCGAGTAACGGCATTGCCTCTCCTCTCTCCGAGCCGCAGTTGGCGAGTACCGTTCCGATCCAGCGCCCACGATATAAACCTGATTCTTAGATTCTTGTTTTGTTTATTATATATATTAAAATCACGATGTTGTTTATTATTAAAGTCATGATTTCCTATCTACAATTATTATTATAACAAGGATGTTGGATTGATTTTCATTACACGTAATTTTAGAACTACTTTTACAAACATTCAGTTCACAATATGATTAGAGAGCACAATCTCTAACATAAATGAGTTCATCGATGTACGGAAATAAAATTATTATATAAATCCGACAGTCTCTAAAGATGGATCAATTTTTATTTACATACCAAAAGTATGCACGTAACTTTTTTTGTAACATCATTCTATCAGATCACGATTCTTAATGTAAACATTTTATCAGATGTTAGCTCTGGTAGTGAACAACCTTGTAGTAGTTGGGACAGGAAAGACGTATTTAAGATAGTAACGTCTTATAAATAAAAACGAATATGAATCTCTAGAATGATTATTCATCTAATACTATGGCTATAATTGTATTTATAGCCATAGTATTAAAAGCGCCTTATTGTGATAGGTTCGTTACAAAAACTACAAATTACTTAACAACAACCACAGTATCGAGTGATGACAAAACTTCTACGAGAAAAAAAAACTATCAGCTCATCAAGTTACAATCGAGTGTTTGAATGTCTCAAATTACGACGAAAATGATTTCTACGGTTTGTTGTCTCGTATTCTGACTCATTTTCGATTTCACGGCTCGGATCGGAATTCTATAGCAACCGTAGATTATCTAGTAACAGTAATAACATGAGTTTCATTTTAAATATACAAATTCCATGGTCAAAACATTTAAATCTAGAGTGGCCATTGGCTTACCGGTTTTTAGAGTCAATTTATAGAAAATCAACATTTCTACTAGATGACATGCCTGAATTTGATGGCATCAGTGTATCTGATTTCCACAAAGCCAATACATAATAATATATTGTTCAATATTTCATTTAAAACAGTCATATTGTTACCTGTCGCTATTTATTCATGCATTGTGTTGTTAGTTGAAGTTAAAGACACTGCTTTTTCATAGACGTTTCTCTGACTTGAATTTTAATATCTCACTGTTCAATTTAGTTTGAAGTTTAAAGAATCAGGATAGTATGTGTTATAACTTATAATGAACGCTTGTAGTATGTCTATTGTTAAAAATTTGAAATTGTCCTGTTATCGCCTCCGAGATTTATTTTTCTTTACTATAGTAGTACCCTCAGTACGACCAGCCAGATCTCTTCGGCGATAACATGACAATTCAGATCGACCTTCACTTAGGTAAGTTCGTTTGATCATTCAAGAATGTCTAGTACTTGTCGTATTAGTTTCAGCTAGATCGGTGTTTACTGTTTAGGTATTTAGTTAATAATGATGTAGTTTTAGTGTATTTGTTAGCTACACGGGCTGAATGACGTTGGCCGCGTTCCGATCCGAGCTCCAGTTACGTTTGAGTAATGAGTGGTGCTCGTTCATGCGACAATTTCTATGAATATTATTAACTCGTGTCGATGTGGTCGTTTATTATAGAACCGGTTTTTAGACTTGTTGGTATTGTGATTCCTTAAACAACATTTTAAATATATATAAATGTAGTTTGAACGGTAATTTAAACTCCTTTTCAGTCGTCCGTTTTATCTAAACTTTCTTGAATTGTTTCGTATAAGGCATTCTGACAAATGGCAACTTGAAAATCGCGTAGCGCCTTCGGTCAAGGCCGCACTCCCCTCCCCTCGCACTCCGCTAAGTCTGCGGTGACTACAGTCACAACGGGACTTCTAGTGGATTCATTATCTTGCAAACATATCTGCTATTCAATCAACAAGTCTAAGCACCACAAGGATAATTGCACTGTTACACTGCACATTTTCTAAGCGCATGTCTTGCCATTAAAATAAGTCGTGTAATTCTTGTAAATGCAGCGTTTAGATGTAATGCGGGAATTGTAATGATCGAGAGTTGATAGCGATTGAACAGTGACACGTTGCAGTGTTACCAACCCTTACCAAAATTTTACCCTAAGTATTTTTTAAATTCCCCTAAATGTAAAAATTTATACTTATCTACTACTTACTATTACTACTTATCTTATTACCTAAATTCTTTCGTTGTTTATAAATTAAAACGTCACATATTTAGTTACAGTAAATTATTTTATTGAATAAATACATTTTCCGAATGGAAAATCAAACGAAAATGAGCTGAC
Source organism: Chilo suppressalis (assembly GCA_902850365.2). NCBI lineage: Eukaryota > Metazoa > Arthropoda > Insecta > Lepidoptera > Crambidae > Chilo > Chilo suppressalis. The sequence continues at coordinate 20,940,535 of OU963914.1, read as the reverse complement.
AGGCTGTTAAATCTTATTACCCTGTTTTGATTGGTGGAAGGCAAAGAACTTTAGTCCATACATCCTTAGGAAACAACCTGCCACACAGTGAGTTCAGTCGTTTCATATCGTGGTGCGTTCCATTCTACTCACAAAACTGAAAGAAATAACACGCTTTGTTTTTCGATTTAATTGAAAGTTTTGTTAAAAGCCCCTAAAAGAACCCCCAAAAAATTCCAGCCGAGTCCGTTTTAACCCTTCTAGCCCCTAAATCTGGGGGCAAAACCCCTAAGTTGGGAACCCTGACACGTTGGAATATTGCACAGCGTCACAAATATCTGTGCAGACTGCAGAGCGCAGACAGACCTTGGCGACGCGCGATGCAGTCAGTGAGTGATTGTTTCCTGCGCGGCGCGGCGGCGGGACCGGCCGGCTGCGGGACACACCTTGTCGCCTCATAAAGGGACATTGAATATTGATAGAAGGTTCTCGGGTTTCAAACCATTGTTGGAGGACTATCGATAGTTTGGCTAACCATAGTTGACGTTTGAAAATATTCACAATGGGGTATCTTACATTGATCAATATTATCTACCCTAACTACTTTGATATTTAAGATGTAAATGTTTAATTACATCTATTATAAATAACTCTGTTTGTATTTATACTGTGTGACACAGCAATCAAAATGCAGGTGAACAATTAATGTATAATTTCACATTATGTAATGAAAGGTGACTTCATTAATCATCTCTGAAGTCATTTTTCAACCTGACAACTCTGTAAATGATAAAACAGGGAGAAAAAAACAGCCCTTGCTGAGTTTCTTGCCGGGTTCTTCTCAGTACAAAGTCTCCCGCCGTAGATTTACGAACCCATGACGTAGCTTCTAGACATTCATATGTGCTTGTAACAGCCTAAACTGAATAAATGATTTTGATTATGAATATATCGCGATACTAGGATCAAAGTTGTAGCGGCGATACTGCGATACGGTGTATCATGCTCTAATATCACCTGACATATCGATATTTCTTTATGATTGCTGTCGATAGTATCGATACAATCAACAGACCTTCTTATAGATATTGTGACTTTGATGCAAGTTATCGATGTTCAAATCTATTGCTGTAACACTATTTCAAATATAAAAGTTTGTATCGATAAGTTCCATGCTTAACATAACACAAAAAGATTTCTTAAGATAACGAACGTAAGCGTGTTTTTAATATTCTGTAATCGTTATAAAAATATGCTATAGAAGAAAGGAAAATATTTGCGTATTTAATTATGAAAATATTAACTTAAACAGAAGATAAAAAATATATGATATGACACTATATTCAAAATTAAAGATTTATTCGTATATGAAACCTATTTAAATATCTCTCTGAGCAAACATATCTTTATTATGAATAGGAAAACGATGGCGTTGTCCGACAAGGCAGAGTAGATCGCTACTGTCTCCGACTTTGCTATTAGTTTTCACAACTTTATACTCAGATGAATATGAAATTATTCATAAAGAGATACCTAAATATCAAAATGGAGGCCAATAACCCTTAATGTGTTCTTAATTTTATTGGAGTTTACTCCTTAAGAATCGATTTGCATATATAAGGGGCCCGGTATGAGAAAAATGTGAGGAGTAAAATCTATCGATGAATGACCTCGTTACGTTTTTGGTGCGCATCCTATGTCGCGCAACTTTGACAAACAAAGATGACGGATTGACATTAATAAAAATTTTAAAATCTGAACTAAATTTAGATATTGTTTTTGATAGAGCAATGGGGACAACGAGGTATGGTACAACCATTGATGCGGTATTTGAAATGAATGAATATATTATATACATTTATATATGTATATTATTTTCATTAATTTGTTAATTTACCCTTTCATACAGTATCAATCTTTTTCAAGTTAAATAAACTCTTTTTGCGTCTGGTTAGACTATCGAACTTAAGGAGTAAGCTCCAGTCTTGCGTCGGAGCTGACACACACAATTTTTTTACAAGTATTTCATTTAGGGGTGATGCTTAGATATTGTAGAATTCACGACGGACGCTTTGTTTTTTGCGTCCGACTTGCTAGATTTTAAATGACTTTTTAAGTTTTCGGGGCTGCTGTATGTCTGTCACGAGACTATCTCTTGAACGGTAATATGTAAGCACCTTATAGACGGGATTATGTATTAGCTATATAAATAAAAATAAAGTTAAGAGAAAAAACAAAGAGGTCTTCTCCATATGTGTAACGTAATTTTTCGACTAGTTTTGCTGGATCCAGTTTTGTATAAGTATTGCAATTAGTACGACCCGCAATTGGCCATATATGATTATAACTCTAATTATTGTAAATCAACATTCGAAACATGTAATTCATGAGACAAATCTGTTATCGCTGCAACAATGGCCCATTAGTGAGCTGCGACCAATGTGCGCATGCGTTAATGTGAACCAGTCATTATAATAGTGCTGCAACTAATCTAGCATTCCTATTAAACGTATATTAGGTAAGCCCTTATCAATGTCTTTTTGAGTTGCATAAGACGGACATCTATACATATAATAAATCTGTAGAGAGGTCAATTCTGTACATGAAATATATTTTCAAAATAACTATCAGGGGGTGATTAGTGATCGATACTGATGCCAAAAATGCAATCAGTAAAATTTTTGTCTGTCAGTCTGTCTGTGTGTATGTTAGTTATAGAAACAAAAACTATTGGACGGATTTTAACGAAACTTGGTACAATTATTCTTCATACTCCTGGGCAGGTTATAGTATACTTTTCATCACGCTACAATCAATAGCAGCAGAGTAGTGAAGGGAAATGTTGGGAAAACGGGGGAAGTTACTCCATTTTTTAAGCTTCCGTCGCGTGTGCAGCCTTAATGGTTAAAGTTACATAGAAATCATGTATGACGGAAATATTCTACATAAAATTGTCTAAAAAATATGCAACAGCATATGTCTATCTTTTATGGTTGACTCACAATAACACGTGTAATTATATAAATAAAGTCATTGTTTATAGCACAAGCCTGAGAACAAAAACTATAGTTTACACTACAGCTCTACACCGAAGCGAAGCGAGGGCGGGCCACTAGTAGTTAATATGTATCGTGTTAAGGAAGACCGAAACATGTTAGTACCTAAATAAACTTGACGAAGAGGTACATAGCACAGCTTAGTGACTTGATTTCAGATCGTGGAAGTTGAACAACGTTCACACTCGTTGTTATAGCCCACCTGTTGGTACGTGGCCACCATAACAAGCTTATGGCCCACCTGTTGGTACGTGGCCACCACAACAAGTTTATGGCCCACCATAACAAGCTTATGGCCCATCTGTTGGTACGTGGTCACCATAACAACTTTATGGCCCACCTGTTGGTACATGGCCACCATAACATGCTTATGGCCCACCAATTGGTACGTGGCCACCATAACATGCTTATGGCCCACCTGTTGGTACGTGGCCACCACAACAAGTTTATGGCCCACCATAACAAGCTTATGGCCCATCTGTTGGTACGTGGCCACCATAACAAGCTTATGGCCTATCTGTTGGTACGTGGCCACCATAACAATCTTATGGCCCACCTGTTGGTACGTGGCTACCATAACAAGCTAATAGACCCCCTGTTAGTACGTGGCCACCATAACAAGCTTATGGCCCACCTGTTGGTACGTGGCCACCATTGTTATATTTTCCGTTTTTATGAATGTCATACGCTATCGTTCCGTAGTTTGGACTTTATCGCAATCTACTCGACGTTCTCGAAATATGTTTTAACGAAAAAAGGCAATACATATATGTTTTATCGTGCATGATATTCATATTTGTTAGAACTTTCAGATCACTGGAGAGTGGTGGTTTCCGAATGTGAGTGGTAGAGTAGATGATTGTGGATGACATAATTCGAGTGAGTCTAGAGCGTTATGTAAAGCTCTCGACCGATGTAAGCACAGTGCATCGAGCCAACTGTGCCAGCCAGAGCGCGCTGGCAGTTGCGCCGGCGCCGGTGACGCTCGTACTACAATACTATTTACATACATGCACATATGACTGTTGCCCCTCAATACATTTACAATTGTATATTGTTTGTGCGTCAGAACATAAATTTATATACGAGGCGCGATGATGTACATAATTTCAATACCAGAAATAAAGATAAACTCAAATTGCCACCATTGAGACTCCAAAAGGTTCTTGGTTCATTTGTGGGTCAAGGTATATGTTACTATAATAAAATACCAAAAGAAATAATTAATTTACCTTTTAATAAGTTTAAAGTGTGTATAAAAACATGTCTCCTTAAGAAAGGTTACTATACTGTAAAAGATTTCATAAATGATAAGTCACCTTGAGCTTAACATAATAGACTGTCGTTTTACTGTGCTAATTTGGTTGAAAATTGTTTAATCGCCACTTCTAAATTTAAAAATTGTACCTAGCTATACTTAACTTTTCTTAATTAATAATATTAATGTGATGGAAGTTGACATCAACACATGTATTCAATTTTTGATGTCATCTTTCAATTGACGACACTGTATGAAACAAAACAGGGAGAAAAAAATAGCCCTTTCTGAGTTTCCGATAGCGTCAAACGCGTAGCGTTTGACTTTCACAAGAGCTTGTAACAGCCTAGACTGAATAAATGAGTTTGAATTTTGAATTTTGAATATGTTTTATAGCAGACACACAATATAATTGGAACAAACAAATGCTCAGTGGTACATGAGATACTAAGCCTGATAACAGAAAAAAGAAAAGATTGGCAGCGGCGTTTCATTCTTTAGGGAAAATGAAAAAAAATATACTCGGTTACTGCTCGGTTTTAGGTTTAGAGTATCCTGGCAGAATCAAGCCCAATATCTTGCTAGTAAAACCCGATCTAGGAATTCCGAGTTTAGTGAAATTTATAAAAGTAGCCAGTCATGTGCAAATTAAATCAATTTAATAAAACAAACCGAAAGGGCTGCAGAAAGGGTATTAAGAAGGTTTCTCGTGAAAATGTTAGAAAAATAAAGAGGAATCCGCCGGTCAGTATTGGCTATCATAAAATTAGTTATAAAATCGCAACTAATGAACTGATTTCCATGATTAATAATTACTATATACTTCATATTGATTAAAAAGCTTATTAGATCATTGAGTTGATTTTGAGTTGGTTTGCTGACCTTGTAAAGATCCTAACTGTTATTTATAAAATCTCTCAAAGAATCGGAGTCCTTTTTGGAATATTAATTTTTAGTATATTTTATATGAGAAAATGCTATGAAGTTACATGCTGCTGCGATAATAACGATGCAATAGAAGTATAACGAAATATTGCAATAACGCATCCGATATTATCGACCGATAATAACGCACCGTCTTTATGCAAGTAGGTACGTGCTATATATAAATAAAATGAATTTACTAAGATAAATCTGAAATGGTTAGGTTCGAAAATTGAGAAGTTTAATAATATCATTGGTAATACAAGAAGTATACAATAATTCATAGTTAGTAGGTCAGCTTAGACAGAACTTGAAATTGTACTAGATAGCGAATGTGCAAAGCCCGAGTAGCTAAAAATACTTATAATAGGTGCATGCATTTCTCACTGAGATGTTATTTATGTCAAAGTCTGTGCCAAAAAATCTTTTATTAAATTTCATATTAAAACGACACAATGAGTTAAACGCTATCCCCCTTATTAATAAACAAAGAACAAGCTTAGGTTAGTAACGCCGTGTTTTGTTTATATCACTCAAATGCCATTTGCAGTTCAATGAACAGGGACATGGGGTCACTAATTCAAACTTCATGTTTTATTAAAGGGGTATAAAACTGTTCCCAGTTAAATTGAGATCGTTAGTGTCGAGTTAGGTGGTCGGCCTGTGGAAGGGATCGTGGGAACAACGTAAAGCTCCTGCTCTGTCGACGCTGCTAAGTTGATGACTGAACAATATTGAACAATAAACGCAATCATTTTAATGCGCCGTTCAACGAACCAAGCAACCGAGGTACATAAAATTTACTCGAAGTGCACCGCTTCTCTGCAGAGTTAATAAATTGGGAACAGATATTTTTATTCCTTGATTTGAGGACAACAACAAACATACGGAGTATCTCAGAAATTCTTGGCAATATTAAGTGCCTACCAAATCTGCAGAAGGTATGTGATTTCATGGTAATTTAGCTATTAGCAGGTTTGGTACCAAAAAATTGCGCTGAAAACAAGGTACATCCTTGTTTTTTGCGAGTATGTGATATTTCGTCCCTGTTGCAAGCTCCTGGTCACGAAGTATTCACTGATTACTGTAATGTTAGTAACCATGAAAGTTTGAAACGACATATGATTTTTTCCGAGAATGTAAATGAAAATGCATTAAAGCATGTTCTTGAAAAAAAATTTAGCAATAATAAAAGTCTTGGTTGCTTTGATAAAATATTTACACGTGATCATGAGAAGCTTTTTGTGTGCTAACGCAGGTAATAATGTACCTTTTACATTCCGCTCGACTTAGATACAAAAAAATCTGCATGATTAAGTAAAACAAACATTCATATTTTGACATTCATATAGTTTTTTCTACTTTTTATAACTGTGTAGCTTGAGTTACTTTCGTTGGCCTTTGAGTGATGACTCGTTTGTTCCTAACAATGACACTTCATTTAATGTATCAATTATAAAGTCAGAAGTCATGTTGGTACTATAAACTCATACAAACAATACGCATGCTACCATATTTTTTATTAAAGCTATATAACTTATACGACGTGTGGGATTAAAAGATGTTTAATTTCTAGATCATGTTCGTAAGCTTTTGTTGCACAAAGGCCATACAAGGTTAGTAAATTTTATAAGTGTACGATTGTGTAAGTGTTACAATTCATAGCCTCTGATGGTACGATGAGATAACAGAAGGTTAAATATTACCTAACACTTAGATCGTACGTATCAATAATTCTGTCAGTCTAGATAATATACGAATTATAATGAAATGGAACAAAGGCATGGCCGGCTTCAGTAGGTCAACCATTTTGTAAATCTTTACGAGAAAAATTTTGTCAAGCATCCTTAAAATTTAATTATTATTATATATTTTTTCCCGTTGTTAAGGTATTTGAAATTATTTAGCAATGTTTTATCCCTTGAAATAAAATAAATTTACATTAGAGTAAATTACACTATATTTGAAGAAGAAGATTCATTTCGAAGATATTATTAATTTGGATCAATGTTTTTAAATAATTGTAAACATTTGTATGTGTGGTAGTAAAATGATTTTATGTAAATGTTGCTAGTTCTATTGATTGCTGATGAATTTCTTGCACCCATTCTTCTCATCAGCTAAAAGATGTCCTGAATGGACGGTAGCAAAAAATATCGGACGATTCTAAAGAGCTTCCAGTAAGTCAATTTGAATAAAGTGTAATTTCATTTTATCGCGATAATAAGTGTATACATCCACCCAATGAAATTTGGAAGCAAAATAGAAAAACATAGCTATTTATTTTTAAGCATTTAACTGCTAGATGTTTCAATCTAAAGAAAAGTTTACTAGAAAAAAATCCACGCGGATCAGGCAGCGAATTTCGACGCGACCAATAGGGCCGTGGCATAATTGGTCAGTGCATTCGCCCGGATTGCGAAGGGTGCGGGTCCGAGTCCCGTCCGCTGCCTGGTGCGCGTGGATTTTTTTCTAGTAAACTTTTCTTTAGAAAAATATAGTTAAGTCCGATCAAATGGCGACTCATGGTAATCGTATAATCGAGCGAATGCCGCCCGGCGCGCGCGCTGCTTAAGAGAGTGCGAAAGTTTGGCGCTGTGTTACACAACACAGCTGCACTCGCGCTGCATTCAAGGATATTACGACCAGTTAGCTCATACACGGACACGATTTAGACGACTATTTTATTTTGCTCTTGTTATACTTTCGCAGTATCAATCAGTGAGTTGAATAAAGCTGGCCATTTGTCTAAATTGTCACCAATTCTATTTGAGGTCAGTGCGATGCTTTATGTCTGCTAAACGTTTGTGATCATAGTTTCATCAGTGCTTTTGTCCCATATGATTTTTCACGAGATTTGAATCAAATGTAACAAATTCAAGGGCTTCATTGGTTTCGGGTTTAATATAGACATCATTAGACGGTTTAAAACAGACATCAACTATGTTGATTGTTTTTTTTTATAAATTATTAAATTTATGGAACAATGTGTACAGTTTGTATTTGATGTTTATTGTTGCACTAATATTTATCTCTTAATAGAGGAATAAGTGAAATCCCCATTAACAACAAAAGCAAATACAAAAGGTAAATTTAAAAAAATCTAAAAACCCGACTGCTTAAATGTTACTTCAAATAAAAACTGAAAAGAAACAAACAAGCCTAGAAGTCTTTAATTCTGTTAAATATGGCAAAAGCTACTTTAACATTTTCATTAGATATTCAAAAACCGATAAAAATTTTCAATAATGTGTCCCGACTGACTAAAAACCATGACAAATTTATTCAATGCGTCAGAAAATCACAACACGTAACTAATAAACGCTGTCGCAATGTCACAACAAATAACTAGGTCCGTGTATACAATTTGTTCATTCGGCAACTAATTTAACCAATGATGATAACTACAGCGAATTATATTCAATCGACGAGTGCGCTCTTTGAACTCGTTTAAATTTACGGGGCCTACTCTCAGTGTTCGTGATCAAACAACATTTTCAGCAACTTTTATGGAATCATATCTAAAATTCTGCTGCTGCGGCTGTAAACATTTTACAGTCGGTATTAACGTAGTCTTCTTTTACGGCATTACTAATAAAATTAATATTAAAAATACATTACAGTAGTTAAAAAAAATGGTTAAATTATTAATAAGCTTAAAGTTCTTAGGATAACCGAAAACTACCTCTTTCTTATTATTTAGCGTTAAATTGTTTTACAGCTTCACTTGGATAGCGAGTCAAAGGCAATGCTTGGTGTTGTTTCTTTCTATATCACGAGATAGAATCAGGTTAAGATTCTTCTGTTTTGATGTTTCAAAGCATACTTTCTTATCACCATTAAATTAACTTAATTAACTTAAAAAGTCGGTAAGCCACAAACTAACAGAGAATGTAACTGTATTGTTATGCTAAAAGAAAGCTACTTAGAATGAGAATTTGTGGTGTATGTTTTTTTGTTTGATGATCTGCTAACTCAGCATTAATTCATGGAGGAAGAAAATAAGATAATAAATCATAAAAAAATTGTACAAAACGAGTCGGCCAAGGGATTATTATTTTCTAGACTAATTGCCCTGCAAACATTCGTCATATAAATAAATAAATATTTCTAAAATATACTAATTAGGCTAGCCGCGAAGAAAGCATACTGGGGTTATTGTTACGGGACACGCCTGGTAACGTATAGGATTATACGTTATTTTATTAACATTGAAACTAACTATTATTAAAACGAAAAATGACTGCCATTTAAACCAGACAGATATTTTCTTTTCAAGTTTAATTATTTAATTTTATGGAATGGCATGATTTGTATATACAAACGGAAAAAACTCGGATCCAAGAAAAATGGTACTACATATTAAAAAAAACAAACTCATTTTTTGGAAACAGTTAACTTTTCGTCTTAGGGTCAAATCTATCAATTACCATTCACCTAAATAATAATGTTAATAATATCTACGTCGACTTTTCCTGTAACCCTGCATCTTTAGCATTTATAAAACGGAATCGAAATTCGACTTCTCACTTATAGAATGGACCACCGGCCGCGAAAGTCTGTCACCGTTGAGTACATGTGCACGTTTGAAACACGTTCCGTTCTCATTATGTAGAGATTTATCGGAACTGATGTGCTGATGGCAGGAAATGTCGAATTTGTTATAATATTGCATTCAATATTCACATATTGTTCGTGTTCTTGTAATTTGTGCATTACAATAATAGTAGATAAGTTCTGAAAAAAAAACGTTATCTCTAAATTTTATTCAAAGACTTGTCGATAACATTTTTCAAGCATCAGACACTATCAAGATTCGATAATATTTACTTTTAATATTATAATGAGTTTCCGGTACAAATATTAAAATAATAGTAGACACTTCAGGTTCCAATTGAAATTCGATCTATTTGCATTTATTCACGTCCATGACTACACCACTTTTTGTTCAAAATATCAAATGGAAAACTATGTAGATTGAAGAACAAATTATTGGCTTATGATTCAGGATCAGATAATATTGTTCAAGAATTCATTCCAAACTAAACTGCACTTGTATTAGCCTAAGATGATAATATCAGGGATGGGTATTGAAATTGCCACCAGATATTCTGGTTGTTCAGGTCGGACGAGTTTTCAGGCAATAACATTTATAAAGTCGGCCAGTGGATGCAGTTGAATGATCCATACTAATGATTAGACCAAGACAGCTATCAGTTCAGCACTCCATTTCCCGAGCAATATATTTGTTGGCGTTTCTCGAAAGTTAGAAATCGTTAGCGTCCCGCATTTCCCCGCGCCGCGACCGGTCCACCGGCCCACATGCTCTTGCGTTACATACGAGTACCATACCTACCGCTAACACTCACCGTGTGGGCAGACACTATGTTAGATAAATGGTAGATGTTTAAAGTAAATCATTTACTAGAGATTTCAAAGTACCTGACAGACAAGCTCTTTCAAATCTTTGGTCTGAGACGGGTGGTCTGAGACACGATAATCAGAATAATCCCAATGAAAAAGAATAAGATAATCCAAAATCCCCGAGTATATGAAATTAAGTTATAGTTATATATAATATATGGATATATTGAAATAAGTGTTTTAGGTGTTGGCCCGAAATCTGTTAGAGTAGTTTTCGGCAAACTATTTAATTGTAACGACTTGTATAATGATGATGTTGCTCATTTAGTGTTCTCACATCTCACAAAAAAGTGCAAATATTTAAAAAAATGGTCGTGCTATGTTTATGAGATTTAACTTGGACTTGGAATAACAAAAGCGTTAAAGAAAATGTTAAATTGTAGCTTTTGGTACAAATAATTGCTTAGATGCAAGCGTATCTGATTAAAGTTTGACAATTTGTTGATTGATGAAAGACTAACATGTGGAAACATCAAATAATTTGTAATGCAAGTCACATTAAATAAGTGATTATTCTTGTTTAGCCATTCCATGCTAATGAAACGTGAGTGCACATCATCAAAACACAATTTGTTCTCCTGATTATCGAATGACCTTCAAGCGCCAATCAATTTGTGACAATTGGCGACAGAACGAATTTTCCTGTTGTACGAAGTTTTATTATAAACCTGGTCTTCTTAAAAGCACAATTTAAAATTTGAGACACAACTTGTAGATAGACGATATGTTGATTTTACTATATTAACTATTTTAATTATTTATAACTAAAAACCTTAAAATATATAATAACTAAAATACATTATTAAAAGTAGTCCAACCTTTAGGCAAGGTTCCAAAGATACTGACAGCGTTCCCCCTTTGAATAGCTAGACTAATTCTTTGTCCGAGGTAGCTGCCAGCTCTTCGGTCTCCTTTGATGTCGACCAACCTTTTTGCTATTTCCTTAAAAAACCTTACAGCGCTAGGACCCCACGGACCAAGGGTCTCGACACCGAATGGGATAAAATCATATTTGGAGCCTATGTTGATTTTTATAACATTAATAAAAGCCAAGTTAAGAATTTTAGTTTGGAATTCGGTAGCGTTCTCCTCTCCGCAACGACCTTACGTAACGGAAGCTTTGATATCATTGGTCACATTGCGTCTACAGTCGTCTGTTACAGTAATGTCCCTATTAAAGTAAATGAAGTCATTTCGGTTGTAATTTAAGAGTAATGCTGTGGTGATTCATTGCCGTAGCAAATCGGGAAGTGCCTGAATTGGTCGATCGGTCGCTATTAGGGAGCAAGCGGCAACCGACTGACTCACGCAACCTTCGGATATTTTACGATCGAACGACAGTACAAACGTGACATGTTTGAATGTAATAACGACCACTCCGCTCAATGTTGAACCTCATGCGTTTTGCGTTAGTTTTATAGCACTGGTCAATGTTGTCGTGTGCTAATGTACTTATAATATCGGCGCAGCTGTAAAAATTAATTAGTGGCTACAAATTATTATTGTTGTTTACTATTTGTTTACTGTTATATTATTTATATTTATTGTTACCTTTGTTAACGTTACCTTGATAGATATGACTGACGCGTGTACTCATCATAAACTCATTGAGCCTAATTTATGGCAAATAAGATTATTTATTTTACATACACACATCAAAAGTGTCTAGGGATCAACATATATTTTTGCAATAACTTTTCTCCTGATTGATATTAATTAAAATTTTCTTTAAGGATTCATCAAATAAAGTGTTTTCGTTTGTCACAGTAACGATAAACCAAGTCACCTTTGCATTAATAAAGAAATTTGCCATTTTCCTAATAAAGGGATTTTTGACATTTGAACCACTAACACAAAAGTTCGAAAAAAAGACTGAAATAACAGTTTTCTCTAAAATTTTATTGGGTAACTTAAACAATTAATAATCCGTATTTCTACCGCGAACACTAACAACACAAGAACATCGGTTTGGCATACTCAAAATGAGTTCATCCAAATCACGCTGTGGAATGGCCGCCCATGTTCGTTGCAACAACAAAAAAAGGTCTTCTTGCGACTGGATACCCTCCATATTCGGCAGAGCTCTTCTCTGTAGCATATCCCATGCATGCTCAATCGGGTTCAAGTCTGGCGACTGAGCAGGCCAGGGCAGGACATTGATGTTAGCTGCGGCGAGAGTCTGTCTTACAACTCTTGCGGTGTGCGGTCGTGCATTATCATGCATTAACTGAAATAAGGGACCGATTTGCACTTGTAGAGGAACGATGACGTCTGATACAATCGTCTCAGCATAAATTTGAGCGTTGAGGTTGCCTCTGATCCAAATCAACTCAGTTCTTCCGCCGATCCAAATACCCGCCCATACCATGATGGTTCCACCACTATAAGGATGGACTTCCTGGCAGGATTTTAATCGCTGTTGGCGTCCAGGGGTTCTCCAGTGTCGTATACGTCTTGTATCCGGTCTCATACCAAAACGAGACTCATCAGAAAAGCACACGAAACGCCATTGTTCTTCTGCCCAATTTCTGTGTTCAAGAGCCCATTGATATCGAATCCTACGATTGTGCATTGCTATAGGTGGTACCCGTAGCGGTCTTCGGGAATGAAGGTTCACTTCATGCAAGCGGTTTCTGACTGTTTGGTCGCTAATTAAGTTCCCTGAAGAGTGATGAAGCCTCACGGCTAACATCATGGCGGTTATTGTTGGAGCTCTTCGAGTTAAGATTTGAATGTATCGGTCTTGTCTCCGTGTGGTGCAGCGATACCGTCCTCCATGGCGCTCAGCCACGGTACCAGTGCTTCGGTATCGTGTCCAAAGTCGACTGATAACACTCTGACTTGTATTCAGAGCTAAAGCCACAGTACGTTGCCGGGAACCAGCTTCTATCATTCCCACGGCTCTGAGCATTTCTTCCCTGCTTAAATGACGTCGCCGCTCCATAATAACGTTGGTTTTAATCAGTAGTAGGGAAACAGTAGCACTAATAATGTCTTCAATGCGTTGTATGTTTTTATAGGGAAAATATTGACAGCTGATTTTCATCTTTTACTCGAATTTGATTCACAGTTTCTGATTCAAATTATGAAATGCACCAAAAAGGATCCATATAAATTTATAAAATCATAAATTTATTACAAAGCCACATCTCAATCTCAAGAAATCCGCATAAAAATGCTTGATCCCTAGACACTTTTGATGTGTGTATGTAACAGTATTTTTCAATGACCATGAAATTTGGGAAAAGGAAATAATACATTTGTTTCAAGGTTATTTGGTCAGTCGGGGCAGACAGAACAGGTATAGGCGGGCCGCCGCAGCATCGGGGTCAGCTGGCTCGGATCACTTATATCTGCGATATTGTTTCAATCTGAAAGTTAGCTGCGTGCATGTTTCATTTCGGACAAAAAGATACGTGCCACCAGATAGTAACGGGTGGTGTTTAACTACGACATTACATACATAATCCGATCCAATAGTAGCATTATTGTATTTATTTGGGATTCTATAAATAACTCCACGAAAGTATATACATAGATATGATATGAAATATCATTTGCGTAGTAACGCATTTGGCCAATTCTTATCAAGGTAATTATTATCAACTTTTTGGATCCACCCAACGACCGACCATTGCGAAAGTTGCTCATCGTGCTGTAATATTATAATTTCATCAACATTCCTTTTAAAAAACATATTATCGCGTAGTTTCCAATCACTGTCTTATTCCAGCACGACTATTCTCATCGGTGGCGCCAGTTGTTTTGATATAAGTAAATCATAATTGCATTTTCAATGGAACCTTGTTATATTATTCTAAAGATGTTATGAAAACTCGCTTCGAATTGTGGGTTTATTTAGATTCACGTTGATTGACTAAGTAGCTATTGCTTCGTAAATTTGCTGCATTTAAAATGAAGCTAAAGTTTTGACCATTTAGTCGGTGTCATGGAATAACAATTGTTCATTATTTGGAATGACACAACAGAGTACTCGATGACTTTGAACCGACTTTAAAAACATCATAGTTATCGCATGTCAATAGGCATGTGAAATTGGATAAAAATGGTTTTAAACATTTTTGATTAATTCATTTAGACTTGCGCAAAAATAATTAATTTATTAGCTCACTGTGGGACTCCAAAATCAAAGTATGAAGGAATGGAGAAAGAAGAATTCTTCTAACAAATAGCTATTGCAATGACAGGAAGGCATTAAAGTATACGTGATAAATAAAAAGCAATGGGCATTAAGACACCAGCTGCTCCCGTCATTGAATTTCATAAAAGAATATGAGTGTTATCAAATGATCGATTTCCGATACCAGCGATAAGCTGATTGGTAAACGGCGATACAAACGTTTTAATAAAGATAAAATAGCTCTATAGTCAGCAAATCAGTTACATTTTGGTCCGTTGAGTATAAACATTCATCTATACTATCGCATATTGCCATTAAAATATACATTTTGAAGGGATGAAACATACTTAGTTTTCAACACAAAATTCATAACTTGCAATAAGTGATTTTTATATCGATGAGGGAGCATCACTAGAGTTTGGTTGTTCCAAACCAAACTCTAGTGATGTTCCCTCATCGATATAAAAAACACTTATTGCGGTAGCATAATTGGTCAGTGCATTCGCCCGGATTGCGAAGGGTGCGGGTTCGAGTCCCGTCTGCTGCCTGGTCCGCGTGGATTTTTTCTTTAGTTTTAACTTATTGCAAGTTATGAATTTTGTGATGAAAACTAATTATTAACAAAATGTTTGTATGTAATAATTATTTAGGATAATCTGAAAGTGTTTTTACATGATTCGGTCTGTGTTTAGAACTTTTAGTACCTATAATTTTATCCAATTTGTAAACTGCACCCTCGCTAGTGGAAGTGACACGCTGCTAGTAAATAAATAAATATTGGTTGTAAGGATATGGTTAGTGTTAGTCAGTTTCCGGTATCGACGAAACATTTATCATTTGATAGCTTGTTTTATATTACATTTACCATGAACAGATATTTTTAAATTTTAATTTATCCCCGATAAATTTTAAATCGTGTTAAAAACTTGAACATTTTTGTAAGGATGCTGGCCACCCTGTCGTAAGTAACGTCATATTTTTAGTATGAGGCAACTTAGAACGTCAACTTAATCACTATAGCAAATATCAATCAGTCTAGTCATACTTGATATCCGTGAGATCGTGGTGAACGTATTTTAACAATTAATGAATGATTTTTATTAAAATAAAATACCCACAAAACACCTAATAATGTAATGAAGGATGAACAAAATGACTATCACTGCTTTATATCTATCGCAAATTAATTAGCTCACTACATCCTATATCTCATTAAAAATTGGAGTCTTCCAGAGTTCGATTTGTCTCCTTTAATGTTTTTACAAGAAGCCAGCAACAGTAAGTCATGTCTGGTTGCTAAGTGGTTCTTGTACCGAAATAGCACTGCACCGCGGATGCATATTGCTGTACACGACTTCCGACTTTACCGACCAACAATTATGGTTCCAAATGCTTATCTATATCTATACTTATAATAAATCTGTAGAGAGGTCAATTCTGTACATGAAATATATTTTCAAAATAACTATCAGGGGGTGATTAGTGATCGATACTGATGCCAAAAATGCAATCAGTAAATTTTTTGTCTGTCAGTCTGTCTGTGTGTATGTTCCTTATAGAAACAAAAACTATTGGACGGATTTTAACGAAACTTGGTACAATTATTCTTCATACTCCTGGGCAGGTTATAGTATACTTTTCATCACGTTACAATCAATAGCAGCAGACTAGTGATGGGAAATGTTGGGAAAACGGGAGAAGTTACTCCATTTTTTAAGCTTCCGTCGCGTGTTCAGCCTTAATGGTTAAAGTTACATAGAAATCATGTATGACGAAAATATTCTACATAAAATTGTCTAAAGAATATTCCACAACAGCATATGTCTAGCTTTTATGGTTGACTCACAATAACATGTGTAATTATATAAATAAAGTCATTGTTTATAGCACAAGCCTGAGAACAAAAACTATAGTTTACACTACAGCTCTACACCGAAGCGAAGCGAGGGCGTTTTGTTTTGCACGTGTCTCTAAGACGGATCAGGAGCTCTATTTTTCAATCACTCGCCTTGCGTCGAACGCTCGATTTCTACTAAATTTCATTCGACATAATTCTGTATTTTTGAATCGCTCGAGTGCAGCGAATGGGTGAGACCACTCGCTGCTTGGCGAACGGTGGAGGCGAATGATAGAATAATTGTCAAATTTTTTGTGCTATTAGACGACGATAATCTATTATTGTCATGCTTTATATGAAACGACAACGAGAATTTTTGTTCGGTTTTCATTGCGGTAATTACCGGTTTTTATTTTTTCTGCGTGAAGTGAGTAAAATTTTATATTTCGTATTAAACAGGTAACACCGGTGACGAATGATTCAAAAATACGGAAAATCAGTATTAAGCGACTTGAAAGTCGAAGGTGACTTATGTCGCATCCGACGATACTGTGTCAGACGACTGATTCAAAAATAGAGCTCCTGAGCCCGTGTTCGCTGCAGTCTTCATTATGACCATTCAAACAGAAATGTAAGCTTAAATCGAATTGTCTGCTACTCAAATCTAATTAATAACTCTGTGAGCTATCTTTGTAAGCAAATGCATAAAATCAATGTTCCAGTGATAGTTGGCTGCCAAAGAAATTGGGCGTGAAGTTCGACAGATATTTGCTATTATTTAAAACTTGATATTATTTGTTTTATGTGGTTACTTAATTGTTTGTTTTAGTTTAGGTTTTTCCAAAGGATTATGAATGCATGAATTTCTTCAAAACAGATAATAAAGAAGTTGGTTTGTTTGGTATCGTTACGGTGTCTGCTTTCCATCAGGCGGATCAAGTACTTATTTGCTTTCCTTGACTTATAAAAACATATTCTTCTACTCCGTCATAAATAACCAACTTATGGTTTAATAAGTTTTTATAACCCATTTGTTTCTTAGGTTTTCACGCACATCACTCATTAAATAAAACTAGTTTTTACGGGTTAATGCACGTCAGAAATCTGACGACGTAGCCTGTAAAGGCTACGAAACGTCAATAAATAAATAAAGTTTCGTGCATTAACCCGTAAAAACTAGTTTTATTTTATAACCGTGTTCTATTTTTCCTATTCCAAATCCGGCATGAAATTCGTCAGTCATTTTAACGATTACCAGTAATACATTGAATATATCATAAACTATTTCTGACATAAGGTAAAACTGGTGTTTTGTGTTTTACAACCATTTATCTCGGTTCGTTATCAAAGTCGCCATAGGGAAAGCTGTAAATGCACATTTCATTACTTTATCGGCTTATTATAAAATGCGTAGAATGCCTCCTTTATGTGCGATGGTGAATTACGCTGAACAATAAATGCCTAATGTTAACATTAATAATATGCCAGTAAATAAAGTCATTGTTGCATTATTACTAGAATAATTTTGTATAAGGCGTATAATTAAAATGAAAAAATGTTGCTATTGTGTAGAATTTTAGCTTTAAACAAGTAGATATATGTGAGCGTGTTCTGTCTGCGATCGTGAATTTGTTGATTAAACGGCAACAAAATTACACAATACTGTGAAAATTCCATCTATTTCTCTGAAGAAAGCTAATAAATATTTGTATAATAGGTAATGCATCAGAAAATATATGTAGGCAGCTTTAAACATACTACGATATATTTGACACACGAACAAAGAATCTTTGAGAACAGAACATCGCATAGAAGTAAACTATTTGACACAGAAGACAAAATTAATAAAAGAGTAGGCATACTTACTCATTGGACAGATAAACTAGAAATGCCAAACTTCGGCAATTGGCGACAATAAAGACAATAACCGATATGAATAAATATATTGAATTGAATTGAATTTATTCGGTAAGCCACCGCTCCGTTGGCTGGCATTCACTTTGTGAAAAGAGCGGGCGTCTGTTATTCATTAATTTATACTGGAAACGGATGTGATAGTGTAAAGTTACAAGATAAGATTCGCTAATGAGTGCATGTGAGCGTGTGCGACTAAAAGAGACGAAAAAAGAAATAGTAAAAAAAAACGCCAGAACCACTTTGTCGGGACACGCACTGGCGTCAAATTACAAAACTTTTTGAGGATGTTGATACATCCGCCATCAAAGAGATGTCATTATTCGCCACATAACATAAAACATCTGTTCTGACTCTATATTTGGGAGAAATATTAGATTTGGGAGAGGTAGGGAATATCCTCAGAATACAGTTTTGTATTCTGAGGGAATATCGGTCTTTGCGCTCGAATTACAGCGCTCCTCTTACAGACGATAACAGGGAAATAATACTAGCTATTTGTATTGTGTGTATTTGTTTCTATTTGTCAGGTTCAGGGCTTCAATATATTTAATTTTTAATTTACACATATAACAGAAAACAGTACTCACAGTAAATCCAAATACTTTTCAATGGGCTTAAAATGCGGTTTTTTATATTTTACATACCTCTACTACTCTTCGAAGGATACGTATATAAGCATTAAAAAGCGAATTTAAACCAGTTGAAAAGTATTTTATTTAATGAGTGGTACGCGTGAAAACATAACAAATAAATAGTACTCACAGTTTTAATCTATCACCGTCCCTTAAAAAATTTATTAAAACGCGTATTGTACTCAGTACCATGAAAGAAATGGAGTTAATTGTATAGTTTTAATGCCGGATGCGCTTGTGAGAAAGCGTGTGGAGTGGAGTCGAGGAGAGGACGTCGGCCGCGCGTCGCCGGAGCGTGGCCACGCGGCGGGCGCCACCCCCCGGCCACTCTAAGCTGACATTTATAATGCGATTCAACTAAGAATAGGATCGACGGGGCGCCATATTGTGACGTCATAGATGTCAATTCAAACGAAAAAGGTAGAGTGAGCAAAAAAGTTTTTATTTAATTAAAGTTATTTACTAAGATTAAGTGAGAAAAAACATCGGATTTTTTAATAAAATTTATTTACTAAAATTGAGAAAAGAAAATAACCGATTTTTAATAATATTGATTTATTATCACTGTGCGAGAAAAAACATTAATCACAATTAATTTTTTCAATTCCGCTCATCTCTGCATTACCGCCGGAGTAGTTATGAATAATCATGCACTATTACTAGGTCACATACGAACATGCATCCTATATGTAAACCAAAGTTTTAAATCGAGTTTCTAGTTTCTGAACGCAACTTAAAGTGACATTTGGTTGACGATTTAGGTTATCAAATATTCATAGCCAAACTTCAATAAATGAAAATAAAATATCAACCAATATTAATTAACAATATTTGTTATTGTTTGTTTACAAATGTTTGGTTTTTATTCCACAATTAGCTGAGTGCTAAAAAAGGATTCCAAGATTTTTTTTCAAGCCGTACTTTTCAAGCGACATTTGACAGATGGAGGTCATTGGCTTTCCTATTCTTATTTGAATCGCATTATAAAAAGTAAACATTTTTTTAAAGTGTGTATGCTGTTGTTCGCTGATAACCTGTACAGCGTCACTGGATTTGGGGACGGCGAGATCCTTAGGGGACCTAAAGCCGAGAATTGGCGAGTGCCTCTAGAGGTATTCCAGGCAGGTGGCATCTCCCCACGGAGGGAGTCTCCGTCTAGAACCTCTAGACCAGTCGAACCTGAGGGGGTTGGATCAACTAGAGATACAAAATGCGGGCACCATGCGAACGTATCCAAGGAAATAACATAAAGTAACATAGGATAGATTTTATATGTATTCACCCTTCAAGAGGATGAAAAAGGGGATGGGAAGTTTTTATGGAAAGTTGTATGTTGTAGGAAAGTAAGGACCACACCTACTATAACAGTCGGGACCCATTAGATATTCAAGACTTTTTCAATAATGGGTCCGGACTGTTAAAGTAGCTTTGTTCTTTACTTAACAGAATCATGAAGACTACTGGACTTGTTTTTTTCTTTTCAGTTTTTATATGCAATAATATTTAAGTAGTCGGGCTTTCTCATTTTTTAAATTTAGCCTTTTTTATTTCACACTTCTGAGTTAAGATTATAAGACGGTATATACCGCAGTCTTGCCACTTCGGTAAGGAAGTTATTATCGCGTGGATTATTAAGTATCTTGCGGTGGTCTAAACGGTTGATTTATTAAGACATATAGAGACCAGATCAGATGGGCCTCAATTTTTCCAACGTATGTTAAGTTAAATCAAGTTGTTACCTGTAATTATATCTAATGCATGTAAATTTTATAGTAAGCTGGTACTCATTCAAAAAGTCATCTTTTGCTTATTTCCTTTTTAGTAAATTTCTTCTCCCGCCATTCCCGCAGTCTACTCCTGCATAGCACACCGCGCTATGACTTTTTCATCGTTTTAACTTGTTAAATATTTATCGAAATGGCATTATATAATAGGCAAAGTTTATCTTATTTAAATATCAACAGCGATAAAAGGATTTGTTTTGCTAAAAAATAATTTGTTAAACAAAATGTGAATTTTGGAAATGGATATCAAATAATATTTTATTTCTGATTCACTAGTTTAGCGATAATGGCTTACACATTAAAAATATATATATATGCTGCCACGGACTTTTTAAGGCACTATTAAACAGATACATTTCCACTATACATGATATTAATGTAACTTTTATTGTTTTGCAGTTCAGGCCAAAATGGCTCGCGGATGGGAGATTTTTTTCCGTCTTACGTGACACGAATTGTTATATTTTGGCCAATTCACTCAATAACTACATCAATTATTATCTTTATGTAATTATTATGTATGAATAAAACAAGTTTCAAGGGTACGATCCATACATTTAGTATTTTTTGGGTGAAACAGTAATAAAGATCAATACAAACGTAAGATTGAAATTAAAAGCGCAATTTAAATCGTTCTGGATCTAATATAGTCTTAAAAAATAACAAAATGATGTAAGGAACCTGAATATGTTTTTCGATTATCTAGACAATGATACTCCACTCGACACATTTCGTCAACTCATTTTTTTTTCTTTCTCACAATGTGGCGCCCAATTGTCCCCATATTGAATTTCGATTACTATCATATCTTTAGTAGCACTCCCACATGATTAAGACGAATCGATTGACGTAGGAATAACCAAAGTCGGTCCACGCGTTTGGTCTCTAGTGTGTCACAAAGGAACAAACATACATATATACATAAACTGTTAAACACTATACCCTGCCTGCGCGTCGCGCTCTTGCATTGCGTGGACGGGTAAAAAGGCCTGGTAGGTTTAGTTATATAACTAATAAATAAGATAAGAAATTCTAGACATCTCATAATAATTTTATAGTACACAACTAAGCAAATCTATGGAAACTAAACGATGTATGATAAATCTAAAGAAAATATAACTAGAAAAAAATCCACGCGAAACAGGCAGCAGACGGGACTCGAACCCGCACCCTTCGCTATCCGGGCGAATGCACTGACCAATTATGCTACCGCGGCCCTGATGGCCATGTCGAAATTCTTCTAGCCATTCTTAAGCTGCAAGGCAGCGCCATCTCTTCGCATTATAATTAAAAAAAATATATGATAAATTAAATATTAATGTCAAATAAATCAACGACCTATCCAATTGAATGTCCAGATGACGGGAGCGCTGCTGCAGTTGCGCCGACCCACCAGTGACCAAAATGTGTATATATATATATATTTAAATATAATAGAGGTATGCATGTATGTGTATTCCTTTCGTAGTATGTATTTATATATGTATCTATGTTAATTCGTATATATTTTTAATATTATTTATTATATCAATATTTATGTGTATATTTAGCTTTATACCGCCTCTTTTTTCCCAAAGGTGGGAGAGAATGCTATTAGCATTAAGTCCGCCTTTTGTACCATTATATTGTATTTTGGTCAATAAAGTTTAAATAAATAAATAAATAATCATCATCATCATCAGCCTCTTAATATCCCCACTGCTGGGGCACAGGCCTTCCCTATGGATGGAATAGGGAGATTGGGCCACTACCCGCCAACTGCAAGTGCAACCGGGACCAACGGCTTAACGTGCCTTCCGAAGCACGGAGGAACTCGAGATAGAATTTTTCGGTCACCCATCCAATGACCAACCACTGAGAAAGTTGCTTAACTACAACAATCGCAGCCGAACGCGCTAACGACCTGTGCCATCGAGCTCCTCTAAATAAATAATATCCTTTCAAAATATATTTGTGCAATTCACGCCTCGAAGTTATCATAAAATATCAATGACCTTTAAAATATCATAAAAGCGAGTACTTTTTATTTATTGATCTGATTCTTGTCTCTTATCTTAATATTTATAAGAAGTAAGAGATTATTTATAGGTACTTTTATCATCGTCATGATAAAGTCAATCAGGATGTAAAAAACAAATTGCAGCGCAAAAATTGAGAATGACAATTCAATAGTTACTTACATTGATTATACTCATGATGACACTGACACCAGGTATTTTTCACAGTACATCACAACACTACC
Organism: Chilo suppressalis; assembly: GCA_902850365.2. Classification (NCBI taxonomy): domain Eukaryota; kingdom Metazoa; phylum Arthropoda; class Insecta; order Lepidoptera; family Crambidae; genus Chilo; species Chilo suppressalis. The sequence goes on along the minus strand of OU963914.1, from coordinate 20,917,341 downwards.
GAGTATTATAATTATGTATCGACTAGTATTATACTTTAAACAATCAATAAAGAAAAAAAGTTTCAAGGGTATAGATGCACTGATTTATTTATTTTGGATGTTTCGCATCCTTTTCAGGCTGCGTCGTCAGAATTAACATATACCTATTACAGGTCCCGCGCTCACAAAATACGCGTAGACTCGCCCGCGGCGCGTACGCTAGAATGAATGCGTCACCTAACGTTATCGCGATAACGATAACGGTTATCGTTATCTACGTCATATCACAATCACATGTTGTCTACATTAATGTACCTTTATAAATAAAAAAATAAAAAAATAAAAAATACAATATTATTGTCGCCCAAAACTTATATACTTGACGACCTCCGTGGTCGAGTGGTTTGTACGCCGGGTTTCATAGCGTCGCCGACTCGAGAGGTCCCGGGTTCGAATCCCGGTGGGGGCAGATGTTTGTGTGATGAATACGAGCATTTGTACTCCAGTCATGGATGTTTAATATGTATTTCTATATAAATATACTTATATATGTACTCTATATGTGTTCTATCCGTTACCCTAGTATCTCATAACACAAGCCTTACAGTGCTTACTTTGGGGCTAGGCTAATTGGTGTGAGTGTTGGAAATATTTATATTGACAGAAATATCAGTGAAAATAAAATATATCAGGGAAGCGGCATCGCATTTGTAGATTTTTACCTAGAGTTGCAGATGTGTTTGGGCTATGCCGATGGTGATCACTTACCATCAGGTGAACCGTCTGCTAGTATGTATAAAAGTCCTATAATATATAAAAGAATACTTATGCAAAACTTACGATAACAAACTTGAGAAAGCATTCTCAAAGATTAAAGTATATTCATATTCATTTATTGCATCTTGTTGTATACATAGGTGTTACAAGTATGGTTAGGTTGCAAACAAGAGCCCTGTAAGGGCACGGCAAATTTATAGATTATTATTATATAAGCAGCTATGTGTTAGTTCAGCTAAAATAATGCTCTCTTATATATCAAATTTATCATTGTAATCGCGCGACAAGCATGTAAGGTACAGACTTTCACATCTATACTTATAATAAATCTGTAGAGAGGTCAATTCTGTACATGAAATATATTTTCAAAATAACTATCAGGGGGTGATTAGTGATCGATACTGATGCCAAAAATGCAATTAGTAAAATTTTTGTCTGTCTGTCTGTCTGTGTGTATGTTCCTTATAGAAACAAAAACTATTCGACGGATGTTAACGAAACTTGGTACAATTATTCTTCATACTCCTGGGCAGGTTATAGTATACTTTTCATCACGCTACAATCAATAGCAGCAGAGTAGTGAAGGGAAATGTTGGGAAAACGGGAGAAGTTACTCCATTTTTTAAGCATCCGTCGCGTGTGCAGCTTTAATGGTTAAAGTTACATAGAAATCATGTATGACGGAAATATTCTACATAAAATTGTCTAAAAAATATCCCGCAACAGCATATGTCTATCTTTTATGGTTGACTCACAATAACACGTGTAATTATATAAATAAAGTCATTGTATATAGCACAAGCCTGAGAACAAAAACTATAGTTTACACTACAGCTCTACACCGAAGCGAAGCGAGGGCGGGCCACTAGTCAATAATATGTATTTGCAAATAAACACAATATTATGTGAGAATAAGGTTAGCATCATCACTAACTAATACTTGACCTGTGAGCCGCGGCCACAGCGCCCACAGCCCATACTCCATACTCAACCACAAACAACGGAGTCCCAGAGAGGCAATGTCGGGTGTCAAAGGGCACGTTGCGAGGCGAAAGCGCTCGATACATTCCAATATGCTTCATTGGTGGACTGCGCGATGATAATATCGCTGTTTTGTATGAATAACCACACAAATCAAAAAAGCCAATTTTACAGGAAAGCCATTTTAAAATCAAAGAAAATATTTTGTATTCACAACTTTTTAATGTTTGAGCAATAGAAAAATGTTATTTTAAATCAAATTAACACTAATCAAGGCCTAGGTTAAAGTCTTAATATTTAGGATTTTAGCTGCAAATACCACAATTATTAAATAAAGACTGCGCGGTGTTCGACCTACGACAAGATTAGTTCTTTTACATTATTATGAATAGGAGCATAAATCAAAATGTTCTATTTGTATAGTTCTCAATTTTTATGACAGAATGACATAACTAGTAATAAACACCTGGAAGAATAACTTTTTTCTGTAATAGTAACAAAACTACCATAGAGATAATATTGATGAAAATTCCGTTCATAATCAAGTCAATTTATTGATTTTATGCTGAAATAATTGAAATGAACTTCTCTGAAGGTTAACACAATACATTATTGGTTGTGGTATATTATTCTTATTAATATTAGAATCAGAGATAAACTAATTATGGAAAAGAAAATTTAGAAAAAAAGAACGATTTTACTACCGTATTAATTTTTAATTTAATAATGAATAGTGCATCTTTACAGGCTGCAACTCCTGAGTCATCTTTTAAAATACGTGATAGTTCTAGGTGCTATTTTCATTTTCCGAGATACAATAGTTTGCTTTCAGACAGGATTTCTTCTAATTCTTTTCCTCACTGCTTTGTCCCCTTTTTCGTACGAACATTACAAATCTTTTTCTGTTACAAATATAACTATTGGTTATTAGCGCTGTGGGATCTGAAGTGTAGTTAATTGTATCGTAGCGTAAAGTCCCTATTTCTTTAATTGTATTTCCAAATTGAACATTTTGTATGTTTCATGGTACTACAGCCTTTTATCAGTTAAAAGATGGCACTTAAGCAATCTTCATCGCACTGTGGTTTGGGCTCTCTAGTGTCACTTAATCATTAGTTCCTTATAACGTTAGTTCCTTATTTGGCTAACAGATGCCATTGCAAGTTTTTGTGATCGCGGTAACGATTGAGGCAATGCATCTCTTTATGCAGTTTTTGGAGTGAAAACTTCTTTAGCGGCGTTGTACACTTTTTTTGTATAGGTAAAAAATGTTAAACTCGAGTCAGGACATGCGGCGTAAGATGAAAACAATAATATTGGAAAGGCTGTTGACTTTCAATATATTGGACGAAACATTGTGATATTTTATTTTATCGTATTTTTTTTTTTACATTAAATGCATTTTTTTACAATAGATGTCGCTAGGTGCGCATAAAATGTGATTCATGTAAGTTGATTTTTCTGAGAGATATACTTTTTAATGTAACACAAATTGTCATGTTTGTGTACGATAGTGCAAAAAATAAATGTTGTATTCTACCACATAAATGAAAGTACTTTTATACTGATAATTAAAGCAATTCGTGCAAAAATATTCCGTAACCATTCCAAAATATCAAAAATGCATAACATTCATATTTAAGTTTTCACTTCTGCCGGCACTCCCGGAGTGCAACCCGTCGTTTTATTTATTTATTATGGACTGAGGTGATTAGACTTAGCGTAAACGCAGAAACAGGGTCTCCGTTATAAAGTGACTATTAAAACAATACGTTTTATAATGTTGCTATAATTTGTTCGAATAATAAATTTACCTAATGCTAAGTGTTATACGAATAAAGGTCGGATACACACCGGTCGGTTGTTAGCATCTTGCGTTAAAGCCCTTATTTCCTGCCCCGAACAATCCTATCAGTGATCTGCGTTGTATACGCAATACTACGATTTGTAAGGACTGGACAAATTATGAGGCAAATTGCTTAATAGAACAAATGAATTTACTCTATCACCCGTGCACATTGTTTTGATTAACTTATGCAATGACGAATGTTGAAGTAAACTTACTACTTTATATAAACATATCATCATCATCATCAGCATCTTAATGTCCCCACTGCTGGGGCACAGGCCTTCCCTATGGATGGAACAGGGAGATTGGGCCATGACCCAGTGTTGTGTTTCTCACGATGATTAAGGTTCCAGGAGCTCTATTTTTGAATCAGTCGTCTGATATAGTATCGTCGAATGCGACATAAGTCACCTTCGACTTTCAAGTCACATAATACAGATTTTCCATATTTTTTTAACACACACATTTTTTTAACACACCGGTGTCACCTGTTTAATACGAAATATAAAATTTTACTCAGTTCAAGCAGAAAAAATTAAAAACCGGTAATTACCGCAATGGAAACCGAACAAAAAATTCTCGTTGTCGTTTTATATAAAGCATGACAATGATAGATTATCGTCGTCTAATAGCACAAAAAAAATGACAATTATTCTATCATTCGCCTCCACCGTTCGCCATGCAGCGAGTGGTCTCACCCATTCGCTGCACTCGAGCGATTCAAAAATACGGAATTAATTATGTCGAACGAAATTTAGTAGAAATCGAGCGTTCGACGCAAGGCGAGTGATTCAAAAATAGAGCTCCTGGGCTCCACGGGGTAGGAGATTGGAACAGGGTAGGCAACGGTGCGAGTGACATTTATTCAATATAAATACCTTGGCCACTGGGTTACAGATATGTTAAAGGATGATATAGATATTGATAGGGAACGTAGGGCGCTGGCAGTTCGATGTAATATGCTGGTTCGCAGGTTCGCACGTTGTACAAAGCAAGTAAAAATTATTCATTCATTCATTTATTGCATTCTTGCTGTTTACATGCTGTTACAAAAATATATATATATCATTCCAAACAAGAACCCAGTTAGGGTATTGCAATAATCCTAAACTAAATAGATCTCAAATTATGCATAAATGTCATCTGATTCCATTTGTTTAACAATATAACTTACTCAATTGATCTTATTAACAGTAGAAATATAATAGAAATGGAAATTCATTTATAAAATTAAATTAAATTTGTCTGTAATTAAAATTAATAAATATGTCAATAAAATAAAATTAAAAAAAAATAATATGTCAATTAACATGATTATTAAATACTAGGTTTGTATTTCAAAAAAAAAAAAAACACTTTTCAAGGCGTATTGCCAGTCTATCTACTCTCAGGTTGCTGTTGGGTTTGCCGTGGTGTTGTAGTGCCTCAAGTATGTTCGCAGATGTGCATATTGACAACTTTCATGTCATAATCAGGAAACGCTGCGCGGTACTGCTGAGCAGAATACGTGGCAGCACCAACAGCATCCTGTCGGCACTGGTTGACAGGCGGGATTCTCCACTGTTGGAGCGCTGGTTGCATTTGCATGCGAAGCCCCCGGGCCGCATGTAGGGGGTGCCTTGTGTTCCAGCAAGGGATGATCAAATTATTTTATTTTATTTGTAAGCTATTTTATACTTTACTAACATAGTTTTTAAGGTACATTGTTACCAACATTCTATGGACTTGAATTGTCTGAGAATAAATTATTATTATTATTATTATTTTATCGCAAGCGTCTATATGCTATGGTGGCCGCTTACCATCAGTCGGGCGACATGCTTGTTTTACCATAAAACAAGTTCTTTTTACCCGGCTGCGCAATGCAAGAGCGCGAAGCGCGACGCGCAGACAGGGTTATGTGTTTAACAGTCTATATATGTATGTTTGTTCCTTTGTGGCACACTAGAGACCAAACGCCTGGACCGATTTTAATGATTTATACATCAATCGATTCGTCTCAATCATGGGAGTGCTACTAAAGATATGATAGTAATCAAAATTCAATATGGGCAAAATTGGGCGCCATATTGTGACGAAGTAAAAAAAATAAGTTGACAAAATATGTCGAGTGGGGTATCACTGTCTAGATAATCAAAAATCATATTTAGGTTCCTAACACCATTTTTCATTTTATATGATTGTTTAGGATCTACAACGCTTTAAAGTTGTATATTAACCACTTACGCTTTTAATTTCAATCTTACCTTTGTATGGATCTTTGTAACTCTTTCACCTTGAAAAATACTGAATGGATTTTGATGAAACTTAACAGCATATGATAATTACATATATATAATAATTTATGTAGTTATCGAGTGAATTGGGCAATATATAACAATAAGTGTCACATAAGACGGAAAAAAATATCCCATCTGCGAGCCATTTTGGCCTGCACTGCAATAAAAATAAAAGTTACATGAATGTAATATAGAGTGAAAATGTATCTCTGAAATAGTTCTAAAAAAAAGTCCGTGACACCATATATCTATTTTTAATGTGTAAGTCATTACCGCTAAAATAGTGAATCAAAACTAAAATATTATTTGATATCTATTTCCAAAATGCACATTTTGTATTAACAAATCTTTTTTTATCAAAACAAATACTTTTATCGCTTTTGATATTTAAAGACGATAAACTTTGCTTCTTACACTATATCATTTCGACAAATATTTAAAAAGTTACAACGATGACAAAGTGATAGCGCGGTGTACTATGTAAAAGAAAAAAAATGGGCTATTCGCAGTATCTGATCCTATACGAAGTACTAACAATAAAACTGTGATACAGTTCCTTCTTATTAAATGATGAAAAATATATTATCATAATAGGTATTTATGATTATTGTATTTTATATATATATATATATATATATTATAATATTGGTTTTGTAATAATTCTGCAAAATTCAAAGTAAATAATGTAGATTTTTATAGGTAAATCACCCCTTTCATCACCCTACGCCTATAAGTATTGCGATGTTGTAGCTAAGAACCAAGTTCCCATCTACTTCTATATGGGAATTCATAATATTCGGTTTAGCTATTAGGGCACGGAAGCCCAACAAACAAACTCACTTTCGCATCTATAATATTATATTATACTTACTAGTGATCCACCCGAGCATTGTACGGGCGAAATTTATTTATCGGGATAAAATATAGCCTATGTCACTCGGACAAAATGTATTTAAATAAAGAAAAATGTTATAATAAATAATGTAGCTACCTTATATGTTGAATTAATATTTGAAACCGGTTTAGTAGTTTGACAGATTATTTGTTACAAACATACAAATCTTGCCTCTTTATAATATTAGTATATATAGTTAGGATAATAGTATTTAATTGATGAAAAAGATTTAAAAATAAAGTAAGTAATAGGGTTATCTGATTATATTATATTATATTTTGTAAAAGTTACTTAGCATTTGTGCTTAACAGTGATACGATATTCGGTATTTTTATTACACAAAAAAAAATGGAAATTAATTGCTATGATTGCACTATTTGCAATACCTACTAGGCTGGTAGCAGCACGCTTGATATGTGGAAGTACTCTTCATTTGAGCTTTACACTACCAACAATAAAAAAGGGTCGATCACAAAGTCTTTGACCTGTTATAATATGTGAACGCTTTAAAAGAAAACTACAAAATAAATTGATAATAAATGAGATTGCTATGGCGCTCTACCTAACGTTATCAAAATTTTATTATGCGTCTTTAGTTTTCAAATATTATAAACTTTGCTTTGGTGATTGCATAATTATTTAATTTAGCGATCTAAGGCAGTTGCCACCATTATCCAAAACAACAGACGGGAATTACTACTCTCTTCAACCTGCGACATAAACGTCATTGATTGGTATTGTATATAGGGTGATTAACAACATTTGAAGTTAACTTCTGGCATCTACATATTGGGTTTCTGTGAATTATGTAGGTATATCAAATTATGAGACTAGGATATGACACTGCATTTGTGTATATCACAATCTTAGACGTCCGGCGTTGACATGACAATGCAGCCACTGCCAATTTTAAATAGTCGACGAATAAAAGTAAATGAATTTTATATTTACTGCTAAACTACTAGAAAGAACATAAACAAAAGATGACTTTTTGAATAAGGGCTAGTTTTCTATAAAATTTACATACATTAAATATTTATGTAACGACTTGATTTAACTTCACACATTTTTGTGAAAAAGGGCAGAAAAAGGCCCATCTGTAGCCTTGACCCCGCTGGTAAAGTCTCTATATGTCTTAATAAATCAATCTTTTAGACCACCGCAAGTTACTTAATAATTCCTGCGATATTAATTCCCTTCCTGAAGTAACAAGACTACGGTATTTACCGTCTTAAGATCTAACTAGGTAACTAAAAAGTGTGAAATAAAAAAGGTAAATTTAAAAAATCAAAAAACCCGACTGCTTAATTATACTTTAAATTAAAACTGAAAAGAAAAAAAACAAGTCCAGTAGTCTATAATTCTGGTAATAAGGAACAAAGCTACTTTAACAGTCGGGACCCATTATTGAAAAATATTATGTATTCTTGAATATCTAATGGGTCCCGACTGTTAAAGTAGCTTTTTTCTTATTACCAGAATTGTAGACTACTGGACTTGTTTTTTTTCTTTTCAGTTTTAATTTGAAGTATAATTAAGCAGTCGGGTTTTTTGATTTTTTAAATTTATTTATGTCACCCTTGTAACATAAAAAAGAACTTGATTCGTGTGACGAATACAAGGTTACGTATGTACGTGACGTTTAAAGAGAATCATCACAAATACTTGTAATGTACTTAGCGTTTTCCGCTAATTTAACTTTAAGTAAATCGAGCTGAGTTCAAACAATTAAGTAAGAAGGTATAGGTACTTACTCATAATTGTTGAATTATAATGTTTACGTTTCATAAAACAAATTGTTATGCCAACACCGATTGTTAATTTATATAATAACTAGAGGTCGCCCGCGACTTCGTCTGCGTTAACTTAGTTTCTTGAAAATCCCTCTGGAACCAAACATTATTTCGGGATAAAAGTAGCCTATTTCTGGGGTGTCAGCTAACTCCATACTAAATTTTATTAAAATCGCTCCAGCCGTTTTGACGTGAAGAAGTAACAAACATACACACTCACAAACTGTCGCCTTTATAATAATAATGTGATTTATCTCTCAGTAAATTATGACTTCTTAGAAAATTAGAAATGATTCTATAGTTTCGGAAACTAAAAAAAATGTATGTCATTTTGAAACCAAAACTGTGATATTAACGCCCAACTGACATTTACCATATTGAAGTACTATCGTCTTCTTGCCAAAATATCAGCAGGTTTTGCAACGTGTGACATGAGCATCCCTCTAGATTTGAATAAGTGTGCTATTTCCTCACATTTTCCCTTTAGATTTCTATGAATTAATAACTAATTGCGGTACAAATCTCGTATAAATATTTAAGCTTTGCGCATGCGTCCCGTGAGCTGTTAATTGTGGAAGATGGTGGAAAATTTACCCAATTTATCTATAAATTAATTTTCTGTATAACTTTTATAGCAAATCACAATATAATCTATACTATTATATAAAGGGACAAAAGGATACACTGACAGACTGAATGACTCATAACGCAATGCCGAAACCGCCGGACCTAGATTAATGAAATTTAAACAGTCCTTTAAATTGTCCTGAAATAATTATAGACACACTAAGATAAAATTTTTGCGTGTGGAACTGAATACTTTGGTTGTTGAAGTCCTTCGAATTTGTTTTTGTCGCTTTTGTAAATTGTTTTTTTCTATGTAAGTATAGTGAAAAGCTCTTCCATTGTTTTCTTTTGTTTATTTGTTGTTAATTGAATAAATACACCCCCGTGAAGCCGAGACAGACCGCTATTATAAACATACAGATATAAAGTACTTTTTACGGAGCTTAATAATCCAATCTTGATGGCGTGCTTTTTTTTGTCACCAATTTCTATGACTGAACATCTGTCTCTCTGCAACTGTGTTCACATTATATTCTTTGTTAGTAACCGTGATAATAATCATACAATACGGGACCTGCGCACTCGCACGCGCCGCTAATGAGTAGATATCGATCGCATTCGCCGCTAATTATAGGAAACATTAGCTTCGTTTGTGATTATAATAATTGCAAAAGGGTATTAAAACATTTTAGTCATGTATTTTCATTAAATAAAGTTACTGCGTATGTGAATTAACATAAAAACACTATCAAAGATATGGCTGTAACTCTTTCCATGCGGAAGCTTTCATTGGGATAGAAGAACTATACATTTATTTTATTTTATTCAATTCAATTCAATTCGTTTATTGCATATCCACAATGTACAAAAAGATGTTAAATATGACAAAATACGACCATTATGGACCCTGTCGGGCACGCAACCTATATATAACAATGTACTCTATGCACGCAACTAAATGAGAGATAGATAGAAGAGAGGAGTTACATTCAAATTTCTATGTTAGTTTATAGATTGAAAGAGTTAGGTACTCAATGTCACTATAGTTAATTCATATATTATTTAAGTGAAGAAAATTCATTTCATCTATATAAACAAACAATCAATTAATAGGCGAGTAACTAGTAACAAATAAAATAATAATAATATTTGTTAAATTTCAATGTCAAGTTCAATAATATTTATGTATGTATTCAATCTAGTGATTGAATTGATTTTTGAGTAGATTTCATTGAAATCTGTCCAGTCATTTCAATATAAAGTGAAAATTGTGTGAGCGTCATGGAACACTCGGTTGAAACGAAGTTAATAAAATTATATAAGAATATATTTATATACTAACCACCAATCCTCACTAGGTCCACTTGACGAGTCAAGGCCTAATTCCCTATTCCATCAAAAAAAATGTATCATACCTACCAATCCAGACCGGGCCCATTGCGGATTAAGACCAGAGTGGAGTGGGCGCAATGCGGATTGGGATCCATATCAATATCTCCTTATTCCATCGAATAATAGTATCCTACCCAACAATACGCGATGGAGCCACGTTAGGTCATAATAATAATAATAATGGACTTGGCCCACGAGGTAACCGCTTTGTGGGATGTGGATTCGACGATCATTGTCCCTATAGTCGTTAGCGTAAACGGTCTCATAGCGAAGAGTCTCGACCAACATCTAAAGAGCCTCTCGCTAGATGGTTGGGTCAAGGGGCAGATGCAAAAGGCAGTACTCCTGGACACGGCGCGCATCGTCAGGCGGTTTCTTTCTCTGCGGCCCTAACCACCGGTAGCTTGGGCCTCGCTCCGCTGCTGGTGGCCTTCTAGGTTAGATTTTTTATACTATATTTATTTTTGTATTTACGTTTTTGTATTTTACTTTTATATCTATTTTATAAAAAAACCTAACTTGTGAAATGAAATAAATGGGAGTATAATAATAATAATTACCATTCCGCGACGCCCCCGGCCGGGACGCACCTACAGTGCAGTCTTTCACTGTGGGTCGTCGCGGAATGGCTGCGTAACGGCCGATCCCTTCAATGGTCGCCTATCTAGGTACCCACCCAGCTGCCTCTTCGCTTGTGATTGAAAAGTCTTATATTTTTGTCGCCTAGCCAATTCGCCATATTGTCCGAAAAGTAACTTCGTTCCAATAACCAAACAAACATATTTCTTACCTAGACGACCTCCGTGGTCGAGTGGTTTGTACGCCGGGTTTCATGGTGTCGCCGACTCGAGAGGTCCCTCCCGGGTTCGAATCCCGGTGGGGGCAGATGTTTGTGTGATGAATACGAGCATTTGTACTCCAGTCATGGATGTTTAATATGTATTTCTATATAAATATACTTATATATGTACAGTGTATGTATTCTATCCGTTACCCTAGTATCCCATAACACAAGCCTACAGTGCTTACTTTGGGGCTAGGCTAATTGGTGTGAGTGTTGGAAATATTTATTTATTTATTTTACATATTTTATAAGATTATAAAAAAATGCTTTCGTTGATATCTTTTGTATGACGCGTTTTGATGAAAAGGCTGTAATCATAGTATTGAAGTTAGAAAACCGTGCGCACAAAATTTGTTCATGTTATTTATGAATGAATGATGAGTGTTAAATAAATTGGGTAAGGGTATACCGGATTCGAATACGAAGTGTTCTGTGACATTGTACATGATCCTACATTATGTGGCCATATTTAATTTTTTTGAGTGTGTATGCTGTTTGTCGCAGATGACCTTTACAGCGTCACCGAGTTTGGGGACGGCGAGATCCTAAGGGGACCTCAAGCCGAGAATTGGCGAGTGCCTGTAGAGGTATTCCAGGCGGATGGCATCTCCCCACGGGGGGAGTCTCCTCTCCGTCTGGAGCCTCCACACCACTCGAAGCGAGGGGGTCGGCTCAACTGGAGGGCGTCTCCGAGACTCGGACCTCGGCTCTAGTTAGCCGTTGTTGTGGGGGAATGTGTAGTAGCTTATACACGCTTGCTATGACATAAATATTACTCGCGGCGTTGCCTACCCTAACCTAATCCCTTACCGCCTGGAGCTCTGGAACCGTACTCACCGAAAAGTGTTATTATACTGTGATCTACTGTTAGAAGAGGTTAGTACCCCAGGCGGGTGCTCCAATTGGAGTGAAAAATCCGCTATGTTCTACCTCTCAGGTGAAGTATAGTTTTCATGACATTTTGTGTAAAAAGTACACACTTTTGACGTGACAACGTCTTAAATTAGGTTGCGGCTGGGAGTCACTTATGAAAAAGTGTAACGCTCGGTAACGTTACGATGAGTCTCTCGTGTTAAGTTTAAGTTTACATGTACAATGTTTTAGTAAACAAAATATATTTCTATAGTTAAAATTTGTGCAATTCTTATTTTCATTCAATTCCTTGTTCCTATTGTGCAATTTAATTATATTCATATCAATAAATATTCTACCGAGAAAAAGACGTTGTCACGTAAAATCTTCGCCCGTAAAACCGACTTTACAGGCAACCATTTTTTTAACGAAACGTTTTCGAAATGAGCCGGGGTGAATCAACTTACAGCATAACTAATAGATTCAGTACGTAACATTGATAATATTTTGTGACTCGGGCGGTCGTTTTAGTCTGCGTATCGGACGATTTCACGCTGGCTGCTTCAAACAATGCCTGCTCACCTTACAAAAACAATTTTGAAGGTCGTCATCATTATTTGCCTATTAATGTAGATGATGATGTTCGTAGAGACGGGCCATGAACGCCAGCCTCATGAAGACGGGTGCAAAAGGATGGCAAGCAAGCGTATGGGTGCGGCCAGAGTGCACTCAGATTCAGATTCAGATTCAGATTCTGAAAACAAGCGCGAGAAATAAACAGTGTAGTCTAAGTAGGTTGCCTGCTTTTTCTCGCGCTTTGTTTTCTGAGTCTGAATCTGAATCTGAATCTGAGTGCACTCTGGCCGCACCCTTAGGCGTCAGGCCCGCCTCATGGTTGATGGTAAGCGGTCACCATACCCTATACACGCTTAGATTAAAACAAAAAGGGTAGATACGGTACGCTGATACTAGCATCAAATAAAATATGCTCCCACTCATCTACATAAGCAACTCTCACACACGCACACGTCTGTGTGCGTGAATACTAATATATTAACGAGCTTTTGTCGTTAACTGTACTTTTAATCAAACACTTTTTGCTTTATTTTTGGTCCCAACTAACCACTCAAAATAATCATTAAACATAGGTGTCATTCGGGACCACTAGCTTCTAATAATTAATAAAATAACTAGCAAACCAGTGAACCAAATGTTCACCAAAACCTGATTTCTCGAAAACCGGAAGTGCTACGTTACTCAAATCCGGTTTGTAGTCTTATCAGACTATTCTTAACTTATAACTTAAATATTCTCTTTATCTATCTCTTACGGTTTGGCCGCTGAAACAGCACCACAGACAGACGGACTCGTTTAATAGATAAGAGATTTATTAATTCCATGTCCCCATCAGGACCAGTGGTCCCGGTCCCAAATGACTACTATTGTTTGTTGTCCTTTTCTTGATGACAAAATGGCGATTACGTAAATAAAATTCACGAGAAACCGTGAATTTTGTAAAAAAAAATGTTTTTACAGTTTTACGAATGCAAAGTGTTGGCGAGGAATTTGTTATTTGATTTTGAACTATTTGTGTTCTTTATAAAAGCATCTAAGGCATTGTTTTATCTTTATAACACAAAATTTACGAAATATTGTTATATTGAGTGCACATACAGCGTGTTTGAATATCCAGTTGTGACTAAAGCGAATTATGGTCATGCACCACAATTTAAGCGGATCATTTTTGAGCCGCGAATGCCGTATGTTCTCTTTTTAGCCGACTGCGCAATGCAAGAGCGCGAAGCGCGACGCGCAGACAGGGTATAGTGTTTAACAGTCTATATTATGTATATATGTTCCTTTGTGGCACACTAGAGACCAAAAACGTGAACCGATTTGGATGATTCATACATCAATCGATTCGTCTTAATCGTGGGAGTGTAACTAAAGATATGATAGTAATCAAAATTCAATATGGGGACAATTAGGTGCCATATTGTGACGATGTAAAAAAAATAAGTTGACGAAATATGTCGAGTGGAGTATCATTGTCTAGATAATCGAAAATCATGTTTAGGTTCCTAACACCATTGTTATTTTATATGATTGTTTAGGATCTACAACGCTTTAAATTTTTATATTAACCACTTGCACTTTTAATTTCAATCTTACGTTTGTACGGATCTTTGTTACACTTTCACTTAAAAAATACTGAATGGATTTTAATGAAACTTAACAGTAATATAGCTCATATATGATAATAACATATATATAATAATTTATGAAGTTATTGAGGGAATTAGTCAAAATATAACAATAAGTGTCACGTAAGACGGAAAAAAATCTCCCATCTGCGAGCCATTTCGGCCTGCACTGCAAAAACAATAAAAGTTACATGAATATAATGTAGAGTGAAAATGTATCTCTTAAATAGTTCTGCAAAAAAAGGCCGTACATAAACGTCAATTTATGTTTTTTTTCCTAATTTGAATTTCTTTATTGCATACTCGTATCTTGCATAAAGATTTTGATCTTGCATAAAGATTATTTATTGCATAAATATGATAAATAAAAGTTATGACAAAATACGATTGTGGACCCCACGAGCACGCAACTAAATGAGAGATAGAAGATGGGAGTAACATTCCAATTTCTATGTACCATTTATGGATTGAAAGACTTAGGTAATAGGTACTGAATGTCACTATAGATCTTATTATTAATCGAGATGATTTATAAACTTCGTTTGAGCGTCACAGCCTCCGCGTTACCGTTGGGTCTATTGGGAGCATCGGAGCGATACATACAACTGGCCACTTTCTAAGTGGGCCGACATTATAAACTTGTTACATCCTATTAAAATCGGCCCGGGCCGTTATAGTACCCGCGTAACCCACCCACAAAAAGTGATCGGACTGAAAACGGTTTTTTCTTAATCGTAAACTAGGTTTATAGTAATAATTTTTATTATTTTTAAAGAATGTAACTGCTTGATGTTTAAATCTAAAAAAAATATAACTAGAAAAAATTGTGGGTTACCTATAATGCGAAGAGATAGCGCTGCTTTGCAGCCTAAGAATGGTTAGAGGAATTTCGACGCGGTCCGTGAGGGCCGCGGTAGCATAATTGGTCAGTGCGTTCGCCCGGATTGCGAAGGGTGCGGGTTCGAGTCCCGTCTGCTGCCTGGACCGCGTGGAATTTTTTCTAGTTATATTTTCTTTAGGGTTATAGTAACTTGATGCATTGACAAATGTATATAACGATATAATATAACGATAAACGTACTAGAATTATATTATTTTTATTTTAAGCATTTTACTGCTAGATGTTTAAGTCTAAAGAGAATTTTACTAGAAAAAAAAATCCGCGGTCCTGATTTCAGATGGGATTCGTACCAGCATCTTCTGCTATCGGGGGGGTGGGTGCATTAACAACAAAAATGCTACCGAGTCCTTAATGGCCGTATCGATTTTCCTCTAGTATTTCTCAGGCTGCTGGCCGCTAATCGGATGGGATGATAAAAAAAAATGTCTAATGCCGAGTGGTAGGGAAAATATTTGGACGATTCAAAAGAGTTGTACATCCAATTTGAATAAATTTAAATGTTGAATGTTTTTAAAACTGTGGTGATGCTCCCAAAGTCTTGAGTTTGAATCCCTGTCGGTTATTTTTCTGATTAACACTTCACAAAAAGTATTTTTAAAGTAAAAATGAATAGAAATAATTTCGTCGTCGGTCTGACAGGTAATCTGTGAAGTTTTATTCTGTTCATTTGCAAAAATCAAGGATTAATTATCATACAGCTTTTTCTAAAGCCTGATCATAAAAATAAAATCTATTATTTTAGGTCTTTCGTGAGTTGTTACAATAAAAATGAGAGCCAAATATGTCATAGTGTTGAGGATATAGGAATTAATATTGTTTATTTCGATATTCTTACACAAATATTTTTTGTGTATATTTATTGTTCGTTTATTTTTGTTAAACGGAACATTTCTCTTTTGAAACAGACTTGAAGTTAATTGATATACTTTTAAATATTTGATTATTTCACGAAAGTTGTATGAGAATAATAAATACGTTATAATTAATAAAAAAATATTATAATGTTATGGGGTCGTGCGAAAGATTTATAAATGTGAAGGGCAGTTTCTTAGTCATGTCCTTTATAAAACTAAGTACGTTAATATACTTACTACGGATTTTATAATATGAAAGTAACAATGATGAAATATTAACATTTTCTTCCTGCATTATAAAACGTAATCTGTTTCCAACTTTAATCTTTTGGTCGACATCAAAAGAGCTTAATCGAATTGAATAATACAATAATGTAGAGATAAAACCAGAGAATTTACGAAATTTGCTAAGTAGTTCGTGCTACGTAAGATGACAATAAAGAATACACGAATAAAATAAAGCTAACTACAGTTAAGATTTTTGCGGACGTAGGACCCTAGTTCTGGACTGACTCTTTAAACTCTAACTCTAAAATTTTACAGCAGTATTTTTTGTTTCCTTTGGTTGTGCTACTGTCATATTTAGTTCTAGACTTAGAGATTATACCAGATTTGATCTCAACGAATACCAATCTCAATTTTTGTTATTCATAAACTCAATTACTTTGTTAATGTCATTTCACCTAGTTCACATCACCTCATTTAAGTTTTATTCTTGCGTCAAAATGTAGCCCCATCATATAAGATTGCTGTAGATCACACTAACTGATAAGATGTATTGATATGTATTATTATTGATGATTATGCCTTACCATAATCACAAATTGTATAATTTGACTCATTACTCCTGTTGAAGTTTTAACCGTGTTCGTTAACTATATTTCTAGGTATAGTTGCTTTTTTATCTTCATCGTCTTACATTTTTGGAATAGCTGCTTTTTTTTCTTCATAATTATCCATTGCATACAGAATATTTAATTGTGAACTAACATTAACAGTCCGACTTTGCTTAGGCCCGCGTTCCGTGTCAGCCTGGTCGGGCCGCAGCACCAGAGATCGCGATAAACCCACAATGGGCGCTGGCGCAACCTCCCACCCTCGTGGGATTTGCTTCCACTCAGCTATGTCTAATTACCCGCCAGCGTATGCAGCCAGGTGACGTAACTCGACATTTCGCACAACACCCAGCTCTTCAGAAGCTGACTTTATAATTTAAAACAACCAAAGTTCTCCAACCGCCTTTCAACTTTAACTGTCGGACACAAAATTCAATTTCATTTACCGATGTTTTATATAAATATGGTATATTTAAATTTGCGGTAACCACACATTTTACTTCACAGGTTCGGGCTAATTGCACAGAACTCATAAAATTTTGTGTCATTGAAGAAAATTGATGATTTCGTCCATCCGCGTGTAGAAGGACGCTGTCGTCACGACAACTAATTTGTTTGTGCACGTCGTTATTATAATGTAAAGGTTGTTCGTTATGTTTGATGGATTTTAATAAAATCTCTGATATTGATTAAACGACATCATCTATTGGATAAAATTAAAATTTTAGTTTTATTTTTCTTAGATACCTCTCTGACATCGATAGGTTGATTATGTTAGTCACGACCATTTTTATATTTACTTTACTGGATATATTCCTAGCATTAAGTTGTTTAAGTACTAAATTTAAAATCTATATATAACCAAACCACATCAATCAGTCTCTCAATGAAATGTTGCCTTTAAGACTGAAAACACCTAATTGAAAAGTTTCTATGAAATTAATGTTCCTTCTCTTTGCCGGCCACCGTCCAGTTTACTAGGGCATTAAGAATAGGCACATGTTTAACAAGATCCGTTGCTTCATCGAACAATCGCACACGAGAGGCGTTCCCTTGCGCTCCGCTGGTCATCCGTGGAAAGGGGGCTATACAGGGCGGCCCGAGCGTAGCGCCCGCAACGACGCCGCATTGTCCACGTTTCCACATCACATACTTCAAAGTAACAATCTCGAGCGCGACTTGGGAATGTAATTTAAGCTTAGAAGCCACAAAGTTTATGGAGATACAAAAAGTTACAGCAGAATCAGTATGGTTACAAGAAAACAAATTAAGATAAATTAATGCTCCCACTACCACTGCTGACACTATAACACAACACTGTAAATTTCGTAACGCTTGAAATGAAATCACCCAACTACAGAAACGCATCACCAAAGGCCAATTGTAAAAGTCTATGTATCGAAACTGATTGAGTGATTCATTTAAATGATTTGCTGTGATAGACGACCCTGTATTTCTAATACAATTGCGCTCAGAGACTCAGCTGAATTCACGACATTACCTTGTTATATTTTTAACACACAATAGGCTTTTAAAATAGGCGGCAAGCTGACAACGTGTCAGAAGTTTCACTGCCTCTGAAAGTGGAACTGAATTAATATATTTTCTTTGTGAATGTTTCAGATTCTCTCATGCATCGACCACTGTATCACTAAGTAGCGGCGCTAGAAACGAAATTGATTCGATGCGTTAATTTTCATTTCGATCATCTACGGCTAGCTGGGCGTCTTGGAACACTAACGGTTCCGGTTATTTATCCTCGTTTTTAAATTGGCCTTTGTGTAGGATGAGAATGTGGTATCAAGCGGAGCATCGCCCTTCTGTGGTAATGTAGCGCAATATTTTATAATTGTTGCATCTTGTCGTGTCGTCCGCGGGTTGAGGCGCGAGGAGAGCAGGGTGGTTGTGCAACGCCTCGGCCCGGCTGCCACACCCCGCCTCTGAACTATGACACCTCTCTACCCGCACATCTAAACACATCACCTCTTGCGAAAACCTTCTTCTTTAATTTTTGGCAATTCATTGTTATCTTGCATTAACCGTTTCTGGTAAACACCTACCAACGCAAGTCATAGATCTTCTTTTGCATACTGTCTGCATATAATCAAACTCAAAACTGTTGCATCAGTCCAGGCTATTACGACATTGCTTAGAAAATTTTAGAGAATAACAAGAGTATACAAGGCAAATTTAGTCATTTTCTTTCCTGTTTTATAAACTTGAAGGTCACGCAAATAAATCCTGATCAACTTCTCAATCAATAATACTGATATAAATCATGTCGCGAATTGGAATCTACAAAAACCTTTTCGTCAGCAATGGTCCGTAATATTGATAAACTTCTCGACTCGAATACGCCGATTGATATACCCTTTAGGTAACATAAGTTGCGTAAACAATCTGAGCAATTAGAAAATGTTCATGATAATTCAAGAGAAATAACTTGTGTATAGAAAGCGTGTGTGCTGTGCTGGCTAGCACGCCGGGAGTCGGGTCGGGCTCATCTTTCATCGGTCGATTGTCTCCGTGGTTACGTAAACACGGCGATCGGTTGCAACACGCGCATTTAGCGGCACGGTGGAGCACATGTCCTAACCAGCTAAAGATTAATCAAAGACGGAAGTGGATCATCCGAGCCTTTCTAGGATATCCAGAGCTGTACATGATTGCGTTCACTCGATGCTTTTGTAATGCATTCGCTTACCAATAAGTGAATCAACAAAAGACGGTCAAATGTTTTGTTGAACATTTAATTCTAAGAATGATCGCCATTCATCAGATCTTCCAAGTATTTTGTTCACAAAGACTAAAACATCAATAAACCTATATAGTGAATGAAAAATGTTACACTTAAATTGTTTCTTTTCTGTAGGCATAAATGAATAAGTGAATATGTTCTCGTTTAAAGATATAAATAAGTTTTCAGCCTAAAATATTAGTTTTAATGATGTAGAGAAAAATAACCATGTAAAAGGTACCTGCTATAAACTATAACGATGATGACGAGGAAGAACGCTTCCTCTCTCTGAATACGTCATTCGTTTTAGTATCATGTTTGCCATGCTCGCAAACAGTTTTGCTGGAGGGAATCTAAATCCGTACGTTTATTTTAATAAGATATATGTAAAGTCTCAATGCTACACGGTTGCATATACTTATGAGTGCCGACTCGTGGCAGCGTTCAGGCGTCAGCAAACGACCCAATTAGTGAGCTTCCGTTACTCTAGCTAACGTCGGACACGTGTTCCTCATTCTTATTTTAGATCACGGTGTCAAGAGGTCTTTTAATCTCGCGTTTGTCAATATTTATGCGTAGCTTTAGTCAATGTTTGTAAGCAAGCTATAAGTTAAGATTCTTTATTAGAATTTTTAATATTGGTCGTTAGTTCTTATCTGTATTTAAAGTTTTTTTAATAATCCTAACACAAATCTAAATATTTCATAAATCAATCGTAATTTGATGTGATCTCGTGGATCTTCTGGATTCGTTATTATTGACTCTACTTTTTAGCAATTCACGTGTTTTTTATATCAAACTGAGTTCAAATTTCAGGTGGATTGAATAGTTTAGAGTTACGTGCTGTAATGTAACAAAGGAATAAAAGTGGGATGGTGACGGGTGAATAGCCAGCCTTGGGTGGTTGCTTTATGCAAACCTGTTCCATGCAGAGAGGGATTTCTTGTTTGTGCTCTTCACACGCTTACTTTGGACCGGTTTTTTTATAACTATGCGTTGAATCGAAAGGCCTTTTATTGTTAACCAAGTATCTAATGCGAAATATTATGTATCCGATTCTGTGACATTCGACTTCTTATGAAGCAATTCTGCAAGCGTTGCCAATATGTTTTTATTGCCTTCGTCTGCATTATCTACGCGCGCCTATTTGTTTTATGTTTTGTCGCACCGCCTTGACAAAACCACAGCGTACTAAATGAATTGTTGTCAACATCGCTGTTTACAAAGCCGGGTCTTCGTTTTATTTCTGTTCTTGTTTGATGGTTATTTATCGTTCCGAGCGCGTTTTAGAAAGGTGTTTTAGTGAAAGAATTGTTGTTTAGCAGGTGGTCCCTTTCGAAAACCACTCCCGAGGGTTGCGGGGTGTCCGGGGGTCCCGGGGCGGGGGGACTTGCAGTTCTTGTGTGAAACCGGTCTTTCTTTAGTGCGCCTGCACCGTCATTGTGAAAAACCATTTCAATACATTCCTTTGGCGTTGGTTAATAGAGCTATATGTTCTGACTCATCATACATGTCTATCACTACCTTTTATGGAAACACAATCTGAACACTATAAAGTTAACTTGCTTTCCGCACTTTACAAGAATCTTGGTCAACATATAATTATCACAAATGTTTTTATGTAAATTAAGTTTCAATTTGCCACTTTCCAACAATGATACGATCCTTGGAGTCACACGCTCGATCGATAATTATCCACCGTTGCCGACGTTCAAGTTCAAGGGGCGACGGAGGACGCTGCGACTCGGAGGATTCTCGGAAGGGAGGAAGCTCACCTTATCTGTGTGTGGCGGCTAGAGGACTCGTGTGCTGAGCGGCGGCGGACTGAGCGGACGCGCGTTCATGCTCGCGCGGTCGACGACCTGCGACCTGCGGCGGGGTAACTGTAGTACACTTCACTTCACTCGCGACACTGGCACGTCTTCTCGGCGAAAGAGCGCGGGAGCAACTGAGCTGTCCGCTCGGCGCCGCTCGCCGCCGCCGCGTGCGCCCGCGGCCTTGACCGCCCCCCGCGCCCCACACCTCACCCCGCAGGCATCCGCCGCGCCGGCGCATCCTCCGCAACCCTTCCGAAGCTTTCGATCCACTACCGTTAGCTGACGACCCATCACCTTTTTGTTGACAAAATCTCAGGTTCAACGTTCTTCCACCCGCGATGAGCGATAGTCGACCGCGTTTTAATGTCCGCATCTGCATCGGCCGCTCTAAAATCGCGGATTGAACAAAAGTAACGGGACACGGCCGCAGCCGCCGCTCAGAGTGGTTATCGTGACTGTCGTAATCGGTGGTGATTGCTGCTGCATCAATCATGTCATCAGCTCTACGAGAGCCTGTATTGTAGACGCTATTAATAATATATCGGTTGCTTCATTGCGATCGTTGTGATTGAAATTTATTAGGTTTGTTTTATTGGAATCAGCTGTACCAGCAATCTTCGCGTGTGGACTTCATCTCCACTTAATATATTATCAGGAGAGGTGGAGTAATTTATCTTATATATTTATGAAAAAAGGAACCCACTTTCGACATGTAGAGTTCAAATAGAACAATTAAAAATTAACTTACAATGCTTCATTTTACAGAATTAATCAAACCGGTAGGTAATGCATTTTTTAGTCTTGGTATAAAAAATATACTTATGTATATAAATATGCTTATCAATCAAATAAAAATTTAGCTTGTGTAAAAGGGACTTTCAGATCATTAATCCCAATTCCCTATACTATCCAAAATAAATCAACCACAAAGCTGTTTAACAGGCTAAAACTTCTGAGATAAAAATAAAGTCAAGCCCTCAGATAATGATGACCCTTAATGCAAGCATGACTATAACTACTATAAAAACTTAATGGGTTTCCGTAAATAGTACACTTTATATGAATGAATCTAAATGATTCACGTTAATGTAAATCCATTATTGCCACTAGTCATAGAATGTATTAAGTTCAAAGGTTTAAACCACTAAATTGTATTATTAAATTTAACAAGCGATTTTTGATAGACCCGAATTGGACAAGTCACCATGATAAGGTGAGTTTGTTTCATCTATTTTATTGGGCGAACCCAATTCGAATGACGGCCGCATCCAACAGGAATATAATTGTGTGTTGGATGTGTGTCAGGAGTGACCCACCTACCGCAGTGAGTACCTACGGCATTCTTGTTGCGTAAACCAATCTTGACCGAGGAAGTGCGATGTACCTCACGACACGTGTTGTTGTGTACCATCAACTAGTTGATGAGACCTAATCAAAGATCTATCTTTAGACCGAAATGTGACAGAAAAAATGATCTAGCAAGGGACTTTTTGAGCATGACAGTGTTTATTTAGAGAACCGTATTTTAGCGTGATTAAACAAACAAAGGAAGAATTGCCTTTTCAAAAACATTAGATGAAGCATAATCTTTTACCTGGTCAGTCCAAATTGATAAATGTAAAGAAAATTTTACTAAAAGCAATTTACTAACGCTAGATCAGGAGATATAGGTATAGTTGAAGATAGAACTCGGATAGGCTTAAGATGAAGTGAATCACTTCTATAGTATCTCTAAAAATGTACCATATAAGGGTGATGCTTTTAAATCATCCAAGATGATTTAAGTATCTGTACCTATAACACAATGAGTACATTCGTCTTTAATATTCTGGAACTGAGAGACTGCAACTGCTGTAGTGAAGTATATACGCAATATTTCGGCCTAAATTGACGTAGTCACGTGGAAATCTTCAAATCATTGTAATGTGAAGTTGATAAGTAAGAACGAGCGTATGGAGGGACATGTCACGCGTAGTCCCCGTGCTGTCACTACCGGTACTACGCACTCACGAACATTTATTAGATAGTAGAGACCCGACGTTCAGAGCGAGGGACGAGGCGGCTGCCAGCGCGCGTCGACGGCCGAGCGGCGAGCCAAACCATGACCTATAGAGGAACGAACTTCCTGAAAATATAAACCAACCTTCTTTAGAATTCATTAGTAAATCAAGCATCGATCGAAATAAAACATTTCATATCATAATTTTAGTTGATCGTGGGGACTGTTCACTGATTGGAAAATTTGTGGATTGGGTTATATTTGTTTTTAATATAATTCACTAACATGGAAGTGTATGTATGTTGTCGGAATAATTTGATTTGCTTTGATTATGCCGTCCCTAAACTATGATCTCGTGACGTATGTAATTTTTGGGTCATTGTTCAATCTGATCGAAAGCTCAAGTAATTTTGCAAAATACACGCTAATAATCACAAAAGAAAGAAAAAAAAAGGACAGAATACAACAACAAAGTACACGTATAACGCACGTAAAAGTGAAATAATGTAAACACTTTTATTTTATCAATTTCAGATTTCAAATGCAGTAAACTTAATTTTCGTTTTAAGTTCTTCAATTTGATATTATTTGATACATTTTATCACTTATTATATACATTTCATTGCCGTTATTATATCATCAAGAGCTGCATTGTTCCAGAGCTCTATTGACTGTCGCTGTATATTTTGATATTCCAGTATTGTGTAGTCTCTTGTCAACTAAGTGTCACAAAATGCTCCATTGTTATCGTTATCGTCTATAATTTCAGTTAACAACTCAACTTCTAATACTATTCATGCTCTTATTACAGGATAGAGGATATCACTTAGCCATATTGTCTTTTATCTTCAGGCTTAAAATTAATACCACGTAATATTGATCTAGTAATGTACCTCATTACTACTGCTACAAAAAACGTGGTGTAAATTTCGAAACCAAATAAGGGATTATAGCTATTAACGGGATTGTTACCATGTACCTTGTTTTTTATGAGTCTCCGATATTTCGGCACTGTTGCAAGCGCCATGATCACGGAGTAACTTCAAATAAGGGAGATTATCAATACATTTGATATTTTTAGGTTGACTATCTCAATCGGCAAAAACGGAACTCTTATAGGATCACTCGGTTGTCTGTCTGTAACAGCCCACTTGCTCGGAATATACTGAAATGATCAAGTTGCGGTATATGATATTTGATACGGCAAACACGGACAAATAAAGCATATAAATAAATTTCAAACATGAGTGAATTAGAAAATAATAAAATCGAGATTTAGCAAAATGTAAACATAACATAACATTATATAACAAAATAATAATAAGATAGGCTGTTGATGATTGATGTCCAGCAGTGGACTAAGATAGGCTGTTGATGATTGATGTCCAGCAGTGGACTAAGATAGGCTGTTGATGATGATATAGCAAAATGGTATGTTTTGTTTAGGATAGATAGATAAAAAATTACCGCCCCTTATTTATTATATTCAAAACAAAAACGTCTTAAAATTTGAAAATAAAAATGTGAATGTGGAGTGTGAAAAAAATGGAAGATTGTAGTTTATGTAGATTACAGGAAAATCTACAAGAAGTTTTATAGTGCGGACGGAACGGAACCCTTTCCAGGCGGGTTACGAGTTACGCACGCCGGGGCGCCGCGCCGGCCACGTATAATATATGACAGCTGATTTAAACAAAAAAACAAACCGGTCAAGTGCGAGTTCAACTCGCGTGGTTATTTATTTAGGTTAATTTTTAGGCGCTTTTGTCTCCAAAAGTTCACGTCATCGGATTATTTTAAATCTCGTCAAATTGAATTTTACATGTTTGATTAGTAATGCTGGCTTGGCCATGTAAGTTATAAAGTAGCTGATGTTACTCTTGGTACATATATATAAAAACAGAAACATACATAGTATCTTACATGTTATTTTTCGCTGCGATAATTTATAATAAAATACTTATCCTTTTTCTTTATGAATTTCATTTATGTTATAATATATGGATCAAAGATGTCTTTCAAGCGTATCCCGTGGTTAAGTTGAGTCTGATGTGACCAACATTAGACTCATTTCAGTCGCTGTAAACTTTTGATTTGTCATATTCCATACCCAGGAAAAATGGAAATTTATTCAGAACTATCCCAGTGTCCAATTTTCCCGGGAAAATTACGAATATTCTCGTAAACGTACAATGGATTATTGATCACTTTTTTAAATGTATTTGCATCAGTATAACGTGATCAAGATCGTAGATTATGATCATTAGATTATGTTAGGAAACATAAGTTCCGATTTGGACCGTGCGCCCTAAGACTACCATCCTTGGTATAAACAAGGCTTTTGTTTATAGACGAAGGTGTGAATAAGTCTATTAAATTTCCTGTTACTCTCTAGCCTGTTTCAAATCCCTAGTTAAGGAGCATTTCTTGTCAGATGAGCATAATTTTCATTAAAGTATTGCTACGGTAGTAGTACTGTTGCATTATTTTGCGATATGTGTGAATGTTTGTGTATGCCTATATGTTTAGTTTGCGTTTATTTTAATTATTTTCAATTGAGTACTTACAAAACTTTTGTCTTGTATTCCGCACAACCTCCCTCATTATTATTATCGTGCTTTCTACTTTTTCCAGCTCATTGGGTTGTCTGGAAGAAATCGCTGATTAGCGATAAGACCGCCCTTTGTGTAACTGTAATTGTTTTGCCTTGTATTTGTATTTTATTCGTGTTATTTATGTCACTGTTGTGCAATAAAGTATTATTATCTTATCTTACTCTCTCCAAGCTCTTGTTAATTATATCGTTCCCTTTAGTGCGGAAATTTAACTTCTTTGTAATCCTCATTTCACCACTTATTAACCGCCCTCTTGTCAATGTCACAAAAGTGCCACAAGATCTTCGTCACACTGTACATCACTTCTTTCCATAGACCAGCAATCGAGATTTGACAATAACACAACACTCAGCTATCAGCTCGCCACATCTCGCCGTCTGACGCCGTCCGCGCGTGCTTTCCTATATTCTTATCATGATAGCGACGGATATTTCGTGATCGACCTTGTAGGAAACAATTTCATGTATTCATTAATTGGGCTGGTGTTGCAGTTTCTTTTTATTCGCTGTCAGCTGTTGGGAGTACTGACTCACTTAATATTTCTGAGTGTGAAGATGACGACATAGTGTAAAGGCAAAGTTTATCATCTTTAAATATTAAAAACGTTAAAAGTATTTGTTTTGATAAAAATGATTTTCTTTTTCATACATAATGTGCATTTTGGTATAAATATCAATATACTTTTTTTTATTTTCAAAATACTTATTTAAGTGGCTTACACATATTTGATGATAGACAGCATAATTTATTTCGCGAATTTTTTTGTAGAACCATTTAATAGATTCATTTCCACTATATATTTTTACATGTAAGTTTTAAGGATTTTGCAGCGCACGCCAATATGACACGCAACTGGGAGATTTTTCCCGCCTTACGTGACATTTAATTGTTCCGAAGCACTCAATAACTTCGTAAAATATTATTATAAAGTATGAGCATTTAGTAGTTTTTGTGTAAAAGAGTAACAAAGTCCCATTCAAAGGTAAGATCGAAATTAAAAGCGCAAGTGGTTGATATAACCTTAAATTGTTGAAGATCCTAAACATTTTCATAAATTTAAAAATGACATTAGGTTTTTTTCCATTCTGAAAAAAACAGAAAAGTGGGAGCCTCGTCGAATATTTTGTATGTAAGGACGTGCATTCAGGTTTTCTGATCAGGAAACCAAATCAGGAAACCGTAACCGTACGTGCGCGCCTAGTATGAGAATGGATTTGCAATCCTTGACAAAAAAAAATTTGGAATGCCACCACTATGGCGCACCTACTGTACTCAATATGGCTATATTTCCATTTGATGCAGCCAACACCAGGTTCTCACTCAGAAATCAGAGAGATTATATAACATACGAAAGGCGACCGTTCTAAATATCCTTTTTAGGGTTCGAGTCATCAAGATACCATTATAGTTATGCTATGTTGCGCCGATGGTTGTTGAGGACGCAAAGAATGATAGGCTGACTGCGGTTGTGTCCAATGGGTCCCATTAAACAGGTCCAATGGCCACTTTCTTTAAATCTTGTGAATCTTGAAAAAATCTTGTGAATAGGTCGAATGGGACATACAATTAAGGTCCAGTGGATACAGTTTCAGTAGGTTCTAATCTTGAAGGTCCAATGGGCACCAAAACAGAGGTCCAATGGGCACATTCATATTTGTTTTAAGAAGGTCCAATGGGTACTTAACTCTTACAGGTTGAATCTTGAGGGTCCAATGGGTACTAGATTTGTAAGGCCCTTTATCATTGCTCTACATGAGGTTATAATAGGGAAGTGAAAATTTTGATTATTTAAAAGTAAAAATACCACTGTTTGATTTTCAAATTTCCCTCCGCATTTTTTCGAAAGCCAATTAAATTATTCTTGTCAACCTAACTGGATAAAAAATGGATCTGCATCAAGAACATTTTCGTGCTATGATTTTTTACGACTTTAAATGTGGCTTAATACCTGATGAGACATTTTATCGATTTCGAACTGCTTTTATGGGTGAAGAACTTTCAAAAGCAACAAATCAAAAAGCATTTACTGCTGGTGTAACGGTCGTCTTACTTTGGGGAAATGACCAAAGGAGTGGTCGTCCTACGACGGCTGTCACCGAAGAAGGTGTGCTTGCAGTAAAAAATTCAATTCAAGAAATAGAATTACGTACGAACAGATTCAGCATTCTCTGCAGTTTGTTTCAGGAAGTGTTCACAAGATATAGAGAAAATAGTTTCCCACTGGGTGCCGCACAACCTCACTGAAGCTCAAAAGCAGGCGGATTGGTGCAGTGATATGTTACAAAATTTTGATACAGGCTCGTCACGGCGCGTTTACGATATTGTGACAGGTGACGATTCCTGGATTTATCAATACTGTCCAGAAACAAAGCGTCAGTTGACAGTTTGGCTGTTTCAAAATGAACCAATGCCTACGAAAGTGAAGCGATCGTGGAGCGCAGGGAAAATTCTGATCGATTTACACTTTTCTTCACTTTGACGGGGTACGTAATTTCAATTCCACTTCAAGATCAAAGCAGCACCAACGCCGAATGGTATAGCACAAAATGCCTGCCAGAAGGTTTTTCTGCAATGAGCAACAAGCGACCTTACACCGGGCTGCGATCAAAACGAAGGACTTCCTGGACTCCACACCAATCAGAGTCTTGGGACACCCTCCTTAAAGTCCTGATTTGGCTCAGTGTGACTTCTTTTTATTCTCTCAAATAAAAAATCAGCTCAAAGGGATACAGTTTTCATCGCCAGAAGAAGCGCTAGCAGCGTTTGAGGAGGCCGTGGAAGAGGTGTCTGCGGAGGACTGGAAAAAATTGGTTCAGACGCATGAAACATTGTATAGAGGCTGGTGGAGAGTTCTTTGAAAAGATTTAATAAAAATATTTTTGTCGTAGAAGTTGGTTTTTTAGTTTCTCCAAACTTTCTCGATCGACGACCTCCGTGACCGCGTGGTTTGTACGCCGGGTTTCATGGCGTCGCCGACTCGGATGTCCCGGATTCAAATCCCGGTGGGGGCAGATGTGTGTGTGATGAACACGAGCATTTGTACTCCAGTCATGGATGTTTAATATGTATTTCTATATAAATATACTTATATATAGTGTACATGTATTCTATCCGTTACCCTAGCATCCCATAACATAAGCCTTACAGTGCTTACTTTGGGCTAGGTTATATGGTGTGAGTGTTGGAAATATTTATTTATTTATTTTATTTCTGAGTGTGCCACGTATAATTAGCTTGACACAGTACCTTACCTCTCCGGTATATTGAGAAAAAATATATAAAATATATTTTTTCTTTTTATTATATATTTTATTTTTTATTATTCATAATTATTGTAATAACAAATATGTTGAATAAATAACTTTTAAAGTGCGGTGAGGACAGCATTACCCGTGTGCTGTTGTATGTTATCATAATCATCTTCGGGACAGATACACGGTAATATTATATGATGATTAAATGAAGAACAATATCTTTAGTCTCGAGACGATTATTGTTGTTTTTGCTCATACTTTTTTATTCGACTGTTAGTTTCCTGACCGTTTTTGTATTGTAACGATTGTAATCGACGTTGTTGTTCGTATACTACCTATCGTGTTATTGGGTGGCGAGCTTCACTACATCTATTTATTTTGGTGTGAATTCCACGGTAGGTGACCTTGTTTCAACAAAAATAAAACTCTTGTATTTATGCGTCTTCTTATGTTCCTCTAATTGTCTTCAGTCATATTATTCTGTAGTCTGGACTAAACTTGTATATGTGTAGTTTATGTATGTATATGTCATATATTTATATTATATGTATATATATATATCTTATAGTTATTCAAAAAATTCAAAATTCAATATCGTTTATTCAGTCTAGGCTGTTACAAGCACTTGTGAATGTCGAAAAGCTACGCCATCGGTTCGCAAATCTACGGCGGGAGACCTTGTACTGAGAAGAACCGGCAAGAAACTCAGCAAGGGCTGTTTTTTTCTCCCTGTATTATATACAGAGTCGTCAAATTGAAAAATGACTTCAATATGAGGTAACTCATAAAGTCACTTTTCATTACAAACAAAAAAAATGCAAATAATATAAAAATTATGACTATAAAATAAAAAATTAAAATATGTAAAAAAAAAAATGGTTTAACAAAGTTTAGGAATGACGTGTCCTACCGCTTAGGCAAAAAGAAAATAATAATAATGAACGATTAAAGTTTAGAACAACGATTAATAGTAGTACCCAGTGAATTAAGAGCAGACTCATCTCCGCTGGCAGCACCCGTTCACGAGCATGACGCATGAACCAGCCATCGCTTCGCTCAACCATTTTTAGGGAATGCAACGACCGGCCTCACACGACACCACCGAAGAGATTTTTAAGAGAGCATGACTACTCATAACCACACATGGATACTATGTTACTAAAAAAAAAAATACATATAGGTACCAGTGTACATTATTATAACAAACTATAAACACAACGCCAGGACACTGTTGTCGACCCTGGCAATACTCTCCCAACCCAAAACCAATCAAACATCAGTCCCCCCCTTTCAGTCTGTATAGAGAATGACAAGGATACACCGCTGCAAAACCAAGTTCAGGTCTAGAAAAACATACCAGAATCCACACCGCCATTAAATCTTTATCAGAGAAATAATATATGTTCACTTACATTTTGATTGCTGTGTCATACAGTATAAATACAAGTTGTGTAATGTAAAATATAATCAAAATTTAATAATAATTATCATTACAATAATAAAGTAGTATAGAGCAGACTCATCTCCGCTGGCAGCACCCGTTCACGAGTATGACGCATGAACCAGCCATCGCTTCGCTCAACCATATTTTAGGGAACGCAACGACCCGCCTCACACGACACCGCCGAAGAGATTTTTAAGAGAGCATGACTACCCATAACCACTAAAACCAATCTGCAAAATGGTTACTTAGAGTTAAGGTAATTTATCTGTACGACACTGCAAACAAATACAAAACAATTTTGCAGTTACAGCCATGCAGTTTTGTCATTCAAGTATTCTTTAATAGTATAATAGCCTTTCTTAACTAAACAACTTTTAATGTGACATTTGAACTCATTTATGGGTAACTCAAGAACAGCATCAGGAATTTTATTGTAAAAATGTATACCTTGACCCATAAAAGATCGGTAAAGCTTCTGTAACCTGTAGGCTGGCAATGCAAGCTTGTTTCTATTCCTAGTATTAAAATTGTGTACGTTACTGTGTTTGATATACAAATTGATATTATTTTTAACGAGGAGTATGCAATTGTAAATGAATTGAGAAGCAACCGTCAAAATTCCAATTTCTTTAAATTTTTCTCTAAGAGATGTTCGGCTACTCAATTGATAAATAGATCTCACAGCTCTTTTTTGTAAAATGAAAATACTTTCAATATCAGCTGCTGTTCCCCAGAGTAAAATGCCGTATGATAAGATAAACTTATATTATGTGTATATATTATGTATGTATGGTATGTATAATTATTTAATATATATATATAGTTATATACATTTTTATATCCCTTGTTTTTATTTTTTATAACACCACCGACTTCGTTTCTTTCAATCCTCTCCATCCAAAGGTTGTTTGAAAGAAATCGCTTTTAGCGATAAGACCGCCCATTGAATCACTATGTTTAAACATAATGTATTTACCCCATTTATGTACTGTACTGTGGTGTTTTCAATAAAGAATTATGTATTGTATTGTATTCTCGGATTGAAATTGTGCCTTTAAATAGAAATGCTGGCATACAGCATGCTGGAAGAAAAGTTAGGGTATAGCGGATTCCCCGATCGGATTGGAGCGCCCGCCTGGGGAAGTAACCTCCACCGAAGACCACAGTGAAATAACGCTACCTTTCGGTGGTGTTGTGCTTCTGTCGGTGAGTAAGGTTCCAGGGCTCCACGGGGTAGGGGATTGGGTCAGGGTAGGCAACGGTGGGAGTAATATTGTTGGTATCACAAGCGTGTATAGGCCATGCTGGCCGCTTACCATCAGACAGGTCATAAACTTGTTTGCCAGCCTTTTAACATAAAAAAATATAGCAGAACTTAAGAATAGGGCCAGGATTTAAAGAATAATATTTTGTTAGTTTAATTTTCATCCTTAACAGAAAATTATAAATTGTAAATAAAATCAACTTACTTAAAATATCAGTTACGGCTTGAGCCCAGCTACTGGGCTTGTGACTTTAGGACACAAGTCGAAAAATGGTTTTAGCTTTATTATTTGCATGTTAAACAATTTCTTTCGATAAATGCTTAAATAAAAGAAACTAACTTCATCATCATCATCATCAGCCTATTAATGTCCCCACTGCTGGGGCACAGGCCTTCCCTATGGATGGAATAGGGAGATTGGGCCATGACCCCCCACGCGGGCGCAGCGCGGATTGGCGGGTGCTAACGACTGCAGATGCAGCCGGGACCAACGGCTTAACGTGCCTTCCGAACCACGGAGGAGCTCGAGATAGTAAATTTTTGGTCATCCATCCAATGACCGACCACTGCGAAAGTTGCTTAACTTCAACGATCTTAGCCGAACGCGCTAACCACTTGCGCCATCGAGCTCCTCAACTAATCTACTAACTTATTGATGTGATATTATTTGACGTCTCTCATTACGGCCGAATGCCTCATAAATAACTTGTCTTTTCTTTCCATTTCCGTGAACAAAGTTAGCTCTTTTCAGATCCGCTAATTAACCATTTCATGTTATGTTTTTCAGGCAGTGATAAAATTTTTCGCGACACCGCAGGGCTACTGTTGCAAAGCCTTAGTTCACGGCCTTTGCACAGTTTTCATCACTACTTTTTGTATTTGAAATTCTAATAATGTTTGTTACCACATCTTGTTAATATTTTCATTTATGAACGAGGCCTTGGCTAATGTTGTATTTTATTGTAGAATGGAGTACCTTAAACGGCTAAAAATAAAATGGTTTGTACGCCGGGTTTAATGGTGTCGCCGATTCGAGAGGTCCCGGGTTCGAATCCCGGTGGGGGCAGATGTTCGTGTGATGAATACGAGCATTTGTACTCCAGTCATGGATGTTTAATATGTATTTCTATATAAATATACTTATATTTGTACAGTATATGTATGTATTCTATCCGTTACCCTAGCATCCCATAACACAAGCCTTATAGTGCTTACTTTGGGGCTAGGCTAATTGGTGTGAGTGTTGGAAATATTTATTTATTATTTATTTAAAGAATTCCTGAACTTGTGGTAGGAAGTTAACATGGTGAACTAGGTATTGAAAACAGTACCCTTAGTACGAGTTTGAGCTCACGAAAACTATCATAGTTTTCGTAATTGTAAATTATGTTTCTATGTCCGTTTTGGTGGAAAGTAACCGAATACTTAAAATTTAAGAAGACACAAATGATTTAATGTTAGAATTTAAACACTTTTTATTGTATTGAAACGAAAACAAAAAAAATCAGTACCCTTAGTACGAGTGCGAGCTCACGAAAACTATCATAGTTTTCGTAATTGTAAAACTCGTACTAAGGGTAACAGTTCCGATTTGAATCTAGTAAATAAAGCAAAACGAAGGCTAATAACAGCAAATATTTGTTTTTCTCCAAAGGATTTTTTATACCGTCTTTAATACACACTGTGCTTCCGTACTAGTGATGTATCGATCTGGAGACTAGCAGGTTTATTATTTACTGGTAATATTCCCAACATTGTTGTAAACTACCGTTATTTAAAATAATCCCAGAACGAATCAGCGGTCTGTCTCTCAAAAATATTAACAGGCTCTGGTAAAAGGCAACATTTTAAATAATAGTATAACTATTATTACCTTATAAAGAAAATATAACTAGAAAAAGTTCCACGCGGACCAGGCAGCAGACGGGACTCGAACCCGCACCCTTCGCAATCCAGGCGAACGCACTGACCAATTATGCTACCGCGGCCCTCACGGACCGCGTCGAAATTCCTCTAGCCATTCTTAAGCTGCAAGGCAGCGCCATCTCTTCGCATTATAGGTAACCCACAATGTCAAATGAATACTTTTATAAGTATTAATCATTTGAAAGAAGAAATAGCATTTATAGTTATAATTTTTATTATTTAAAGCATATAATATTCTTAAGAATGGCTAGAGGAATTTAGACGCGGCCCTCACTTTCACTTTTCTTTAGATTTAAATATTAAGCAGTTACATGCTTTAAAAATGTATATAACTATTATTACCTTATATAAAAAAAAAGGTAAATTTAAAAAATCAAAAAACCCGACTGCTTAATTATTCTTCAAATAAAAACTGAAAAGAAAAAAACAAGTCCAGTAGTCTATAATTCTGTTAATAAGGAACAAAGCTACTTTAACAGTCGGGACCCATTAGATATTCAAGAATACATAATATTTTTCAACAGTGGTCCCGACTGTTAAAGTAGCTTTGTTCCTTATTAACAGAATTATAGACTACTGGACTTGTTTTTTTCTTTTCAGTTTTTATTTGAAGAATAATTAAGCAGTCGGGTTTTTTGATTTTTTAAATTTACCTTTTTTATTTCACATTTTTTAGTTAGTATTTTAAGACGGTATATACCGTAGTCTTGTTACTTCAGTAAGGGAATTAATATCGCGGGAATTATTAAGTACCTTGCATCGGTCTAAAAGATTGATTTATTAAGACATATAAAGACTTTACCAGTGGGGTCAAGGCTACAGATGAGCCTCAATTTTCGCAAAAATGTGTGAAGTTAAATCAAGTCGTTACATAAATATCTCTAATGTATGTAAATTTTATAGTAAACTAGCACTTACTCAAAAAGTCATTTTTTTATGTTTTTTTTAATAGTTTAGCAGTAAATATAAAATTCGTTTACTTTTATTCGTCGACTATTTAAAATTGGCAGTGGCTGCATTGTCATGTCAATGCCGGACGTCTAAGATTGTGATATACACAAATTCAGTGTCAGTCCCTAGTCTCATAATTTGATATACCTACATTATTCACAGAAACCCAATATGTAGATGCCAGAAGTTAACTTCAAATGTTGTTAATCACCCTATATACAATACCAATCAATGACGTTTATGTCGCAGGTTGAAGAAAGAAGTAATTCCCGTCTGTTGTTTTAACAATGGTGGCAACTGCCTTAGATCACTAAATTAAATAATTATGCAATCACCAACGCAAACTTTATAATATTTGATTAAACTAAAGGCGCATAATAAAATTTTCATAACGTTAGGTAGAGCACCATAGCAATCTCATTTATTATCAATTTATAGTTCTCTTTGTAGTTTTCTTTTAAAGCGTTCACATTTAACAGGTCAAAGACTTTGTGTTCAACCCTTTTTTATTGGTAGTGTAAAGCTCGAATGAAGAGTACTCCCAGTAGTGCAATCATGGAAATTATTTTCCAAACTTTTTTTTGTTATAAAAATATCGAATAACGTATCACTGTTAAGCACAAATGCTAAGTAACTTTTACAAATATAATCAAATAAACATAATACTTACTTTATTTTTAAATCTTTTTCATCAATTAAATACTTATCTTATCCTAACTATCTATACTAATATTATAAAGAGGCAAGATTTGTATGTTTGTAACAAATAATCTGTCAAACTACTGCACCGGTTTCAATATTAATTCATCATAAGGTAGCTACATTATTTATTATAAGTTTATAACATTTTTTTTTATTTAAATACATTTTGTCCGAGTGACATAGGCTATATTTTATCCCGATAAATAAATTTCGCCCGTACAATGTCCGAGTGGATCACTAGTAAGTATAATATAATATTATAGATGCGAAAGTGAGTTTGTTTGTTGCGCTTCCGTGCCCTAATAGCTAAATCGAATATAATGAATTCCCATATAGAAGTAGATGGGAACTTGGTTCTTAGCTACAACATCGCAACTTATAGGCGTAGGGTGATGAAAGGGGTGATTTACCTATAAAAATCTACATTATTTACTTTGAATTTTGCAGAATTATTACAAAACCAATATAACAATTTTTGTAACCTTAAGCAATATCGTTAAAAAAAATGAAAAACAGTAAAATTCTGAGTTTTTCATTAAAATTCAATAATCATAAATACCTATTATGATAATATATTTTTCATCATTTAATAAGAAGGAACTGTATCACAGTTTTAATGTTAGTACTTCGTATAGGATCAGATACTGCGAATACCCCATTTTATTTTCTTTTACATAGTACACCGCGCTATCACTTTGTCATCGTTGTAACTTTTTAAATATTTGTCGAAATGACATAGTGTAAAAAGCAAAGTTTATCGCCTTTAAATATCAAAAGCGATTAAAGTATTTGTTTTGATAAAAAAATATTTGTTAATACAAAATGTGCATTTTGGAAATAGATATCAAATAATATTTTAGTTTTGATTCACTATTTTAGCGGTAATTATTTACATATTAAAAATAGATATATGGTGTCACGGACTTTTTTTAGAACTATTAAAGAGATACATTTTCACTCTACATTACATTCATGTAACTTTTATTGTTTTTGCAGTGCAGGCCAAAATGGCTCGCAGATGGGACATTTTTTTCCGTCTTATTTTATTTATTTTATTTTATTTTTACAGTTTATTCATTCATTACATACATACATACACATACACATACATTATGTGACACTTATTGCTATATATTGGCCAATTCACTCAATAACTACATAAATTATTATATATATGTAATTATCATATATGAGCTATATTACTGTTAAATTTCATTAAAATCCATTCAGTATTTTTTAGGTGAAAGAGTAACAAAGATCCATACAAACGTAAGATTGAAATTAAAAGCGTAAGTGGTTAATATACAACTTTAAAGCGTTGTAGATCCTAAACAATCATATAAAATGAAAAATGGTGTTAGGAACCTAAATATGATTTTTGATTATCTAGACCAGCTATACTCTAAGTGTGTTCCGCGGAACCCTAGGGTTCCGTGATACCTCTGTCGGGGTTCCGCAAGAATTTAGAAATAAAAAAATCAAAACACCTCTCTCTGGTCGCTCCGCGGCTGTGCGGACTCCGCGGCCGCGCGGAGACAAAACGCTATGAATGTTATTTATTTATTTATTTGTATTTGTATAAGCTTGTGTTACATTAGCTGGTACAATATCTCATAAGTTTGGTCTCAACAATTTTATACTTGTACAACGCGTTCGCTCTAAGTTTGCCGGTCTGTGGAATGCGCGTACCCTCCCCCACGTGACAACAAAACTTATAATGTGTCATAGTTTTACCCAAATATCTAACGTACACAATTTTTATTGTTACAATTAAATAAAAAATTTCGAACGTCATACACTCATACCTATCGCCAGCGGCAAACTTAAAACGAGCGGGTAGTATACTTGTAAGCGCTCAGTCTCTTTGATAAAAGCCGCCTCTGAATTAGACGCTATAGTTGTCAACTAGCGACTTTCGTCTCTAACTTCAAAGGATAAAGTCGATATTGTTTACAACGCTATTTTTAAATTTCTGTTTTTATTTTTGCTTTTTGTTTATCAAAGGTGCCGACTCGAGTATTTTCGAGAATATTTGAGATCGAGTCTAGGACTAAGTATAAAAGCGGCGATCGCGCGTTGGCGTCGTCAGTTGATGATTAGCGTTCGGAGCGATAAGTTACTACCTACTTACAAGCTCGCTAGCGAGAAACTGGTGTTCATTGTTTTACTGCCTGCTGTATTCTGTTGTCTCAGTTTTATACATTTCTTCCCTGTAGGTTCTAAATTTAGTCTCTTATACGCAGTAACGATTGTGCATTATTTAAACCCCACTATCCTGACTTGTAACATTATAAATAAAGAAGAATGGAACGTTGGCTTAAAGGTGTTAAACGTGTTCCAACAACATCTTCTAATGACGCTGAATGTTCAAAAGCAATGCGCGCGGAGAATTTAGCAATCACCGATCCAGAAGATGATGCCACGAGTGCCACGACGTCAAGCTCGACGGTTTCAAAGACGAAAAAAAGGAAGTATGATGAATCTTATATCAGTTTCGGATTTGTTGATTCCAACGGCTCACCTCTCTGCATGCTCTGTAGTAAACTGCTTCCTAATAGTTCCATGGCACCTGCCAAATTGCGTCGACATTTAGAAACCGTACACCCCGAGACTAAAGACAAGAATAAAGAATTTTTTGTTCGCAAAAAAGATCAGTTATTAGAAAGTCAAAAAAATATGATGCATGTAACACAAACTACCAACGAAAAGGCCACGGAGGCATCATACTTAGTTAGCTATCGCATTGCACAAGCAGGTGAAGCGCACACTATCGCTGAGAAATTAATAAAACCATGTGTATTAGACATAACAAAATGTATGCTTGATGAAAAATCTGCAAAGCATCTTTCTACTGTTCCGCTATCAAACGATACTGTTTCACGACGAATCCATGATCTGGCAAGCTACGTCAAACAAGAACTAGTTACACGTCTACAAAATACACGATTCGCTTTGCAAATGGACGAGTCGACTGATGTCGCTGGTTTGGCTATCCTGCTGGTTATTGTGAGATATCCATATAAAAGTTCTTTTGAAGAAGACATGCTTATGTGTTCATCGCTGCTTACAAACACTACCGGGGAAGAAATTTTTAATAAAATAAATATATTTTTTGAAGAACATAATCTCAGTTGGAACAATTGCATTGACATTTGTACAGATGGGGCCAAGGCGATGACAGGTAAAACAGCAGGAGCAGTGTCACGAATGAAAAATAAAGCGCCTAATTGTAGTTCCAGTCATTGTATTCTGCATAGACAAGCACTTGCGATGAAGCAAATGCCGTCTAATCTAAAATTAGTTATGGATGAAGCGGTAAAAATAATTAATTTTATCAAATCACGACCACTACAATCCCGATTGTTCTCATTATTGTGTGAAGATTATGGCAGCAAACATAAAACACTGCTGCTCCATACAGAAGTGCGATGGCTGTCTCGGGGAAAAACTTTAACAAGGCTATTTGAACTTAGAGCCGAGTTACAAATGTTTCTTTCAGCAGATACTTCTTTTAATTTGAAGGACCGTTTGTATGATAAAACTTGGTTGTTCCGATTGTCTTTTATGGCGGATATCTTTCAAAAACTTAACGAATTAAATTTATCATTGCAAGGTAAACAGACAACAGTGTTTCAGGCCTATAATAAAATAACTACTTTTAAAAGAAAATTAGATTTTTGGATCATTTGCATTGGTAAGAAAGAAATAGAAAGTTTTACGTTACTCACTGAGTTTGTTAGCGAAAACGACTCAGAAATGTTTGAAGATAATGTGTTTGAAGAATTGGTCCAATATCTCAGTTCGATGCGCGCATCTTTTGAAAAGTATTTTCCCGAAGAACACAATACAAAAATTAAAGTGAACTCCTGGATTCATAATCCTTTTTTACCCAACTTGGAAAAGCCTGAAAACATGTCAAATGAGATATATGAATCTCTTTTAGAAATGTCATCAGACACAAGTATGGAGTCATTGTTCAAAACGACGCCTCTTAATGATTTTTGGTGCAGAATCCAAGATGAATATGCAATGCTTGGCCAAATGGCTCTGGATATTCTTCTCCCGTTCCCAACTACATATTTGTGCGAAACAGGATTCTCTACCTACGCAGCCACGAAAACAAAATATCGCAATAGACTGGACGCCGAAGCTGATATGAGACTCCAACTTTCTTCCATCAAACCTGATATCAAGCAATTGATGAAAAATAAAAAACAGTTTCATACCTCCCACTAGTTAGATTTTTTCTTTTTTAATGTTTTCTATTATTGTCCTTACCAAGTGGTGAAGTAAATAATAATTAGTAACGGATACATTGTACTTTTATTATGCTGATTAATATAGAATACACTTATAAAAATAATTGTTTTATTGTAGGGTTCCATCAAGTATTTTGCTTCCCAAAAGGGTTCCGTCATTTAAAAAGTTTGAGAACCACTGATCTAGACAGTGATACCCCACTCGACATATTTTGTCAACTTTTTTTTTTTACTTCTCACAATATGGCGCCTAATTTTGCCCATATTGAATTTTCATTATTATCATATCTTTAGTAGCACTCCCATGATTGAGACGAATCGATTGATGTATGAATCATCAAAATCGGTCCAGGCGTTTGGTCTCTAGTGTGCCACAAAGGAACAAACATACATATATAGACTGTTAAACACATAACCCTGTCTGCGCGTCGCGCTTCGCGCTCTTGCATTGCGCAGCCGGGTAAAAAGAAATACATTACATTCTCTTGGCTCCCTAAAGCTTACCAATTTCAAGAAACTAGACTAATTTCCGCACCATCCGATTCCGCATTTCAATATTTTCTTTAGATATTTAAACATCCAACAGTTAAATACTTCAAATTATTATAAGAAACTTGCCATTTTTTATGGTGTTATTAAATAATGGTTTGAGTCGAGAAGTAAAATTCCTACCAGATGCTTCAGTGACAGTCTAATGCCCGTTTTCACTAAGATTCTCTTAGGTTTAGGGCACTCTTAAGCGGTACTTAGGGAACTCTTAAAAATATCACCTTAAAGGTTAAGGAACTCTTAATATTTAAGGCCCCGATTTTGCGCTCCCTAACGGCTACCTAACCTTATATATATAAAGTTGATAACTTAAGTAATATTATCAGACTGTTTAAGAATATTTGATTGACAAAACGGCGTGGTCGTGATTTCTCCTTTGCTTTGTTTTGTAATTGTTTGTTGTGTCTTACAGGTAAATGATCTTAATTTAAGTAAATATGTTGTAGTTAGTATGGGTAGTTATGGGTAGTCATGCTCTCATAATAGTCTCTTCGGCGGTGTCGTGTGAGGCGGGTCGTTGCGTTCCCTAAAATATGGTTGAGCGAAGCGATGGCCGGTTCATGCGTCATGCTCGTGAACGGGTGCTGCCAGCGGAGATGAGTCTGCCCTAACTTCCTTAATATTGAAGTTAATGTTTAGTCACACTGAATATAAATAACAGTATTTGTATTTATACTGTATGACACAGCAATCAAAATGCAGGTAAACAATTGATGTATATTTAATAATTATGTAATGAAATGTGACTTCATGAATCACCTCTGAAGTCATTTATCAATTTGACGACTCTGTAAATAATAAAACAGGGAGAAAAAAACAGCCCTTGCTGAGTTTCTTGCCGGTTCTTCTCAGTACAAGGTCTCCCGCCGTAGATTTACGAACCGATGGCGTAGCTTCTTGACCTTCACAAGTGCTTGTAACAGCCTAGACTGAATAAATGATTTTGATTATGATTGATTATGATTATTATATAGCATTCGTGTGATAATTTACTATTAAAAGTACGTGTATTTTTCTTCAATGGACAGTTGTTTATGCCCGTATTATAAAAGGATTCTCAATGATTATTAGAACGGGTAGTCGCTATATATACACACATAGCGGCATCTCTTTCTAACTGTACTCAAGTAAAGATCAACACCCTGTATAGTTGTCATTCTGTAATACGGGCCTAAGTACACAATAGTCAAACCAAACTCAAACGAGGCGTAGATAATCCACGCGAATTCTGAAGGTTTCTCCGCGATTGGGCGCGGAGTCCAGCGGAGCGACTCTTGCCCTTGGCCCGGTTCTTCCGCTCCACCGCGCTGATAACATACAACTATTCTTTTTTTTCACTTTTTTTTCTGTCGTCGAACAACCGCCATCGCCACTTACTGCTAGTTACGTTGCGGAAGTTATTTGCCGCGCCGTAAATTGTAATTCATGATACCGGGCCTGAGCTCGCACGACAGTCTATTAGTGCGTTTGTGTAGTCTCCGCTTATGTAATGTAATGACATTTGAATTACGCACATATATGTCTGTTTGCATAGAAGATACGGCATACGATACTATACGGATAATAACTTAGAATAGGGGTGATGACGGGGTACAGTAAACGAAATTCTATTTAGTCCGTCAGTTAGATGATCAAAAAATAATGGACACGTATTTTTTCTTTGGGCAAACAACCAAAAAATGACAAAGTTATAGCGCGTCAAAGTTTGGGAGTAGGGGCTCGTGACGTCACTTTGTGTACTCAAACGTGACGTCACGCGACTTTCAAATCAATATATCTCTGCAATGTTAATATTATGTGAAAAAAGAAAAAATACGTGTCCAATACTTTTTGATAATCTACCTGATAAACGAAGAAAAAAAAAATTAGTCATCATCCCTATTACGCACATATATGTTTGTTTGCATAGGAGACTACGGATAATAACTTAGAATTGGAGCTTTAGTTTAACGCATGTGTGTGTTCTTAATTTTACAAACTGTATAAATTAATAGTATTAATATAACAACAAAAATCTCTGTAACAGAATATTGAAATATATAACGAGGAATATTTTCGGAGGACTGTTTATATTCCACTTATAGATAGCATAATTACTGACCTAGAGACCGACTTTCTGCGGATACAATAAACTTATACGAATCAGGCATTTTTATGCCGAAATCTGAATATACTTACAGAAGAAGATCTTCTTATTGTCAAGAAAGTATCTGAATTCTATTCCCATTTTTTAAATATTCCTGCTGCCACTGTCGTTACAGAGTATCAGCTATGGATTACTAAGTGCAAACGGGTGGTCACAGAAAATGCTGATACGAAACTTCTGTAGGAAGGCCAAAGGGGAAGATCTTCCTCCGAGCTGGGTGATGGTAGCTCGGGGGCCGCGGCCCGACTGATGTTGGTCGGGCATCGTATATATATGAAGAGTTAGCTTACGAATTTCATTTGCGCGATGTAGGCTTCCATACTATTATGATCGCAGTGCAGGTAACGCCATCTCTTGAGGATGGTGAGTAATGATTTCCTCCATCCGTTGTATATATGTGGGGCATAGAGATTTCGCATTCTTCATAAGTGTGTAGTTTCTACCATCGAAGTTTTTGATGATGATTTATACCTAAATATAAAGACATTTCTTAAAATTCTGGCAACTCTTCCCATGAGTGGTGCGACAGCAGAGCGATCCTTTTCTACGCTTAGGCGTGTAAAACGTGGTTGAGAGCTCACATGTTAGAAGAGCGATTAACAGGCTTAGCTCTTGTAAACATTCACCCGGAAATAGTATCAGACGTCTCAAATATTATCACCCGATTCGCAAATAGAAAAAGACGACTTCCATTTGTTTTATAACTAACTAGCGGCCCGCCCTCGCTTCGCTTCGGTGTAGAGCTGAAGGGTAGA
Organism: Chilo suppressalis; assembly: GCA_902850365.2. Lineage (NCBI taxonomy): Eukaryota > Metazoa > Arthropoda > Insecta > Lepidoptera > Crambidae > Chilo > Chilo suppressalis. The sequence continues at coordinate 20,873,920 of OU963914.1, read as the reverse complement.
CTACAGTTTTATGTTCTCAGGCTTGTGTTATACACAATGACATTCATCTATGATTCTTCTTATACCTGCATGCAAAGTCTCAGCCCGATCGGTTTAAAATTGATGAAGTTTCATAAAAGATCAAAATCCTTTCTTAGCGGATGCCTACGTCATAACATCTACCTGCATGCCAAATTTCAGTCCGATCCGTCCAATGGTTTGGGCTGTGCGTTGATAGATCACTATGTCAGTCATTCACCTTTGAGTTTTATATATATAGATGTATAAAATAAAATTGTGTCTTGTGCAACAATGTTTATTTTATTCCAGATACCTATTTTTTACTAGTGTAGTGAGTGATTTCCTCCAAAATTTCAGGTTGCGACCGCGCCTGGGCCTGTGCCCCAGCAGTGGGGACATTCATAGGCTGATGTTGATGATGATGACCCATATTTATAACCAAAAATTTAAGCGTATACAATTTGTGTAATAAATTCAGACATGAGTTTGCGAAATTCGTCGAGTACGCTTCACACACACACGAATACATATAAAGGAAATGAATGGTTGTAGCTTATAAAACGTGAAAATAAATTGGTATGTCACTAATTATATATAAAAAATGATTTATGTGCTATTATCACGATAGTTACATAAAATATAAGTAATTGCTACTATGCTTGTGATTATTTTTATCATTTATTTTTAACTTTTTATTGGTGTGAAATTGCTATTGCGACTTGTTTGAGAGCGGACGCTGAGTGGCGACGCCCGATGACTATTTTATTAATGTTTAAATAGCAACAAACAAGCGTATGGCCCGTCGATAAGCGGCATCCATAGAGTATCTACAGACAATCTGAAAAAATATCACATGCACCGTTGCCTACCCTGACCCCAATCCGTAGGGGATTGGGGCCAGGGTGGAGCCCGTGGAGCCCTGGAACCGGAAACTGGAAATAACCGGCAGTGTTGTGTTTACAACACCACCAAAAAGGAGTTTTTGGCGGGATTTCATCGAGTGTGGTTGGCGTCTTACTTTAATTATTCTTAAATTCGTTCATAGTGAATGTTGTGAAATAAAATTGGTGTGATTTTGTGTTACAACTGTCTGCGTAACCGAAGAATTAGTAGAATCGTCAAAATATACGCAATTCCGGTCAAGTGGACGTGAGAATTTTATTGTAGTATTGACTACCTCACAGAAGCTTATCCTATCCTTATACATTTCGTGCCAAACACTTCAAGTAACATTAGAATGCGTCACACAGACATTCTAATGTAAAAAGAAAAACAGAATAATTTAACTTAAGACTAGGCTGTATGGGCATCGTTCCCCTTGCCTTCCCTGAAAAGGGAGAACTTATCAAAAAAAAAACACATCACCAAAAAGAAGTATCATTTTATTGTGATCTTTAAATACCTCCAAGCTTCAGAAGTGAGCTAACTTTAAATTCCGAAAATAGGTTTACCGTGTAAAAGCTCTGTTGCTCTAATGTAGATAGATTTCGGTCCAATCCCAAGTCTGCAAGAATGTTTTTATTTACAGTATAAATAAATAATAATAAATATTTCCAACAATCGCACGAATTAGCCTACTTATTAAATTAATTTAACAAATTATTATTATGCTACCGCGGCCCGCACGGACCGCGTCGTAATTCCTCTAGCCATTCTTAAGCTGCAAGGCAGCGCCATCTCTTCGCATTATAGGTAACCCACAATGTCAAATGAATACTTTTACAAGTACTAAAAATTTGAAATAAGAAATAGCAATTATAGTTATAATTTTCATTATTTTAAAGCATGTTACATTCTTAAGAATGGCTAGAGGAATTTAGACGCGGTCCGTGAGGGCCGCGGTAGCATAATTGGTTAGTGCATTCGCCCGGATTGCGAAGGGTGCAGGTTCGAGTCCCGTCTGCTGCCTGGTCCGCGTGGAATTTTTTCTAGTTATATTTTCTTTAGATTTAAACATCAATCAGTTACATGCTTTAAAAAAATAAAAATTATAATTTATTATTAATTTTAGTGTGTAATAAGATACCAGATTACGTAAAGAAAGAGCCTTGATAAATTTAAAAAATCTTCTAAAATCATACTTTTACGAACATTTTACTTTTCACTGGATGGATTTTTAATGCAACAAAATAGCAAATACTCACTTTCTGTTTTAATCTAAACTATTCACTGTTTAATTATAATAATTGAATACATTAACATAATGTAATGACCGAGATTCTTATAAAAATGTTAATAATAATGAAATATGCATTAATTTATTATTTTGACGACCTCCGTGGCCGAGTGGTTTGTACGCCGGGTTCCATGGTGTCGCCGACTCGAGAGGTCCCGGGTTCGAATCCCGGTGGGGGCAGATGTTTGTGTGATGAACACGAGCATTTGTACTCCAGTCATGGATGTTTAATATGTATTTCTATATAAATATACTTATGTATTTACAGTATATGTATTCTATCCGTTACCCTAGTATCCCATAACACAAGCCTTATAGTGCTTACTTTGGGGCTAGGCTAATTGGTGTGAGTGTTGGAAATATTTATATTTATATTATTTTATTTCTTTTGTTATGTTTTTCTTATCATCGTACGGAGCGCCGTGGACCGTTCAATGTACCTTTTGGACAGGTTTCGGGCATTTGTTCATGTTAGCGTATCTAGGATATTTAATATCGTTGTATGGAACACTAAATACCATGTTATTATGTTACATATCCGTTTAGTAGGAAGCTATTTTGTCAAGAAGGTATTCATATACGACTTCCACGTACAGCAGTTTACATAACACGGTGGGGCTGGTCAGACCGGCAGACGCCAATTAAGTGCCACCGAGTTACAGTTCCAACTATACTGAAGTGGTTTCCTAACCAAAGTAGTCAACTAATCGTTCGAGCTCTTGCGGTGTTTAAAGTTATACTTCTTTAGCCGCGTTATGAAAAAATGATGACAGTGAAATTTTAAGATGCGCGCGCAACACTGTAACAGAAAAGTAACACCATGAAGTCGGCCGCTAAACCGCACATTACTCGTAAGTCTCGAAAAAAAGCTTCCAACAAAATAGTAATAGGTCCCAACATGTGCGACTAAGAGATTAGTCGCACATGTTGGGACGCTCGTCGCCTCTGATCACTGTTTTCATATTTATAATATTTATCCACATGTTTCTAGTTTCTATATTCTTAACACGTGTTATAATGTTATACAAATGCGAAATGTATATGTGCTAATAAATTTTATTCAGTAGTGATTTAAATTGAATATTTTGATTATTTATTAAATTTTTCAAATTAAAACTGAACTTTATTGACTGCGTTGACTATCCTTTTCCAATCCTTTTATTATCTTATTGTAATTAATTATCTGCATGCAATTAAAAACTATTTTTTAATAATTCCAAAAAGAAGTATAACTTCTCACGCGCGTACTTAAGTACACGCACCCATATTTTTTTTTTTGAAGTAGGTACTAACTATATAGGGCTTAATTTCATTTTCATTTGACGACCTCCGTGGCCGAGTGGTTTGTACGCCGTGTTTTTTATTGTCGCTGGTCCCGAGTGATGACTGATATTTCTCTCTTTCTCTCTCTCTCATACACAATACTTTTATACTTCTAAACTAGCCAAAAGAAAACCAAAACAGCATAACTAATTAATGACCTATACTACTGACTTACGATTACGGAATTACTTGTGAAATAATATAATTTATATAAGACTAGTGGCCCGCCCTCGCTTCGCTTCGGTGTAGAGCTGAAGTGTAGACTACAGTTTTTGTTCTCAGGCTTGTATTATACACAATGACATTCATCTATGATTCTTCCTTTACCCGCATGCAAAGTTTCAGCCCGATCGGTTTAAAATTGACATAGTTTTATACAAACTTTCATTCCCTATTTTATCCCCTTGGGGGTAGAATTGATCAAAATCCTTTCTTAGCAGATGCCTACGTCATAACATCTACCTGCATGCCAAATTTCAGCCCGATCCGTCCAGTGGTTTAGGCTGTGCGTTGATAGATCACTTTGTCAGTCGGTCACCTTTGAGTTTTATATATATAGATAATCATACCTACTCAAAAGTGAAGTCTTCCAGCACATATCTAGGTAACTCCAGTCCTTAATGTAAGCAAATTAGTGTCAATGAATTATGAAATAAACTGGGTTTTTATTTATTTGGTTATATAAGTATATATCTTCCTATATTCAGACATCGTAATTGTTGAATATTATTACAGAATATGAATTCAGGCTGCGCCGGCAGTTGTACAACTAAATAGATAGTACACAACGTAGTCTGTATACAGAGTACGCTCGAGCCACGCACACATAGACATCGCTCATGGACACGATATCTTGGAATAGTTGGGACCACTGCGAGCGCGAATGTCACCCGCTTGAGACACGCGTCTGTGAACTTTTTTGTGCAAAAGTCGAACAAGAAATACTATGAATAGTCGTTTTTTTTTAATTTGTAACATAGAAAAAACATTGAAATTGAAATGATTTAGTTATTATTGGCTAATACTTTCGTTCTTTCTGTATCATTCTAGACAATAAATCAAACAACTATATCGAGTGCCACTACCACGATACTTTTTAGTTGTCGACAAAAAAGTACGACCGACGCCCGAGCGTAGGTATGCAAAGTGAACAACATCATCATCATCATCATCGGCCTATTAATGTCCCCACTGCTGGGGCACAGGCCTTCCCTATGGACGGAATAGGGAGATTGGGCCATGACCCACCACGCGGGCCCAGTGCGGATTGGTGGGTGCTAACGACTGCAGATACAGCCGGGACCAACGGCTTGACGTGCCTTCCGAAGCACGGAGGAGCTCGAGTTAATAAATTTTTGGTCACCCATCCAATGACCGACCACTACGAAAGTTGCTTAACTTCAACGAATGCAGCCGAACGCGCTAACCACTTGCGCCATCGAGCTCCTCAAGTGAACAATATACATGAGATTAAATATAACAGTTTAAACGGGTATTATGAACTGAATTTATTTATTTATTAATGTTTTGCAGTCTTTTCATTCATTTATTGAGTGATGTGCGTGAAAACCTAAGAAACAAATATACATGAGATTACCTTCTGTGCTCTGTATTTTGTGGTTATACCGTTACGTAGACGAAGCTTTAAATCAAACGCAATGAGCTGTTCATTTGTGTTCGTGACATATATTTCTTGACGTTTTTATTGCTTTTGCAAACCAAATGAGCGGCTAAATATAAAACACTGCAAAAATTTCGCTAAGGTTTTTAAATGTAGTTACCAAAGATGTTAGTGCAAAAACAATGCAATTATAGTAATGAAATTTAATATTAACTTGTAGTAAATTAATTGATGAATCAATTAATTAATTAATAAATTGATGTCTTTTGTTTAAAATACTGTTGTTTATTGACGATGTCAAAATTAGGTAATTAAATTTTAATATAATACTCTGGTCTAGTCATTTTATTATCATTTTTTGCTGACACAGATTAATTGTTTGAAACATTACTGCACTTCTTCTTGCACAATTGATTATGTAGGTATATTTCTAGTTGGTTTCTGGTACTTTTGAAGGGGAAAATGTACTGATAAATTTCATTTTATGTGAACATAAACCGCCGTATTACAAGACAGTCTCAGCGCAGCTTTGATGGGTACCTTATATTTTTTGCAATTCACCTTATACTTATGCATCTTATGAATTTTGATATCTCTCTTTCTCTTTAAATTTAAGAGCAATGCTCTTGTCGATGCAGTCAATGGATCTCTCGCAATCATTTTGAACCCCCTGTACGACTCGACGACAGCTTTTTAAACCCCCTGTACGACTCGACCACAGCTTTTTGAACACTCTGTACGAGTCAACGCCAGCTTTTAGAACCTCCTGTACGTCTTGACGCCAGCTTTTTGAACCTCCTGTACGACTCGACACCAGCTTTTAGAACCCCCTGTTCGACTCGACGCCAGCTTTTTGAACCCCCTATACGACTCGACGCCAGCTTTTTGAACTCCCTGTAGGAAACCACGCCAGCTTTTTGAACCCCCTGTACGTCTCGACGCCAGCTTTTCTCAGCTATTCTCAGTCTTACTCTTTCTCTCTTCCCTTCTTGGTTTTCCTCAAAGATGTTCTTGACAAATTCGCCGTGTCTATAGAATTTAAATATAGTTTGGTTAAAAAATATCAATCACCCGTACAATACAGAAAGATTTAGTCTAGATTATGATCATAATATTTATTATTTTCATAATTCGTAGTACGTCGCAATATTTAAATTGTGCTGTCTACTGCAAATATTAAATCTAGGTGTTGAATTTAAAATTAATTTAAGTGGTTGCACGTGACTTTGCCGCGTCTAGCCAATCACACGTTCGCTACTTAATTAACTTGTTATTGCGACCTTCTAACTTAGGTATATTTACTTAAATATAAACTGTTCCGTTAGCAGGAATCAATAATGAATTCGAATAGTTTGCGAATGCGAAATGTCAAAATAACTTATGGGTTCCTAAGACTATTTTTTTGATGTAGGGATACGTTTGCGAAATATTGGACTTAAACGAAGCGACGACCCTTATAGTTTCATCATGTTCGTCTGTCTGTCCGTCCCCAGTTTTGATTGGAGACTGTTAGGACTAGGGAGCTGTCCTTTTGTGGAGATATGTATATCAATCACGCCGATAAATTGTTAGAAGAAAATTTTGAAAAATACTTTTTTTAGGGTTGTGTGGGAACATATGTGGGAACATATGTAACTTGGGAATGATTTTTTTTTTCATCGTCTTCCCTATCGTGTGGAATATCGTTGAATAGGTCCTTTAAAATTATTTAAAGGTTTAAGATTATTTCTCTATTTAGAGCTCCGTTTGCCAAAAATTGAACTTTACAAATTTTTGTTCGAGTAGGACCCCCCCCCCCCCTCCCTCTAAAAGATAAACTGTGACTTGAATCAACTGAAAAAATCATGATAGCAGTGCTTTTCATGAACTTTTAAAGAAAATTATAACGGTTAAGATAGATTTAGTTAGTTTAAGAGTACTAGTCGTTCAACTTTGGTTAAAGAAAATTTTTTACCTATTGAAAATACCTTGGAAGAAAACATTAATAGTGACATAGATGAAGTTATTGTATCGTAAAACCTTGCATTGAATAACAAAATAAAAAAAAAATAGAAACGACTCCATTCATTTACACTTAGTAGTTTACCCGAATTCGGGTAGATTACCTTTTTTCCCAACCGTCTTTCACCCTGTATTCCAGTGTAAATACGGGCTAACGACCAAATGTATTTGCGTCATAAAATAGGTTGTGAGAGTCGATAAATTAGTATGTGCAGCTGAAGAAGCGTATTTCATTCTATTCTATTCTATTCTTTATTTTTATAATAGTTATGATGAAACTAATTCAAATTTCGAACGCTAATTTTAGCGCATTTTAGTACCAAAGCTTCATCGCGCTTCAATGCTTCTCTCATAAATAATAAATAAATAAATATTTCCAACACTCACACTAATTAGCCTGGCCCCTAAGTAAGCACTATAAGGTTTGTGTTATGGGATACTAGGGTAAAGGATAGAATACATATACTGTACATATGAAACATCCATGACTAGAGTACAAATGCTCGTATTCATCACACAAACATCTGCCCCCACCGGGATTCGAACCCGGGACCTCTCGAGTCGGCGACACCATGAAACCCGGCGTACAAACCACACGGCCACGGAGGTCGTCAAAGAGATAGAAGCATTCCCGTGCATAGAGAAGCATTATCGTGCATAGAGAAGTATTACCATGCAAAATTTTAATTTGACAGTATCAGTTAAGAAATGTGCCTGATATCACTAATGGGTAATGGAGAATGCAAGAATTCTGTGCGTATGTAACTAACTGTTCTTAATCGTGTCTGTTTCATTTGCAATGCAAAAGAATGCATATTGTGTGTGATAGATTGAACTTTGCATTGAACGCACGACCTCAGGCGGCTGCTAGCTGTCGGGCTGCATTTGATAAATTTTATTATTAGTGTTTAGTGCAGCCGTGGAGGTCAAGCTGTTTGGGTGGACACTTTCATTATTGTTTTTTTGAGTGTGCATGCTGTTGGTCGCAGATGACCTTTACAGCGTCACCGGGTTTGGGGACGGCGAGATCCTAAGGGGACCTTAAGCCGAGAATGAGGGCTATCGCGTATGAATCCGCCGCTAGAGGCGCTAGTGTAGCGTGAGGTCTCCGAAATGTCAAATAATGTTATTGCTTGTTGGTTGACTACGCGGGTTTATTTCTAATTAAAATAATGTTGTGAATAATTGGTAACAATTCGGCTCAATTATGGCAAATATGAGTTATGTGGCAATGAACGTCAGTTATTAAAAATTTGAGCTTAGAAAAATGATTATGTTCCCATTTTTTCCGAATAAAACGGAACTGCGCGTCACTGTGGCATGGCCTATTATGTTTAGGATATGGTTCTTTTGTGTCAAAATACGATCTAAATGTAACCTTTGATTTCATGTGCGTATTAATAAACTTTAAAAGTTACAATTTAGGACCTCACTCAACAGTGGCGCCATCTGGTGAGGCAGAAAACGGTAGCCCTCATTGGCGAGTGCCTCTAGAGGTATTCCAGGCGGATGGCCCACACGGGGGGAGTCCCTTCTCGCACTCGAATCTGAAAGCGTCAGCTCAACTAGAGGGCGTCTCTGAAATCTCGGCTCTAGTTATCCGTTGCCGTGGGAAGCGGGGAAACGTACCAGGTACGTACCTGTACCTGGTAGGCCGGGTCTTTATAGGAGATTATGGGCAATTGAAACACTGATTTCACTTATGAAAATAACTGTTCTATATTTACTTCGTCACCAAGAAGGTATACGTCTATACCTTAGCACTGTCCGATACAAAGTGAGAGCTGCACTCAAACATAAGTATTTATATTCCTGCACTAAAGAAAGATGGCGCTTATACCACAGACAAAGTCATAGATAAACAGCCTTAGACTTGACCATAATGAAATATTAGGCATACTATAAACGTATATACAGGGTGTTACATAAATACAAATAAAGCTTGAAGGGCGTTGAAGTACATCATACAAGGAGTCTTCTCTAATTTTCTTAAAATTTTTGCATGCAGTTTTAACTTTTTATAAAAACAGTTATTTTTAATGATTAATAAAAATATCGATCATTTTAAGGCACATCACTAGTACGAGAATCATTAAAAATAAAAATAATAATGTTTTTATAAAAAGTTAAAACTTCATGCAAATATTTTAAGAAAATTAGAGAGGACTCCTTATATGATGTACTTCATCACCCTTCAAGCTTTATTTGTATTTTTCCGCCGCCGTCCGCCTGATGCTAAGCTAGTGTGCTAGTTTGCTAGCTGTGTAGTGTTGGTGGTTGTGGCCTGCGTGGGAGGAGCCGGACTTAGTGTTGCCGAACTATCGATATTAAAACTATCGACAGTTTACATCGAAAATCGTGTACCCTATCGATAGGCCTATCGATAGAATCGATACTACCGATAGTATCGATATTATCGATAGCTCAGAACAAGGCAATACTATCGAATGAGTGCAATACTATCGATACTATTGTAGTTCGTTAATAACAAACTATTGATAGTATCGATACTATCGATAGTGTTGATTTTATCTGCAACAATACTATCGATAGTAACGACACTAGCGATTGTTCTAGACTAAAGTTTGTGATTGACTATAATACCTGAAAATTGTAAACAATACTATTGCAAATTGTTAAACTATCGATAGTATGGTTGCAAAAAAAATCGACAGTATCGATACTATCGATAGTTTGTTATTAACGAACTACAATACTATCGATAGTATCGATAGTATTTATCTCATCCAATAGTATTGGCTTTTTCTGTGCTATCGATAGTATCGATACTATTGATAGTATCGATACTATCGATAAGCCGATCGATTGTCATACGATTGGTTGGCTATCGATAGACTATCGATTAATCATCGATAGTCGACTATCGATCGGCAACACTCTGCCGGACAAAGGCGACTTTCATTACGAGTGGCGAGTTATATCTAGGTTATGCTTGTTTGTTGCACAGCTTGCATTCTGGTCTGACGCAGATAAGAATCATGTTGGTACTTATAATTTTTGTCGTTGTTGTTGCAAATGCAGTAAAATGGTTTTCAGAGTTGTAGAGAGCATGGGGCGAGGGTGGTTAACACGAGTAATATAATTGTCTATTTTATGGTAATACTCTGGCATCGCGAGTGGGGTTGTCACCTTTTTTAGGGTGAATAAATTATTTTTTATTTTAGTAGAATAAAAATAGAGGACTCGTCATAAAAAACAGTATTTAGGCATCATAATATGTCTTTAAAAACGGATTTTTTGTTGCTCTTTGTAAATTAAGTAATTTGGTGTCATTTATTTATTGGTTTTAAAATTTAAGTGAGTGTCGTGTCACGCGCAGTGTAGAGTTCCGTAGTTGCCTGTCGTTACCATAATATATTTGAGCAGCAGTCTTTCATTATTTTCTGTATCGCAAATTAAAAAAACTCAATTATTTAAATCTAAAGAAAATATAACTAGAAAAAAATCCACGCGGAGCAGACAAGACTGCTGCCTGGTCCGTGTGAATTTCTTTAGATTTAAACATCAAGCTGTTACATGCTTAAAAAATATAAATTGTAACTATAACTGCTATTTCTTCTTTCAAATGTTTAATACTTGTAAAAGTATTCATTTCACATTGTGGGTTACCTATAATGCGAAGAGATGGCGCTGCCTTGCAGCTTAAGAATGGCTAGAAGCATTTCGACGCAGCCATCAGGGCCACGGTAGCATAATTGGTCAGTGCTATCCGGGCGAATGCCCGGATAGCGAAGGGTGCAGGTTCGAGTCCCGTCTGCTGCCTGGTCCGCGTGAATTTTTTTCTAGTTATATTTTCTTTAGATTTAAACAATAAGCAGTTACATGCTTAAAATAAAAATTGTAACTCAATTATTGTCAAACTATGTATCTCAACTAAAATACCTAAATCAAAATTAAACTGCGTGTCAATTTCAAAAATTACGAATGATAACCGTCGATCTTTTCAAGTCTTTATAAAAGCGCAATTCAGAAGCCGTCGGTACTCGCGGTAGCTTTATGGAACTATGTATTTGGAATTTATGATATTTTATGACTGTCTCTATAGTTTTTTTTATAGATTTTATTATTCAATGCAAAATTTTACGGTACAATAACTTCGTCTATGTCTCTATGAATGTTTTCTTCCAAAGAATTTTTAAAAGGTAATAAATTTTCTTTCACCAAAGTTGAACGACTAGTACTCTTAAACTAACAAATCTATCTTATCCGTTATAATTTTCTTTAAAAGTTCATGAAAAGCACTGTTTTCATAATTTTTTTTCAGTTCTTTTAAGGTACTAGTTTATCTTTTAGAAGGAGGGGGGGGGGGGGGGGGGCATCCTACTCGAACAAAAATTTGTAAAGTTCAATTTTTCGCAAACGGATCTCTAAATAGAAAAGTAATCTTAAAAACCCTTAAATAATTTTAAAGGACCTACCAACGACAGGGTAAACGATGAAAAAATATCATTCCCAGGTTACATGTAGGGGAGCTACCCTAAAAAAAGTATTTTTCAAAATTTGCTTCTACCATTTTGTTGGCCTGATTGATATACATATCTCCACAAAATGACAGCTCTCTAGTGGTAACAGTCTCCAAGCAAAACTGGGGACGGACAGACAGACGAACATGACGAAACTATAAGGGTTACTTGTCAGGACTACGGAACCCTAAAAAGCAACAAAACATTAACCAATGTTAAACATAGACATGAATACTAATAACAAATACATAATACTAATCGAGGAGCTCTATGGCGGAAGTGGTTAGCGCATTCGGCTGCGATCGTTGAAGTTAAGCAACTTTCGCAATGGTCCGCCATTGGATGGGTGACTATCTCGAGCTCCTCCGTGCTTCGGAAGGCACGTTAAGCCGTTGGTCCCGGCTGCATCTGCAGTCGTTAGCAGCCGCCAAGCCGCACTGGGCCGGCGTGGTGGGTCATGGCCCAAACTACCTATTCCCTCCATAGGGAAGGCCTGTGCCCCAGCAGTGGGGACATTAATAGGCTGATGATGATGATGAATACTAAACCCAAGCTCCCTACTTATAGGCTACGGTGTCCGGTAACCATCAGATGAACCATTATGCTTCTTTGCCACTCTCTGAAAAAAAATTGTGTGTGTCAGCCCCGACGCACGACTGGAGTTTTTTACTCCTTAAGTTCGAGTCTAACCAGACGCAAAAAGAGTTTATCTAACTTAAAAAAGATTGATACTGTATGAAAGGGTAAATTAACAAATTAATGAAAATAATAATATTTATTCATTTCATATACATTTATTATAACTAATCGACGAAATATTTTACATTAAACTTTTTACAATAGTCAATTTCAGATGTGCATAAATATATCATTAGGAATGTTGATAAATTATGTAATTATTATGAATGAATGAATTTAATAATTAGAGTGACAAGTGGTTTATGGTAACTAAAATAAGACACATGGACGTTCGTAGATACGTGGTTCACGAATCTTGAAAATACCGCATCAATGGTTGTACCATACCTCATTGTCCCCATTGCTCTATCAGAAACAATATCTAAATTCAGTTCAGAAATTAAAAAAAATATTAATGTCAATCCGTCATCTTTGTTTGTCAAAGTTGCGCGACATAGGATGCGCACCAAAAACGTAACGAGGTCATTCATCGATAGATTTTACTCCTCACATTTTTCTCATACCGGGCCCCTTATATATGCAAATCGATTCATAAGGAGTAAACTCCAAAAATAAGAGCCAAGGAAAATAACATTCATCCTTGTTTCTATTCTTAAATATGTATTTGAAAAAACCTTATTCTTCACCTATAGAATCCATCTCTGCTGAGTTAGGAATTGAATACGGTTATAATTTAATCAAAACGATTGCCTCTGTCTGCAATCGTTCAATTTAATGTCACGCGAGTGACTAAATTTCAATTGCGCGACGAAAGTTAATTTTTATTAATAGAGTAGATCACAAGGCCGCCAGACCTCACTTATTTTTTTAATGGACAAAATATGGATGTGTCGAGAAGTATTAACGTGTACATAATTTTCAATTATGTGGTGTGGGCCAATTTTCAGGTATTCGATCCGATATGGAATAGTTTCCATTTCCCATCAAAATGTAAATAATTTGTTATATGAGAATTATATAACAAATTATTTACATTTTTTATATGAGAATTATACTATTAATCCGCACTGGGCCCGCGTGGTGGGTCATGGCCCAATCTCCCTATTCCATCCATAGGGAAGGCCTGTGCCCCAGCAGTGGGGACATTAATAGGCTGATGATGATGATGATGATGAGAATTTTTGTCAACTTGTCATTTGTTTCGTTAAGATCGCATAATAGCCTTTACAAGGCTTAAACAGCCTTATAAATGCTGTTATACGATTAGTAATATATACAATGCAACAAATCACTAAAATATGAATAACATTAAATCTGTATGTTATTATTAAAACTTTATGATAATGTTATTAGTTGTTCAGTAAAATAAACATGTCACAACATTATAATTTTAATATTTTAAGCATGTAACTGTTTGATGTTTAAATCTAAAGAAAATATAACTAGAAAAAATGTCACAACATGAAAATTTCACAAATCTCCCAGCATTACAATGATAGGCTATTAACCGGCGTGTTCGAAGAAAACATCGTAAAACTTGTGATGTATGATATGTTTTTGTTTTTGTTCGCGTCGAGTTTTATTAATAGGCCGGGCGCTAGCTAGAAGTTCATGAACCATCGACAGTAACAAGTAGGCCACCACTCGAGAGCTCGAGACATTTGTGACGTCATACAGTGCTCCAATCCTGAAATAGTTCGAATAGTTCAACCCAGTTTTGGTTGGATCACGTTTTTGAAAATGGAACCGCATACTTACGGTTCATCAAATTTATTTTTAAATTAAAAACCATTGGCACTGCCGCCTAAAGATTTACTTGAACAATAAAACATAGCTCTTGTTTCCAGTCGTATCTATATATTTTATTTGTGGAAAAAAGGGAGAGAACTTAGATTAAAAAAAAATGGGTGCGTGTACTTATGTAGGCGCGTGAGAAGTTATCCTTCTTTGGCATCGTTTAAAATTAGTTTTTAATTGCATGCAAATAATTAATTACAATAAATTAATAAAAAGTCTGGAAAAGGACACAGTCAATAAAGTTCAGTTTTAATTTGAAAAAATAAATAAACAATTAAAATATTCAATTAAAATCGCTACTGAATATAATTTATTAGAACATATGTGATTTGCACTTGTATGAAACTCAAACACGTATTCCGAATATACAAACTAGAAACATGTGGATAAATATTATAAATATGAATACCTATAACTGTTACTTTATTACAAAAAATAAAGATGTGGTTTTTGGTTCTACTACACCAATGGTCAAGAGATGGCGCTGTAGTCTCCTGAATCGCGCTTTGGTTCCATTGTTCCAGATTAATAAATACTTTTGATAGTCCTTCACAATGCAGTCGTTAGCACCCACTAAATAGAGATTCTATTTCTATTTTGTTGGTAGATTTTCTTAATGTGCGGTAAACACAAAAGTAACAACATGAAGTTGGTCGCTAAAGCGACCAACTTCATGCTGTTAAAATTTTGTGTTACAGTGATGCGCGCGCATCTTAAAATTTCACTCTCATCATTTTTTCATAACGCGCCTAAAGAAGTATAACTTCAACAAAAAGGGGTAAGGGATTGTATATTTTCCTCTAGGATTAGAAACCCGTTTTAGGAAATAGCAGCTTACAAAAGAATATCGTAATATACTTATACCACTTTTTGCTTATTGGATCTTCATATGTAGGTAAAATGTGTATTTTCCCACTTGTTTTGCTGATCTAGTTTTGAATATTTAACAAGAGTGCTTGTATAATCCTTCACTTAGAACTATACTATCTGTGTCTCAAATAAGTTCTCTTTGACATTCATCTCAAGTAATACATACAGATACACGGTCCCGTTTCAGGTTAGCTACACAGGTTTAAATGGCCACTGGCCAACGTTCAATAGATGGCATAATAGAGTTATATAGAGCACAATATCTGTTTCCATCTAGGTTTCCGTTACTTATTAGCATACTTGGCTGTATCAAGTGGCTAACAGGACTTTAACATCATGCCAACATATTCAAACTATTTATGGAGCCATCGACAAAGTTGTTATTCCAATTTTGTATACGGCTTTTTTGTAGGGCGCAGGTCAGAGTCAAATATTTGGTCAAGCCTCTTTCTTCATTCGATGATTCATTTTTAAAAGCATTCTTCACACTCATTTGGAATCTTTATTGTTATGATTTACCATTTAAAGATAATAAATTCATATAGAAATCAGTGAAGTTTTCACTATTACAAATACAGTGTCATAATCATGCCATTAATAAAATGAATAAGCAATTATACATTCATACATAGGTAAACATTCATACATACAATTTACCACTGCGTTTAATTTTTAATAGATATCAGTGAGTATCACAATAATAATGAAATATTACAATTAAATGAAGTGTCGACTCATATGTCAGTAAATTAAGTTTCAGTTAATGTTTACGACAATTTTGAATTAATTTCCAATTCTTAAAGATTTCAGCAATAAATTCAAAGGCAGGTCGTATTATGTTCTTAGTTTTTTCAACACTAAATAATTGGTCTTAAAATTAAATAACTTGCTACATCAGTAGGGCCATTCTGTTAAATAAAATCTCGATTCCGATTTCGGTAGCTGCCATCTTAGAGATTAGTTTGGTATGCGTTACGCCATTACACGGCAAAATGTCGCTATGTCTGTAGAAGCAGCCAGTATTAGATATTTGAAATCTGCCAGAAATTAGAATAAATAAGATCGCAAGTGAGATTGCATCTTACAGAACTATAGTGATGCAGCAATTCAGTGATGGATTACAACTATACTACTGTGTCAATACTGATAAAGAGGTAAAACTTGTGAGATTGTTCAGGGTAATCTCTGGATGTACTGAACCTGTTCTTGTAAGTACTAATAGAAAGCTACGATATTAAATATTTGTTTCGTCAACTGTACATTTTGTGAGTGTCATAGGCTATCTATATATATAAAACTCAAAGGTGACTGACTGACTGACATAGTGATCTATCAACGCACAGCCCAAACCACTGGACGGATCGGGCTGAAATTTGGCATGCAGGTAGATGTCATGACGTAGGCATCCGTTAAGAAAGGATTTTGATCAATTCTACCCCCAAGGGGATAAAATAGGGCATGAAAGTTTGTATGAAACTTTGTCAATTTTAAACCGATCGGGCTGAGATTTTGCATGCAGGTATAAGAAGAATCATAGATGAATGTCATTGTGTATAATACAAACCTGAGAACAGAAACTGTAGTCTACACTTCAGCTCTACACCGAAGCGAAGCGAGGGCGGGCCGCTAGTTTTATATTAACCTGAAAATTAAAAGACTAACGCGGACGAAGTTGCCGGTAACGGTTAAATAAGTATAAGAAGAAACTACTCAAATGTTTTATCTAGAGATTCGCTGAATGTAGATTCAACCGAAAACGAATGTTCGGCCGAACATTTGGTCCAAAATGTACCGAATCGAATATTCGGCCGTATCCTTTAGTTCAACTCTGAGCGGGAAACAGGTTTGTACACGTCGGTAAAAGTTGTTACTCAAAGCAGTGTTCTTAAAATTGTTAATTTCATGGAATTATAATTTACTTTAATTTACCATTTGTAAAAAAGTAGAAGTTTATTTGAATAAAATTTTATTTCATTAATTAAAGTTATTTTCTTTATTTGTCAATAAATCATCATCATCATCAGCCTATTAATGTCCCCACTGCTGGGGCACAGGCCTTCCCTATGGATGGGTTAGGGAGATTGGGCCATGACCCATCACGCGGGCTTAGTGCGGGTTGGTGGGTGCAAACGACTGCAGATGCAGCCGGGACCAACGGATTAACTTGCCTTCCGAAGCACGGAGGAGCTCGAGATAGTAAGTTTTTGGTCACCCATCCAATGACCGACCACTGCGAAAGTTGCTCAACTTCAACGACCGCAGCCGAATGCGCTAACCACTGGCGCCATCGAGCTCCTCAAAGTCAATCAATAATGGGAACTTAAAGTAATGTTTTTTCATAAAAAAAAATATGTACAATTTTCGTAATAAACCACACTTATTTAGTAATTAGTTAGCTTCACTGCTGAGTAATAAAATGTTATTTTTTTAAATATTAACAGTAATCTTATTATTTGGTAATTATTCGGCAAATCAACCGAATATTAATAAAACGTGTTACATAAATTTTAATTATTCCGTTGGTCAGTCATTGAATATAAATTACCACGGACAAAAGCTTAAAAATGCAAATACAACCAAATTTTTAGGCATAGAAATTGATCAAAAATTAGACTGGAAAACACATGTGGATACTATATGTAATAAAATTAACCGTTTTATGTTTGCTCTCTATAATTTGACGAAAATAGCTACAAGGAATACTGCTCTTACAGCCTATTTTGCGTATGTAGAATCAGTTTTAAGATATGGTATCGTTATATGGGGAAATAGTATAGAAGCAAAAAGGGCTTTCATTACACAAAAAAAATGTATCAGAGCTATATGTGGAACTCCGCCTGATGAACCATGCAGACCATTATTTAAACATTTAAAAATATTACCACTGCCTTGCCTATACATTTTTGATGTTGCTAAATTTGTAAGGTTAAATATGCACTATTTCAGGCAAGCTGTAGATATATATCCACGTAATACACGAAATGGTGATAGATTGGTTTCTGCAATCATTCCAAAAAGCATGAGATTCAAAAAAAATTGTTATTGGATGTGTATGCAAATTTACAATAAGTTACCAACTTATATAAAAAAAATGCCTTATAAGAAATTTAAGACGGCCTTGTACAGTTGGCTATATGATAGGATGTTTTATAGTGTTAAAGAATATTTAAGTAATGATTGCAGCTAGTGACAGTAGGTTTTAGGTTTTATTATTTGTATTCTGCACTTGGTTGACATTTTTATTCTATTGTACTCTGATTGACATTTTATTCTATTATGTTTTGTTTGACATTTTATCCTATTGAATTTTGATTGGCTTTTTTTTTTCTATAATTGACATTATTAATCGACTATCTTATATACATAATACATAAATTATATACATAAATTAAGACAGTTGTAATTTTGATGACGATAATATAATGTAATTCGCTTTTAAGAATTTATTAATGGTATGTGAAATTGATGGCATAATGATTGTTAATGATATTGATGTAATTAATGCAGTGTTGGATATTTGCATGCTATTGTAAATGGCAGAATGGGCCGAACTTCATATTTGTGACATCTCCAGTGTACCCCTATTCTTATGCAAATAAATATATTCTATTCTATTCTATTCTATTCTATTCATTCGGCCGATTACTAACATGATAAAATATCACGAATGCAACGAATAGAATATTCGGCCGAACATTCGGTGCATCTCTAGTTTTTTATAACTAATGAACTTTTTATACAAACAAAAGAGATTTTTTTGATAAAACTAAAAGGAATAGCTACTTAAGAATTCTTTTATGGAGTTAAGAATATTATATTTTTTGCATATTTGTGACTAATGTTGATTTATAGTGATGGCCTCATAAATAGTTATGTACGCGTAGGTCGATGAATAAAGATGAGAAAGGTCTGTTGTTTAAAATGGGTTACGGTGATTGATAGCTGCAACCACTGATGGAAGTTACAATTGATATTATCAATTAATCCGTACAGATGAATAATTTGCTTTGTCTTTAGAATAAAAGGTACCTATATCTCTCGGGTTAGGTACAACACAATTGTATCGGCTGTAAAAATTACATATCTATTTCTTTTCACTTGCGTTATTTGCAATTGCTTTCATCATCAGCCTATTAATGCCCCCATTGCTGGGGCCTTCCCTATGGATGGAATAGGGAGATCGGGCCATGACCCGCCATGCGGGCCCAGTGCGGATTGGCGGGTGATAACGACCGTAAATGCAGCCGGGACCAACGGCTTAACGTGCCTTCCGAAGCACGGAGGAACTCGAGATAGAACATTTTCTGTCACCCATCCAATGACCGACCATTGCAAAAATTGCTTAACTTCAACGATCGCAGCTGAACACGCTAACCTTCCACCACGCCATCGGGCTTCTCTAGTAAATAGCTTTATTTGGAATTTTTCTCGTTTACGAGTTTAATTTTTTGATGATATATATTTTTCTAAACTTATTTAAAAGTAAACAGTTTTAAAATGTTATTGAATTACATTTTGTCTTTTATAAGTTAACACAGATATAATGTAATTTTGTACAGTAGCTACATTTTTACTGTAGCTAACTTAGTCCGAGCTTTATCGTGAATAAAATGATTGATTCGCACGCAAATACCTATTTAATTGTGCAACAAATACAAATGTATTTATAAATATTCCCACATGATGTCGTATTATTCATGCAGATGCAACTATTGCAAATGTTAAAGGCATGCATATGGACGTACCTATTATTATAGAGGAGGCAGCATCAAGCATCTCCTAAACAGCGACTTTCTAAAGCGGCTCGCGTAAAGGTCGCCGGGTGACGCGCGCATCGAGGTAGGTTACATCGCGCAAGCTATAACAGGACTGACATTCTGTGAATACTTAGACAGAACTTAGAACCTAGCTCAAATAAGCATATTATAAAAATTTCTTCGGTGGTATTGTGTGAGGCGGGTCGTTGCGTTCCTTAAAATATGGTTGAGCGAAGCAATGGCCGGTTCATGCGTCATGCTCGTGAACGGGTGCTGCCAGCGGGGGTGAATCTGCTCTACAATTGAGATTTTATCTATTACTAGCGGCCCGCCCTCGCTTCGCTTCGGTGTAGAGCTGAAGTGTAGACAACAGTTTTTGTTCTCAGGCTTGTATTATACACAATGACAGTCATCTATGATTCTTCTTATACCTGCATGCAAAGTCTCAGCCCGATCGGTTTAAAATTAACAAAGTTTCATACAAACTTTCATTCCCAATTATATCCCCTTGGGGGTAGATTTGATCAAAATCCTTTGTTAGCGGATGCCTACGTCATAACATCTACCTGCATGCCAAATTACAGCCCGATCCGTCCATTGGTTTGGGCTGTGCGTTGATAGATCACTATGTCAGTCAGTCACCTTTGAGTTTTATATATATAGATACCCTGATATTGAATGATCAATATCTAATAGAACACTGTTTGTATTTATACTGTATGGCACAGCAATCAAATTGTGACTGACCTTTGTATTGGTAGCGACATAATTTTTTTGTAAATATTGCTACATCTGTTAAATGCTGATGTGTTTCTTGCACCCATTCTTCTCATCAGCTAAAAGATGTCCTAAATGGTGGTGGTAGGAAAAAAATTGGACGATTCAAAAGAGCTTTCATAAAGTCAATTTGAATAAAGTATACTCGTAATTTCATTTCATTTCAATATTTTGAATACAGAAATCGGTATTAACAATGAAATTCACAGCGAATCAAAAGTGATAAATGAGCATCATATGGGAATTAAGGCCTACAAGGAGAGGCTGAGCCCCGCCAGGGCTTGAAATAGGAAAACTCCCCTTTTCAGGGCCAGGATAGGAGCATACTCCCACAGTAATCCTTATCGCTGCCATTGGATGGTAGAAGCTCAAAGCCCTTTTCGGAGCCAAGGAGCGGGAGAGGGTCGGAGAGAACCTGTTCTCCCTCACATTCCTGCGAGAGCCGCGAGTCTGTCCTGGACTAGCTCTCAAGATGTTGATGCCCCTAATGTTCCAGGGCATTTTCAACAATCATCAGCGGGTCAGTCTGAAACACGGGCGTCTCCACTCAACTCCAGACGGAGAGGAGACTCTCCCCGTGAGGAGATGCCATCCGCCTTGAATATCTCTAGGGGAGTACGTGTGGCGCTCTGGACGATGGAGCATAGATCACTCGGACCTGAGGGAATCGGCTCAACTAGAGGTGTTCTCGGAGACTCGGAGCTCGGCTCTAGATAGCCGTTGTCGTGGGGGGCGGGGAAAAGGCCCAGCACAGAATTGGTGAGTGCCCCAATTCTCGGCTTGAGGTCCCCTTAGGACCTCGCCGTCCCCAAACCCGGTGAAGCTGTAAAGGTCATCTGCGACCAACAGCATACACACTGAAAAAAAAGCATTGTGCGAATTTCGGTCCTCGAAATGCGTGCCGGGTGACCGGTGCGAGAGGTGTATTGTCTGATTTTTTCTGGGAAGGGACCCTGCCCATTCTACCCGCAGTTTCATCTTTGTAATAAAAGAAAAATGAGATATTATGATATATAAATATTATCAGATTAGCTTTTACATTTGGTTTAAGAACTTTGGTGTAAATAACAAACATCTTAAAAACTTTTATAAACTTCAATAAGTGAACGAAAAAGATTAACATCCACCGGTACATTAGCACATACTCAATGGTAGTAATTCATTAGCAGATCTAATCATGCGCACGGTGTGTAACACTGAAGCAGTGTCAGTAAATGCCGCATGCCTGATAGTAAAGTTAATGCCAGCCGCACAACACCGCATTCTGTAAGTTTACATCGTGGATTATACGATTATAGTGCTGCATTGCATCTCGCGATCAACAGCATGGCCGCTGCACCAAAAAAACTGCGACGGGACAAAACTTTCTTCATATTTAAGAGAGGCGTGAAGAAGCATTTTTGCAGGCCGGCAAGGTGAGAATGATTGGTGAAGCAGTTTATAACTGCTGTACCAGCTATCTTCGCGTTTGGACTTTATTACCACTTAACATCAGGTGGGGTAGAGTTATTTGCCTACCTTAATAAATAAAAAAAAATGTTCTTACTTCTTAAGTTACTTTTACTAGTTGCCGACTTACTTTGAAGACGCTTACTCCGTTGCACCAACGTTGAGTAAGTCATCAATATAATAGGTACGTTATTTATCTTCACTTAAACACATTATGACAGAATTATTTGGTCCGGAGGTCCAGTGCACAAATAATGCGCAAATTTAATCCAATGGCACTTTCGTCATGGAACACAACGTCGAGTTATATACTCGTAGGTGCGGGAATGTTAGAGATTAATTGTCCCGCGTGCGTGGCTGCGCCGGCGCTTGCTGTATGTGAAGGTTGCGTGCTCACACGAGCCCTGTCTCCATCCGCCATACTATAACGACGGTGATTTTATCACGAAAGGTTTCAATATAATTTATGTTATGTATAATGAAGCTCCATGTTGCAAATGGTAAGATAATTCGGGTGCGATCGTTGAAGCTAAGTACTTTTGCAATGGTCGGTTGGATTGGATTGGATGGGTGACCAAAAATTTACCATCACGAGCTCCTCCGTGCTTCGGCACGTTATGCCGTTGGTGGCGATTGCATCTGCAGTCGTTAGCATCCACTAATCCGCACTGGGGCCCGCGTGGTGGGACACGGCTCAATCTCCCTATTCCATCCTTAGGCCTGTGCCCCAGCAGTGGAGACATTAATAGGCTGATGATGATAAGAAAAAATAATGACCCGCTGATGAATGCGGAAAGCATAAGACCGTTGGGTGTGGAAATTTCTAAAGAAAACCTATCTGGACGTCCATCAACTGATGGTGATGATGATAAAAAAATGTATGTCCACATATTCCAACATTGTTATGCATTCCAATATTTATTGTCTAATATTATTCCCTAGATCACAGTATGCTGTTATCGTTACTAGTCTATTAGTGTCCCTAATAAGAATAGGTAGAATCACACAGTAATAACAGACCAATATCCCACCTGACCCACAAACAGTTTATGGCTACAGAGCAGCCGGTACCAGTGGCTCAATATGCCTTCCGAATTAGGGAAAAGTTTTGGATGTGTGAAATTCTAGGTTTTCACGGAGAAATTAATATGAAGGTATCAGCTGTTTACTGTATAATACAGATACTATTAAAATCTATAAAGCTTGTTAAGAGCTACCGAGAACTCTCGGTAGCTCTTAAATGATTTACCGAAAGCAGCAGAAATGGGCTGCACCAACAATTTCGGCGTCTATTTAGTGACTCAATCAAAACAGTAACAGTCAATTTACTGTGCTGATTTTTGTAATTTATTGTAGCTAAAAATTCAAAATTCAATATCGTTTATTCAGTTTGGGCTGTTACAAGTACTTGTGAATGTCGAAAAGCTACGCCATTGGTTCATAAATCTACGGCAGGAGAGAAGAACCGTCAGGAAACTCAGCAAGGGCTGTTTTTTTCTCATTGTATTATATACAGAGTCGTCAAATGCCACAAATAAATTCAACAAGTATTTATTTATGTATTATATTATTAGATTTATTGGTCCTTGAGCAGCGGGCGTTATCGCTCTTTTGGAGACAATTATGAATTAATGATAGCCAAATTATTGGACGCACGATTACTCCACTATTATCTATTATATGATTCAGGAAGCACTGAAAATAATTATGATGAGAGAACACTCTCAGTCGTAATGACCACAACCAATTAGGTAATTATAATTCAGGTACAGACTCAAAATGTAATAGATTGCTCGAAGCATCCATGTCAATGTCGCCTGTAGATGGATTTGCATCACAAAATTACTCTACAATGCATTCTGTGAATTTAAACAATTTAAAAGAAGAAGTAAGTGGAGCAATAAGTTTAAGATCTAGATAGAATTGAAATAAAAAGATAGAAAAGGTAAATAAAAGACGTTTTCAATTCACGCTTAGTCCTTGTATATATGTACGTTACTTACTTCACTAGTTTCAATCACAGCAAATTACTAACTTAAATAAAACATTTCAAATAGGAGCACACGAGAAACAGGTTCCAATAATCGCTTGGGTATAATTACCTATTGAGAACTCAAACATAATATTATCAGCGAGCTCAAATAATTTAATGATTTTGCTGTAATTGTTCGCATGTAAATGCTATGTAGGTACACAGACACTATAACCAGTTTCTGTGACATTCTGTGTCATATAGCCAAGTAACATTGAGCAGAGAGCTTGGATTACCATATGGATGAGATTGGATTACTGCTTACATAATTAAATATGTATATGGATAAATTGCAGAAGATTGCTCAAAGCCGTCGTCAACAAGTCATTGTTATGACGTCTCGTGTAGGCGGCGTTACTTAATTCTAGATCAACGTGTAGATACTGCCATGTTGGACTGGGAGCGAATTAAAATTTACAAATAAGCTAGCTGATCTTCTTCTTCTTTTAACGATAGCTTGTGTTCAAGCATTTAAAAGTTAATACAAGGACCAGAAAACATGCCCTTCTTTTGTGGAAGCGTGTTATAATTGTCCAATTTGGTTTCTTTGTTTGTGAATTACCACCTGATGGTAAAATGCCAGGAAAATTGACGTCTTTGTAGTGACTGTAACACCATCCAGGTCTCAATCGAACCAAACGGTTGGAGATCGCAGTACAACCAAGATATTTCTGCCCGTCTTCTGCTGTCTGTGCTCCCACAGTTGTCTTTTACGACTCCCATGAAAGACGAAAGAGTGGTTCTATTCTAGACCGGCATATACACGGTAAATTGTAAATGATCACATAAGTATCCTATATAATTCCGTACTGCCTACCGCTGATTTATCTAAAGGAACGATTATAATGATGGTCACTCACCATCAAGCCGCTTGTTCAAGGGGTCACTGACAGTCCCATATGCAGAGCATGAATGGAGGCAGAAGGGACAGTGGCACAAGTACTCCTCGAATGCACTGGTGTCGCCCAGATCCGCAAGGAGACTCTTGATAAACCGGGATCCTTTGCAGATGCCCTGAGAAGACTGATCTGCTTCTGGAAGGAGGTGGGCTAGCTAGAGTAATCGGCCGCCATGACTCACGCACAATGGTCCACTTAAGGGATTAAGTGCGGGAACTTGACGACCTCCGTGGTCGAGTGGTTTGTACGCCGGGTTTCATGGTGTCGCCGACTCGAGAGGTCCCGGGTTCGAATCCCGCTGGGGGCAGATGTTTGTGTGAAGAATACGAGCATTTGTACTCCAGTCATGGATGTTTAATATGTATTTCTATAAAAATATACTTATATATGTACAGTATATGTATTCTATCCGTTACCCTAGTATCCCATAACACAAGCCTTACAGTGCTTACTTTGGGGCTAGGCTAATTGGTGTGAGTGTTGGCAATATTTATTATATGGCCCGCCCGGTGGTAAGCGGCCACCACAGGCTATACACGCTTGCGATACAAAAGCTATCATTCGCGCCGTGGCCTACCCTGACCCAATCCTTACACTTAACTGCGATCTTCTGTAAGGCGGAGGCCACCTCAATAGACGGGGCCTCCAACTCGAGCGGGGAATCCGCTACCACTCTCAATTTATAAATCTAGCAGTTTATGCTTGAAATAATAATGATAATGCAGATTTTTGGCAATTTTGCCGCATTTTACTGCATATTGTCATAGTTACCCACTTAGATGCT
The DNA here is from genome assembly GCA_902850365.2 of Chilo suppressalis. Taxonomy (NCBI): domain Eukaryota; kingdom Metazoa; phylum Arthropoda; class Insecta; order Lepidoptera; family Crambidae; genus Chilo; species Chilo suppressalis. The sequence continues at coordinate 20,848,311 of OU963914.1, read as the reverse complement.
ATGCATGATGACACAGATAACTGTTGCATTTTAGGAATTCCTCTACTGAATAAAAAGATTTTTTACGGCAACCTCATACAAGGTCACACGGAATCTGTTGTATTCTAATTACTTTATCTCCTTCGGTGCGTTACAAAGTTTTTTATGCTCATTGCCACACTATTATTAAGAAGGAAGTCAGTCTTTGGCGCGGTATTTAAAATAAGTTTATTTGCATATTTTCATGCATTTCTATTTTTTAATAAAAACATTTAATATTTTCGTTTTCTTAGTATTTAACAAAAAAAAAAATATCTTTAGCCAATTAATATTTGGTGTCGGTATCATGTCTACCGAAGTAGTAAATGGGAACCCAGATCTATCAGACACCGACTCCAAATATTAATTTTACTAAAGATCAAAAAGGTTTAATATTTTTTTTTACTTTACGGCTGTTTATTTTTTTTGTAAAAAAGTTTTATTTAGTATTTTTTGTGATTATAATTTTTATAATATACAACTCGGCATCAAAATCTGTGAGTGAACATTCACTCCTATTTTCCCACTCTTAGAGTAGGATTTTTGTTTCTAAATTCATATGGGACGAGGGTTACTATTTGAAATTTTGAAAAGTCCTGACTAAAAGCCGGACATTTCGATAAAAGTCCGGACATTTTAGTCACAAAATACAAACGTCACCCACTTAGTTATAGTGATATTACACGCGTGGTAGCTGACGCTCGCATCGCGAGGGGGGGTCTCGTTGTTGATTTTTAAAGATAATTTATATTTTGTTTTAAATTAATGAAAACTTAATTAAGATTATTTGACTTATTTGATATAACTTAATAAGTAGAACTACTTATTAAGTTATATCATACTCATATTCCACCTAATTAAAAAAAGCCGGACAAAGTCCGTCTTTTCGAGGCCTAAAACCTTTGGGGTTTACCCTTCTAATAAAAAAAAGGATTATCAAAATCAGACTACTCTTTGAAAAGTTAAATTACAATCAGCGAGTGAACAATCAATCATCCCCTGTTTTCATACCCTTAGGGCTGTTTTTTAAGGGTATGCCTTAAGGCTGTTTTTTTTTCAATATCATATGGTACCAACTTCGGGGTATACTCTTTCCTATAAAAATAAGGCCCATCAAAATCTAACTACGCTGTAAAAAGTTATGCGTGAAAAAATCATGGTCGACTTCATCGACATGAGAACCTCTTCCGTTTTGTTTGTCGGTTAAAAAATATATTTATTGGTTGCAGAATTAATAAGTACATTCAACCATCAAATATGACCGCCAAACAATGACCGCCAGTACTTCGTCCGCGTTCACATTAGTTTATTGAGAAGCACACAGGAACCTAACATTTTTCCGGAATAAATAGTATCATATGTCTAAATCCAGGCCATGAAAAAATTCTTAAAAATTCAAACATGAAATAAAATTTATTAAATAAAATTAAATTACACTTTATTCAATTTGACTTATTGAAATCTCTTTTGAATCGTCAAATATTTTATCCTACCGAGGAATGGGTATTCAGGACATCTTTTAGCTAATGAGAAAAATGGGCGCAAGAAACACATCAGAGTTTAACAGAAGTAGCAACATTAAAAAACATGTCGCTACCAATACAACGTCCACTCACATTTTAATTGCTGTGTCATGCAGTATAGTATATAACAAACACAAATTTTAACATTAAAATATTAGTAGGAATTAATTATTCTGTGTCGGGAATTGCCTTAATATTTGCAATACAATAAATAATTAAACAACGTTCACTCACACAGCTAATGAATTATTGCTCATGAGGTCGTTCACCCCTATAGGTAGTTAGCGTCGAGCCTTCTGCCAGACATACAAGGGAACCGCCACAGTGCACCGCCTGCGCCTGCGCACGCCGAGTCATCAGGAATGTTGGCCGACGCCTCGTGGCATGATGAGTAAATACTCATTAACATACCTATTATGACCCAATCATGTTTGAATGTAGCTTTAAAAAGTGTAAGAAAACTTTGAGCGTCATTTTTTTTTATTTTATTTATCAAATCTCTTATCTATTAGACAATTCCGTCTGTCTGTGGTGCTGTTTCAGCGGCCAAACCGTAAGAGATAGATAAAGAGAATATTTAAGTTATAAGTTAAGAATAGTCTGATAAGACGACAAACCGGATTTGAGTAACGTAGCACTTCCGGTTTTCGAGAAATCAGGTTTTGGTGAACATTTGGTTCACTGGTTTGCTAGTATAATTTTAAACTATTAACAATACTTTATAATTTCGCCAAACTGATTAACAGTTTATTGGCGAAAAATGCACTCATTTTTAATCATAAATCAATTTAAAATTTACTACAAAAACAATGCCTATATTTTTATCTAATTTAGTTTGGACTTGAAATTAAACCATTCATTACATACACCTATCCCAACATGCCAATGCCACAAGTAATGTTGAAAATTACTTCTTATAATAAAATAAATGAGTTACAGTTTGTTCATAGTAATAAAGGAGATATAGAGTGCATGCTACAATCAAAATGTATGTTGATAAACAGTTGTGATTTGCTTATCAATTTTTTCTTAATATCGAATGCTATAATACCTACCTATTATGAGTCCAATCACATCTGACTGGAGCTTTAAAAAGTGTAAAAAGCTTTGTATGTCATTTCATATCGTATTAAGAGAAGTAGAGCGTAGCAGATTTTCCGCTTGAATTGGAGCACCCGTCTGGGGAAGTAATCTCCACCTTACAGAAGACTATAGTAAAATAACACTACGTTTTGGTGGTGATGTGTTTCTGTCGGTGAGTAAGGGCTCCACGGGGTAGGGTATATAGGGTCAGGGTAGGGAATAGGGTCAGGGTAGGGGATAGGGTCAGGGTAGGGTATGGGGTCAGGGTAGGGGATAGGGTCAGGGTGGGGGATAGGGTCAGGGTAGGGGATAGGGTCTGTGTAGGGTATAGGGTCAGGGTAAGCAACGGAGGGTATGATATTTTTTTGGAGCGCACGTCTGGAAGTAAAGTAAGGTAGAGGTACCTTAATCACTATCTTTTGGTGTTATTGTGTAAGCGGTGGTGAGTAGGGCTTTAGGGCTTCCCGCGGTAGTGTCTAATAAATTGTATTAGTAGCGACATGATTTTATGTAAATGTTACTACTTCTGTTAATGCTGACCAGTTTCTTGCGCCCATTCATCTGATCAGCTAAAATATGTCCTGAATGGGTGGTAGGAAACATATTGGACGATTCAAAAGAGCTTTCAATAAATTAATTTGAATAAAGTATCTTTTCATTTCACTTCAGAGGATTGGGTTCAGCCCGGCCAGGTGAAGATGTCTAGAGGGATATATTTTGACCTCACCTATCTTTGCGACCGCGCTACACTTAGGCGCTTTGCAGACGACGGGGCGGGGCGGGCTTTTTGTCCGCGAAGCAATGAAAACCGCGTCTGCCCGTCGATGTCTGCGGCTGCCCTCGCCGCGTACACAAAGCACACGACGGGCAGAGGCAGTCAGTTCAGGACGTTCGTTCTAGTGAATAGTCCATCACTAAAGCGCGTGGCGCGGACTGAGCTGACCGCCCCGCGCCGCCGTCTGCGTTACTGCATATAAACTGGTTTGTATGATCCACGGCGGGCAGCCGCGGACATGCCGCGCCGCCAGTGCCCGCCGGGCACCCAAGGCGCGGTCTGTTTGCCCTCTGTGTGCGTTTGTAGTATAGGATTCACTTTGTGCTATCGTTCGCGGCAAAATTGACCGGCCCGCCCCGCCCCGCCCCGCCGTCTGCAAAGCGCCTTATGGTCCGTACTCACATACAAGTCGCGGCACGTAACACTAGCGCTGAATAAAACGCGTCAGGGATAGCTCCGCATGGGTACGACTGGAGAGCCAATCGGCGCAACGCACGCCCGCCCGCGCACCTCGTTTCCCCCCAACACATCTTAATTTTTACTTCTGCGCAATAACGGTCAGCGCTAGAGTTTCGTGCCGCGACTTATACATCACATTACCCGATAGTTCTCCTCTGAAGCGAATAAAAATCAACGCGTGTAGCAAAACTCACAACTCGAAGGCTCGTTCGTAGAACATGACGCGTTCATTTTCACTCGCTTTAGAGTAAAACTATAGAGTAACTAACTGACCCAGCGAACTTCGTACCGCCATAAAAAAGTAAAGGTTGGTAGTAGACGGGTGAAATTTAGGACTGTATGTATTTTTGTATGATGTATCATAAAAAAATTAAAAAAAAAATATCTAAAATTGAAAAAAAAAATTAGGGGTGGATTACCCTTAACATTTAGGCGGATGAAAAATAGATGTTGTCCGATTCTCAGACCTACCCAATATGCACACAAAATTTCATGAGAATCGGAAAAGCCGTTTCGGAGGAGTTTAACCACAAACACCGCGACACGAGAATTTTATATACATATTAGAAGATACAGTATGTGTCTACGGACCCATTGGTACACTAAACACCAAGTGAAGCTAAGTAATTTGTATGTTATTTAAAGAATCTGAGGCTACTTTCTTTCCACTCTCATCTTTACTTTCTTAACGTCCAAAAAATATAAGCAGATAAACCGCGTTTGACGAACTGTTTAAAACCTAACACTGCAATAGAGGTGTTTTCTTAAATTTGCCCCGCAATGTTAATTGGTAAAAGTTTGAGGTTTATTGCTATACCGCAATATTCATTACATTACCATCTAAAGAAGTGTAGGTAAAAGTTACGTGTGCCGTCGGGCCGCGGTCTTGTGCGGTGTGTGATGTGTCCGTCTGATCGGAACAGGGTTGCCTCGTACAGCAATTTGCACCCTTTCCCCCCCTAGAATTTGTAAATTTGTAGTCCATCGGGTCAACTAACCGTAGACTGTAAACAAATGTTTTTCTAGTATTTTTATTATTTTTATTTTTCAATTTAAAAGTTTGCCTCTTGTTTGTCTCTTAGAAGTATGCCTCTAGCTAAAAATAAAAATTATAATAAACAGAGACTGGTTTGGACACTCACGGTGTATGCTCCAACATGTTGCCTTCAATGAAAAATCATGTTATTATTTTATCTGACAAAATCTCGTACATAGGAGTAGGGTTCTCGTACCTCGTACGGAAGACCAGAAGTCTCATATTTGTACGAGAATAGGGATGATGACGGGGTACAGTAAACGAAATTCTATTTAGTCCGTCAGTTAGATGATCAAAAATAGTGGACATGTATTTTTTCTTTGGGCAATCAACCAAAAAATGACAAAGTTATAGCGCGTCAAAGTTTGGGAGTAGGGGCTCGTGACGTCATTTTTGAGTGACTTTTCACTTAGTGTACTCAAACGTGACGTCATGCGACTTTTCAAATCAATATATCTCTGCAATGTTTATATTATGTGAAAATGGAAAAAATACGTGCCCAATACTTTTTGATAATCTACCTGATAAACGAAGAAAAAAAATTAGTCATCATCCCTATTCTCATACGGTTGGCAACCCTGGATCGGAAGCGCCGGTGTCCCACATTACAAAATGTATTTCCGTTATACGCATACGCACTTCACTGAGTGCTTTTTTTTTAGTTCGCCAGGCCTGTGCTATCTCGTCTGTAAGTATGTAGATAGGTAGTCTATTACAAAAATATACACATTTTAAGGAATTTCTTTTTCTTCTGATGTCATTCTTATTGCCCTTACGGACCTTCTTGTTCTTATGATCTTGTGATAAGTATAACTTTTTTATAATAAATTGATTACTTACTGTGGCCACAATTCCAACGCGTACAAAGAAATTTGGTGACTCATTTCTTTGTCGCACTATACGTAAATGGAATGCTCTGCCCGCTCACGTATTCCCTCCCTCTTATAACCTGGGATCCTTTAAAAGAGGCGTGAAGTAGCAATATGCAGGCCGGCAAGGTGAGGATGGCTGGTGTGGCAGGTAGAACTGCTGTATCAGCTATCTTCGCGACTGGACTTCACCTTCACTTAACATCAGGTGGGGTGGAGTCTATTGTCGGACGTATCTATAAAAAAAAATTGGGTGCGTGTACTTATGTAGGCGCGTGAGAAGTTATCCTTCTTTGGCATCATTTAAAATTAGTTTTTAATTGCATGCAAATAATTAATTACAATAAATTAATAAAAAGTCTGGAAAAGAACACAGTCAATAAAGTTCAGTTTTAATTTGAAAAAATAAATAAATAATCAAAATATTCAATTAAAATCGCTACTGAATATAATTTATTAGAACATATGTGATTTGCACTTGTATGAAACTCAAACACGTATTCCGAATATACAAACTAGAAACATGTGGATAAATATTATAAATATGAATACCTATAACTGTTACTTTATTACAAAAAATAAAGATGTGGTTTTTGGTTCTACTACACCAATGGTCAAGAGATGGCGCTGTAGTCTCCTGAATCGCGCTTTGGTTCCGTTGTTCTAGATTAATAAATACTTTTGATATTATAAATATGAACACATATAACTGTTACTTTATTACAAAAAAAAAGATGTGGTTTTTGGTTCTACTACACATTGGTGTAGTAGAACCAAAAACCACCTACCTACAGCGCCATCACTTGACCATTGGGTCAAGAGATGGCGCTGTAGTCTCCTGAATCGCGCTTTGGTTCCGTTGTTCCAGATTAATAAATACTTTTGATAGGCCTTCACAATGCAGTCGTTAGCACCCACTAAATAGAGATTCTATTTCTATTTTGTTGGTAGATTTTCTTAATGTGCGGTAAACACAAAATTAACGCATGAAGTTGGCAGACCAACTTCATGCTGTTAAAATTTTGTGTTACAGTGATGCGCGCGCATCTTAAAATTTCACTCTCATAATTTTTTCATAACGCGCCTAAAGAAGTTTAACTTCAAAAATGATATTTTTTACACTCCAAAAATTTGCCTAGCCCAAAAGTAAGCACTGTAAATCTTATGTTATGGGATCAAGGGTAAGGATTGAATTCACAGGATTACTGCCAACTTCCTATTCCATCCAAAGGGAAAGCCTGTGCCCCAGCAGTGGGGACATTAATACGCTGATGATGATGATGACTGCCAACTATAATTTGTTCGTTTCGAGTCCCTAGTATTTCGGTACTGTTACAAATAGGTACCATGATGACGGAGAAACTGACTTCGTTCATCCAGTTCCTCACTGGACATGGATTGCACGGTCCACTATCAGTAAATCAAGATCACTTCTGACTTTCTGACATAATGCAGTTTAGGATTTTATGCGCTCTTTTGGACAGGGGCTGCAAGACTCCACTTATTTATTTTTCATTTCTATTCTGTTTTTTGCATTTAATGTTTGTTTTCGAACTATATCATGTAATGTCATCATTCTTATCAGCCTACTAATGTCCCCACTGCTAAGGTAAAGGCCTTCCCTATGGCTGGAATAAGGAGTTTAGACCATGATTGTTGGGTGCTAACGACTACAGATGCAGCCGGGACCAACGGCTTGACGTGCCTTTCAATAAAATTTTGGTCAACTATCCAATAACCGACCACTGCGTAAGTTGCTTAACTTCAACGATCGCGGTCGAACGCGTTAACTAATTTGCCATCGAGCTCCTCAAATGTGTCTGAAATGAAAAGTCATATATTCGGTCTAGGCTGTTACAAGCACTTGTGAAGGTCAAGAAGCTACGCCATCGGTTCGCAAAACTACGGTCTGTCTTGTCTGTGTATCTTGTGCCTGTGTGAATATTAAGAATTTAAATTTAGTGTTCTGGAGCGATTTTTGTCGGTTACTCTTCTCTAAATCTTTATATAATAAAATAAATAATAAATGAAATTGATTTATTTAGAATAACATAACTCATAATCATTTATTATAGAACTTAAGAAGATATAACAATAAAATACAAGTAACATTAACAATTTCACATCATAAAACTATAAAATACACTAACTATAAACAAATAAGTCTCTATCTAATTACATAATTACTATATATAAGTAAAATATAAATACTAGAATAATAAAACTTAAATTAAAAACCTTAAAACATAAAATTAATAACTAAAATATATTATTAAAAGGAGTCCCTTTAGGCAAGGAACCGAAGATACTGGCAGCGTTACCTCTTTGAATGGCTAGACTAATTCTTTGTCCGAGGTAGCTGCCAGCTCTTCGGTCTCCTGTGACGTCGACTAACCTTTTTGCTATTTCCTTAAATAGCCTTAAAGCGCTAGGACCCCACGGACCAAGGGTCTCGACACCGAATGGGACAAAATCATATTCGGAGCCTAGACCCCTGTATTTGCCTGCCTTTTTTTTTACTCATAATCATTATATATACATATCTATAATATATTACGCTTGTGCACGCACTCATACAGTTGTCAACAATAGTATTGTATACACGCAGGCGTGTCATTTGATCCCACGGTATCGGTTACGGGTCATCTGCGCGACGCGAACATTGTAGGAATTACAATTGTATCGTGATGAATGTTCAAATACAGAGGAATTGCACAATTCAGAAATTGCGTTTGAACTTCGAGCGAAAGTTGGATTGCCAAATGGTCGGGAATCGTCTGGATTATCCCGACATTTTATGTGATCTCCGGACTCCCGACGAATAACGAAATCTCCCGGCAAATGAATATGAATATGTTAATGCACTTCTCGTTTACCCTGTTTCCTTTCCGTGTACAGCTTAAGTAGGATGTGAGACGTGGAGGGAATTCTCCTTCCCTCCAAGAATCGCAAAATCCCGAAATTATAAAATATTATTCATATATTTTAACTTCGAGATCTGGAAATCCCGAAAGTCGAATGCAATGCAATGTGGTGACTGTAAATTGAATGGTAGTGTCAGAATCTACATATTGCCTGTGTTAGTCTTCGTTTTCTCGTTGTGGCAAACATCTATTGATCAATGGCCATCGTGTAGAAGAAGTTTGCAAGGAATTGAAATGTTGAACCGCTAAATACATAATTTTTATCTAAATCTAACTACTAAATACAAATTTAAGAATAAACTACAGAAGGTCATTCTCTGCATTTTCTACATCTGATGGCTTGCTAATTAACAATCAAGCATCATTTTATAAAAAGGGCATGGCATCATCGCAATGTCATTTATGTCGTTTGTGGTTACATCGAATCAATTTATCGACCTTGTAGAACCTATGGTATACTGGCCAATTTACAAATTCCAATAGATTGTGATGTAAGTTAATAACAAACACGAAATCCAGCAAGGGCACATCAATCATAGATTTATAAATATTACTTTAATAAATGGATGAACATTAAATAATCACAATGATACAAAATAATCTAAAGTTAATTTAAAAAAAAGCCCGAATCAGTCTAGCAAACGAAAGGTTCCGTTTAGGTACAATATTTTGTTTAAATTAGATCGAGCAAAAGTAAAATTTCATGTATGAAAAAGATGAAGGTTGTAAAAATAATACTCAAATTTCCAAGCATGAAATCAGAAATCAATATATCTTTATTCAAATTGGATGTATTACAACTCTTTTGAATCGTCCAAATTTTTATTTCCCTACCACTGATGTTACACCTGGTAGTTATGAACATATTTTTTAGCTGCGGAGAAAAACGAGCGAAAATTACTCCACAACATTAAAAGTCTAATGTAACAACATTAACAAATCATTATTTTGTTACAACGTCAATACAATTATGATTTATTTAATATAGAAAACCTGTTGGAAAGTTTGGAACAGTTCAAACCCAAGCATTTTTGTCTGTAATATAATCAGACACTTTGTAATAAGCTTTTTTAATAAGTGCTTTTTTTTATACTATCTTCATGAGAAAACACCATAACTGCTATCATGTCCGATAATAAGGAGTTTGCCAATCTACACGACAACATCGACCGCTTCAGAAGCTGAACATAATGATTGACGAGGATCGTGGGTGCTCATTAGTTCCATCTGGCAGCCTTCGGCGATGTCATCGGCCCACTTGTGCACTCGTGTGACATCCATTCTCTCAATAATTAAACTATCATTGGAGTGACATTCTCGTATTAAGTGTATGGGGTTATCTCATTAAACTCCAAAAATCCTTCCATTTGAACTCCAAAACAGTTTTAATAGGTAAATAATTTTTTTAGAATCGTTTTGGAGTTGAAATGGAAACAAGGCCTCTGTCCAAGGAGCACTGTGACGTCACGGAGCAAGCGCCTGAAAAGGGCGCGTAGATCATTTTTAGGGTTCCGTAGTCCTGACAAGAAATCCTTATAGTTTCCTCATGTCCGTATGTCCGTTCCCGGTCTTGCTTGGAGACTATTTGCACTAGAGAGCTGTAATTTTCTGAAGATATGTATATCGATCATGCCGACAAAATGGTAGATTAATATATAAAAAAAATAGGGTAGCTCTCCTACATGTTAGCTGAAGTCCAGCTATCTTCGCGTCTGGCCTTCACCGTCACTTAACATCAGGTGGGGTGGAGACTTCTATCGGACCTATCTATAAAAAAAATAAAAAAACTTCTATTGCCTTGTTATATATATTATCGCAGTAGTGTGTAACTTCGTGACCATCATTGTAATGGTAGCCGATAAGAACGCGCTTATGCGTGGAAGACTTCAAGTTTAGAAATTATGATAGAATCAGGCTCAATAAATAAACATCAACTAAGCAACAACAACTGAAGATCTCGTTAGGTACTTTGCTAACCTCGTAAGGATTATGCGGCGTCAATGAATGTATGTAAGTATACAATGTGTGTTCAATATGGTTCTTTCATTGAACGCGTCATCCATATAAGATGTGCCCGCGACCATTGCGCAAGATGGCCTCGATTGTGCATTGTTTATAGTGCTGATTATCACCGGTATATTGTGCTGGTTATGGACACAAGACTGCAGCCGTATGCACAAGGATATATGATAATTCCATACGACTTAAATAAATGTGTAATGAGGCGATGATAGACAGTGCGTTATGCTAATGAACGGGTGCTTACAAACCTATTTTACTACCTATTACGATAAATTAAATCTATATATATAAAAATGAAACCCGTTTTCCGTTGTCACGACATAACATGAAAACGGCTTGACCGATTTGGTCAACAACAAGGTTCTTACGGAAAAAAATATAAAGAAAATCTCTCAGAAAGATTGAAAAATATAACGTAACGAATGTCAACGTCATTCAATTTAAAACAAAAAATCTGTGGTAATCTGTGACACCACATCGATAACCGCGCTGACAAATGTCAACGTCATTCAATTTAAAACAAAAAAATCTGTGGTAATCTGTGACAGGAACAAAAACTTCTTAGTCTTTAAAACAAAACGAACTTTATCAAAAACTTAATAAAATTATTGTTAGCGCGGTTATGGACTAGCTGACCCGGCGAACTTCGTACCGTATAGTTTATCAAAAAGCATTAGAATAGAGATAAGCAGTGAAGGGTATAGAGGCTATTAGTTGCTTTCTAGAGCGCGCGTGGTGTTGAGCTCAGTGTTTACTTCAAAATGCAAAGTTGTTCAATAGCGATTTGTAAAAATATGAGTGAAATTGAACCCTATGGAATAAACACTATTAAGAAAATATATATGTTGTTTTTTATTTAATAAAAATTAGTAGTCCTCAGGTATGGCGAGACCAGGGAAATAAGGATTCATTTTTATATGGAGGATATTATAGATTCCAGTTCAAATTGAATAGGTACTCATACATAAGATAGGTCATCTATACAAAATAAAGTAGTGCATCAAAGCTACGCTAAGGCGGTACGAAGTTCGCCGGGTCAGCTAGTAATAGATAAATAAATAAATATTTCCAACACTGACACCAATAGGGTATTTGGCCAATTGTTATTATTGTGTTAGCATTTGTGTTTAGAATAAATATTGGGAGAGGGTTTTGCTACTTTTACAAAAAAAAATTTACTAAAAACTAACGAAAAAGATAGAATAGTTTTCTTATCTATTATATTCACGTGATCCAAAACGCTTGGGATTGGCGGAGCCCAAAAATGACATTACACGCAAGTAAACTTCCGGTTAAAGTGACATTACATTGTATCGTTTGACGTTTTAATAACAGTCGTGTGACGTCACACTCTAGTAAGACGCCACATTGTCCAGAGAAACATTTTCGCGGCAACTCGAAAATGGAGTTTTTGATTTGGTTACTTTTACTGAAATACAGAACAGAATGATGAATATCCACTTTTTACGGACTCCATAAACATTAGTCAATCACGTGAGATCGTTTTGTAAAACTTGTCAAATACCCTATTAGCTTAGACCCAAAATAATCACTGTATTCTTGTGTTATGGGATACTAGGCTAACGGATAGAATTGTCGGGGCGGGTCCAGCAATGGACAAACACCGGCGGATGCGTGGCCAATTGGAAATCAGGTGCCACGACTACATCCACACTCTCGACACGCATTGGGAGGACTGAAGTCCTCTTAATGCGTATCGGGTGACCGGTGCAGGAGTATTGTCTGGTTTTCAGTGGGGCAATCGAGACCGAGGGCTGGATCAAATGAGCTGGGAGGAGTCCCAACAAACCTTCCCTTCGCTCCCCCGGTGCTTGAAGGATGCATGAAGGATGTTGGACAAATGCTCGTATTCATCACACAAACATCTGACCCCACTGGGATTTGAACCCGGGACCTCTCGTTTAGGCAACACCTTGAAACCCGGCGTACAAACCACTCGGCCACGGAGGCCGACGGAATTAATAGACTATAGGAAATTAATGGAAAGATAATAATTAAAAATGGCACTATGTTTTCTGAAGGAGCTCGGTGACGCACGGATTAGCTAGTTTGATTTGGCATCGGGGAAATAAAGCAACTTTAAAGAATGAGTGATCAAGGATTTATAATTTAGAAGGCATGTCAATCTGCTGACTTCAGCAGCACCTGCAGTCGTTAACACCCACCGATCGACGGAGCCCGTGTGGTGGGTCAAGACCAATTCTCCCTATTATGTTTATATGGAAGGCCTGTGCCCCAGCAGTGGATACATTGATTTAGGTATGATTTTTATTTTTTAAGCATGTAACTGCTTTATGTTTAAATCTAATCAAAATATAACTAGAATAAAATTCCACGCGGACCAGGCAGCAGACGGGACTCGAACCCTTACCCTTCGCTATCCGCACGAATTCACTGACCAATTATGCTATCGCGGCTTTGATGGCTGCATCGAAATTCTTCTAGCCATTCTTAAAATGCAAGGCAGCGCCATCTCTTAGCATTGTAGGTAACCTACAATGTCAAATGAATACTTTTACAAGTATTAAACATTTGAAAGAAGAAATAGCAATGATAGTTATAATTAATTATAATGTTATTATACATTAATATTATATTATATATAATTAATTATTATGCATTAATTTAATTCATAAACAATATCAACAGCTATTTCTTGTCCTGATATTAAGAACTGCAATAACATAAGTTTTTTGAAGTTATACTTCTTTAGGCGCGTTATGAGAAATTGATGAGAGTGAAATTTTAAGATGCGCGCGCATCACTGTAACACAAAAAATTAACTTTTGTGTTTACCGCACATTAAGAACATCTACCAACAAAATAGAAATAGAATCTCTATTTTGTGGGTGCTAACGACTGCATTGTGAAGGCCTATCAAAAGTATTTATTAATCTGGAACAACGGAACCAGAGCGCGATTCAGGAGACTACAGCGCCATCTCTTGACTATTGGTGTAGTAGAACCAAAAATCACATCTTTATTTTTTGTAATTAAGTAAAAAAAAGTATTTATTAATCTGGAACAACGGAACCAAAGCGCGATTCAGGAGACTACAGCGCCATCTCTTGACCATTGGTGTAGTAGAACCAAAAACCACATCTTTATTTTTTGTAATAAAGTAACAGTTATAGGTATTCATATTTATAATATTTATCCACATGTTTCTAGTTTGTATATTCGGAATACGTGTTTGAGTTTCATACAAGTGCAAATCACATATGTTCTAATAAATTATATTCAGTAGCGATTTTAATTGAATATTTTGATTATTTATTTATTTTTTCAAATTCAAACTGAACTTTATTGACTGTGTCCTTTTCCAGACTTTTTATTAATTTATTGTAATTAATTATTTGCATGCAATTAAAAACTAATTTTAAACGATGCCAAAGAAGGATAACTTCTCACGCGCCTACATATGTACACGCACCCATTTTTTTTGAGTGTGTATGCTGTTGGTCGCAGATGACCTTTACAGCGTCACCGGGTTTGGGGACGGCGAGATCCTTAGGGGACCTCAAGCTGAGAATTGGCGAGTGCCTCTAGAGGTTCTCCAGGCGAATGGCGTCTCCCTACGGGGGGAGTCTCATCTCCGGCTCAACTAGAGGGCGTCTCTGAGGGGGGCGGGGAAAAACGCCCAGGTACGTACAAGTACCTGGTATAGCGTATCGTGTGTAGACCGGGTCTTCGCACTCTTATCCTACGGGTGTTAATAATTTAAGTAAGTTGTTGTTACACACTTGAATTATTCAGATATCCGACACAAATTTAAAAAGCTTAAGAACTTTCTACCAAATTTACGCGAGATGTATTTGTGAGTGTTAATATAAAGTTCTTTTTTTTCAAATGCGGCTCGAGTACAGGTGGTTAGTCGAGCGACAACGATCTTGTTTGTTTTTCTATTGCGTGCCCTCGATTTTGTTACCACAGTATAGTCGATTTCCCATACAGACAACTGTTTCAGCATTTCATATGGATGTTTTTCCCTTTTTAAGTATATACGGTTAAGCTTGATTTGAGACTGAATAGCAGGCAGGAGATATTCACAATTTATTTATTTCTCGTTAGACTTGATTAAGGTTTTTTTTCTAAAAAAGGTAAGCACTGGTGCTGGCTTGTATGGCGCGGACCATACAGGATGCTGCAAACAGGTTCCGATGAAGGGCTCTCAAGTATGTTGAGGTCATTGACCCCGGCTTGCCATTGCCAATGTCGGTGCATACAGCTACAAGAAAAGGCAACCGAGTTGAAATTCGCAAAGTCCGATTACAAATTGGAGAGATTTTAATGAAATGGACGGATAGATGTGGTGAAACTGTTTCTTGTTGACTACTAAACCATAAAAAATGCTATTTTGATTTTCTTTACAATATTTCGCCCCCATTTCAAGGTTTATTTTCTTGACAAATACTAAAGCATGTCCTTCCCTAAGGATCTCTCCCCTATATTCAGGCCAAAATAATTCATCAATGTTTTGACGTAAACACGAATAAAGTAACTTTTGAATTTACAAAATTCTTACATGTTTTTATTTCCAACTTTTAAGTTAGCTTTAATGTTCACACATACTTAATAATTGTTTATCTTATAATGATTCCTACCGGCAAAGGGCGTTGTCAGAATGTCTAATTATTCTACTGAACCACTTAAAACTGATAAAAACGTACATTATAATCAAAAATTTAAAAGAGTTTCAGTCATTGGACATGGCTAATTTGATTTTTGACTTACGCATATGCAATTTTGTGTACTATTTTTATATCATCATCATCAGCCTATTAATGTCCCCACTGCTGGGGCACAGGCCTTCCCTATGGATGAAATAGGGAGATTTGGACATGACCCACCACGCGGGCCCAGTGCGTATTGACGGGTGCTAACGACTGCAGAAGCAGCCGGGACCAACGGCTTAACGTGCCTTCCGAAGCACGCAGGAGCTCGAGATAGTAAATTTTTGGTCACCCATCCAATGACCGACCACTGCGAAAGTTACTTAACGTCAACGATCGCAGCCGAACTAATTAATGATTATAATGTATTTCTGACACAATTATTATTGTTCTGGTATTATTAAATAGAAATCGAATTGAAATTAAATGTCACTTAATATATAACCCAAAATATGATCGAATGGCCCACACCCAACTACTAGCGGACAAGGACAACTTCCTTTGCGCGTGCGCATACGACGATTTCCTACTCCATTGTTGTATTGTAATCATGTTGCATTATATCGGTTACAATCTTCCCAATATTATTAATAGATACGCGGCTAGAAGTATGATATTCGATTAATTTAAACAGAGAATAGAATTGAGGAGCTCGATCGCGCAAGTGGTTAGCGCGTTCGGCTGCGATCGTTGAACTTAAGCAACTTTCGCAGTGGTCGGTCATTGGATGGGTGACCAAAAATTACTATCTCGAGTTCCTCCGTGCTTCGGAAGGCACGTTAAGCAATCTCCCTATTCCATCCATAGGGAAGGCCTGTGCCCCAGCAGTGGGGACATTAATAGGCTGATGATGATGATGATGAAACAGAGAATAGTCAACAATGTTCATAATTATCAAATAATAAATTTTGAATTGTTAAAATAAAATAACAAACGAAAATTCATTTAACAAGCATAGTGATTTATTCTTCAGAAATAAGATACAAATCATAAGCTTACAAGATATTGCAGACAAAAATATTTTAAAACCGGCTTCCAAAAGAAAGACGTAAAATATAGGAATATTTTTCTGTTTCTTCACAAACAATGTTATAAACCATAAATGTATTATATTTATTGTTGTTGTTTGCGCATAACTTTTACATTTCTCGACAGATTTTGACAAACCTTCCTTTAGTATTGAATCAGTTTTCTTTCGGGTCGTTTATAAATACATTTCGTTATATTAATGAAAATCTGATGAGTGCTTTAATTAAAGGGCCACCAGAGTTTCATGAACAGTAGAAGAATAGTAGCTGGCAGAGCAAAATAAAATAACAGTTATGGAAATCTAATTTATTGCATTTACTTCTACATAATTGTTAAGATTAATGGCGGACAGAAAATCAAACAATGAAGGCGTAAAATTAAGTTACCGATGTCTCTCTTGGGGCACGGAATCCCAAAAAACCTCCTCAAATCCCATTAATCTTATAAATGTTAAAGTTTGTCAGCCTTATTCATAAAACTACTCTAAAATAGGTTTAAAACCCTAAATAGTTAAAATGCTCATTAGTACTAATAAACCTTTTATAAAATTCTCTATTCATAAACGTTCAATAAAGCTTTATAGCTATGTTATAAGACACTTTAGCGTGGTTATGTTGTCGTTCTTATTAATCCATAGATGAAAATGGCAAAACCACTGGTATCCACGGCAAAAAAAGTTAACAACGTCACTTATGATATTTGTTTGTCAATATTGACGTAGCTTTTTTGTGTTATTTTTATGTACCTATTTATCAGAGTGGCGAGCAATCGCGCGGGCTACTCTGGCACAAATCATTACATTGATTTCTCCCCCATCATCTTGAATCTAAAATGTTACAAAGACATTTAAAAAGTACATAGGTATATTAAAATGCGGTATATATCCCAGTTATGACATACGGCGCCGAGACGTGGACACTCACGGCTGGACTGGTCCACCAGTTTAAAGTCGCTCAGAGAGCTATGGAAAGGGCTATGCTCGGAGTATCCCTGAAGGACCGCATCAGAAATGATGTAATCCGACAGAGAACCAGAGTCACCGACATAGCCCACCGAATTAGCAAACTGAAGTGACAATGGGCTGGTCACATTAGCCGCAGAACTGACGGCCGATGGAGCCGCAAAGTTCTTGAGTGGAGACCGCGACTCGGTAAACGTAGTGTGGGACGCCCTGAGACAAGATGAGATGATGACATTCGTAGACTGGCTGGAGTGGGCTGGATGAGAGTGGCAGAATATCGGGAGCAGTGGCGTGCATTAGGAGAGACCTATGTCCAGCAGTGGACGAGCATGGGTCGATGATGATGATGATATATGTAAAGAACCTCTTTACAGTCAGTTCTTTAATTTGTTATTTCTTAAGTAGTTTGTATAGCTCTCCGGCGACCATAATAATAAAACTGTCACTTGACAGATGGTGTCGCTTTGGCAGAACGAGCCGTGATATTTTTGTTTGATTATTTTAAAATATTATTGTAAAGAAAGGAATTGTTGCATTAAGTAAAATACTTTAAATGTCGTTTCTTTGTTTTCAGGTAAGTTAGTATGATTTATAGTAGATAGTAAAAAGTGTAGTGAATAATAAATGTTTTAAGCTACATATATACTTAAATAAAATCTTTGTTTTCAGAGCAACACATTTGTTTAATTACTTTTACAATTTCCATTAAAAGATATTGTCTTATATATGTATATAAAATACTCATAAACGTGCTTACTTCACGACGACCCCGACATCTTATAGCGGTTAACACCTGTAACTCTGGTGACGTTCCTAAACCTCTGGAGTCCAGTTGCAAGACTTGCCTGACGAAATCAATTATAAGGGCCATGGTATTTTTGTCAAAACGGTATCGTCATTTGAACTCTACATCTGGTAGAGAAAACGGATCATATCTCTCCTGGTAAATCTTTCGACGACGTGAAAAGGACATTTTCTGCTCGTTTAATAGCATGTAATGCTTGCATAGCTAACGATATCACCAAACAATTTTATAAAAAAATATTTCTACTTCACAGCTCCTTGTAAATAACCTCACGAACGAACGACGACACAAACAAACTTTAACAAACAAACCTCAAAACAAACGGTTCGGACGCGAAAAGAATCAGCTGTTGCACATCTGTCGGCCATATTTGAATGAATGAATGAATGAATACTCTTTATTGCACTATTACAAAAAAAACAATAAACATAAAACAGGAACGCAAACACAAAAGGCGGCCTTATTGCTAAGGTAGCAATCTCTACCAGGAAACCTTTGGCTAAATGAAACGATACCATAAGAATAGTGGAAACAGCGGGCTGTGCATAGTAAAAATAAATAAATAAACCTAAATACAGGAAAATAAAATATAGAAAGTATATAAGCTATAAAATACAATACAAAGTAATGAACATATAAAAAGATCAATCAGAGTCCAGCTTGAGGAAATTATTTCCTTGATTTTAATAGCAAAGGACTCCCTCGTTCGTGCACGTTTAATATGTAAAGGTAAAGAGTTCTACAATTTAACAGCTCTTACATAGAATGACTTGGCTACGAAATCAGTGGAGTGGGGTGGGATAACTAAGGATAGGTTATGAGAAGACCGAAGGTCACGAACAGGATTAAATGAGTGAAAAGTGAAACGCTCCTTAAGATAGAGAGGAGTGTGTGGATGAAAGAGGATAGAATAAAGGAGTGATAAAATGTGACAGTCTCTTTTACGAGAAATGGGTAGCCATTGAAGTTGGAAACGATAATGAGAGATATGGTCGTACTTACGCAGAGCGAAAATGAATCGAATATTTCTCTGTATAAAAGGTTTATAGTAGTGTCGACCCTGTTTTAAGTAACGAAGCGGCTATTAAACACTTACAAAGCTTCTTAGCGTTATTTGACGTTTATGAATGATGCCTTTGTGGAATTCTCTTTATAACAAGCTAATAAACCTATTTTATCTTTTTATGAATAAGACCATGTATGTTTATTTGTTAATATTATGTTTGTTACCCTACCACGCAAAAGATGACTTTGGATCGGATTTGAATGAAATTTGGCACACATAGTTATCTATATATATAAAACTATAAAATAAAAGGTGACTGACTGACATAGTGATCTATCAACGCCCAGCCCAAACCACTGGACGGATCGGGCTGAAATTTGGCATGCAGGTAGATGTTATGACGTAGGCATCCGCTAAGAAAAGATTTTGATCAATTCTACCCCCAAGGGGATAAAATAGGGAATGAAAGTTTGTATGAAACTTTGTCAATTTTAAACCGATCGGGCTGAGACTTTGCATGCAGGTATAAGAAGAATCATAGATGAATGTCATTGTGTATAATACAAGCCTGAGAACAAAAACTGTAGTCTACACTTCAGCTCTACACCGAAGCGAAGCGAGGGCGGGCAGCTAGTATAATATAAAGTTTATCAAAATACTAAAGTAAACGCGGACGAAGTCGCGGGCAGTGGCTTGTAAACAGTCATCGTTTACAAAATAATGGAAGCGATCGTAATGTTATGTAAGAGCTTTAAAAGCCAATGTGGCATTATTCCATTCCACTGGCTATTGTAACAAAATCGTGCTTATACAATTATTACATTTAGTTATAAGGTACTAAGTTGGATAACTTAACGCACTGTTGTGTTAATTAACTAAGTGTGCGATTGTGTCAAAGGGTAAATGAATAAAAGTTAATTATTTAATATGTGAGAGGTTACGATTGTTACGATTTTTAGGTTTTGTATTTTTTTATTGTATATGCTGTTAGTCGCAGATGACCTTTTCTCTTCACCGGGTTTGGGGACGGCAAGACCCTAAGGGGACCTCAAGCCCTAAGACCTGAGAATTGGCGAGAGCCTCTAGAGGTATTCCAGGCGGATGGCATCTCCCCACAGGGGGTCTTCTCTCCGTCTGGAACCTCTAGACCACTCGAACCTGAGGGGTCGGCTCAACTAGAGGGCGCCTCTGAGCGGACCTCGGCTAAGATTTTTAGTTAGAGAAATTTAATAATATTATATTGTTTATTCTAAGAATGAAACTGCTAGATTATTCATAATGATAAATAAATTTGTTAATAATAAAAAACATTAGTATTTAACTTCATTTAATTTAATTTAACTTAATTATGTTTGACCTGTTAATTTGATTTGATTTAATTTAACTTGTTATGATATGATTTTGATTGACATGATATGATATAAATTGACTTGATTAATTTTTAAATTGGATTGTTTTTTTTTAAATTTGGTTGGACCTGATTTGATTTAATATGAACAACAATTAAGCTACAACATTTTTGCGCCGTCAAATTAATGTATAATAATGTTAAGCTAAAGTTTGTTGCGACACCCCAACGGGGTCATGTACCACTCACTATTAACTATGTAAGACCTTATAATAAATAATGTACATGAGCAATGTGAAATAAATAAATATCTAAAGATTTTTTTTTATAGATAGGTCCGACAAGTGACTCCACCCCACCTGATGTTAAGTGAAGGTGAAGTCCAGACGCGAAGATAGCTGATACAGCAGTTCTACCTGCCACACCAGCCATCCTCACCCTGCCGGCCTGCATGTTGTTTCTTCACGCCTCTTTTAAAGGATCCCAGGTTGTAAGAGGGAGGGAACACGTGAACGGGCAGAGCATTCCATTTACGGATAGTGCGACAAAGAAATGAGTCACCAAATTTCTTTGTATGCATTGAAATTGTGGCCACAGTAAAACGGTGACAACGTAGGCCAGGGCGCGTGGTCCTCTGAAGGAAAGGGGAAGGTGGGATAAGAGAGAATAACTCCTCAGAACACTCGCCGTGGTACAAACGATAGAACGCGCTTAGACGCCACGTCACGGCGTAATTGAAGAGGCTCAAGGTGTTTAGTCACCTCCTCATCGCCTATGATGCGGATCGCGCGCCGCTGTAACCTATCCAAAGCATCGAGCAAGTACTTGGCGGAGCCATCCCAGAGGTGCGAAAGAATGACGAGGACTTCCTTGGCCGAGTCGAGTGGTATGTAAGGCGGGTTTCAAGGTGTACTCAGGGGCCCCAGGTTCGTATCCTAGTGGGGTATATGTTAGTATGATGAATACGGGCATTTGTACGCAAGTATTATAAGTAATAAGGAGCTCGATGGCGCAGGTGGCTAGCGCGTTCGGCTGCGATCGTTGAAGTTAAGCAACTTTCGCAGTGGTCGGTCATTGGATGGGTGACCAAAAATTTACTATCTCGAGCTCCTCCGTGCTTCGGAAGGCACGTTAAGCCGTTGGTCCCGGCTGCATCTGCAGTCGTTAGCACCCACCAACCCGCACTGGGCCCGCGTGGTGGGTCATGGCCCAATCTCCCTATTCCATCCATAGGGAAGGCCTGTGCCCCAGCAGTGGGGACATTAATAGGCTGATGATGATGATGATGATGATTATAAGTAAGAGGCGAGACTTGGTTTCACTCAACTTTATTTGGAACTCTGTCCTTATAATCTAGCGAATTTACTTAACTCACGACTTATCGCGAGTAAGAACACAGCTCAACTGACTGCTTGTCCAGGGATCTGGATCATTTATACAAACAAATGGTTAACAAAAACTCTCCTACACATTTCAGGGAAAAGGCACAAACAATTGTCTTAATAGTTACGGAATATGAATAGAAAGTTTACAATAGTTTATATAGCTTACAAATAAAATGAACATTTATCTTAATGGCTAAGGATGAATACTTAACCTAAACAACAATGCAAAACAATGTAAAAGAAGGGTAATAAAATATGAATACAATACAAAAGAAACAATGATACGGATATAATATAAATGGGTTTCTGCAAATATTTACAATAGTAGGTAATGATTTTGGGATCGTCGATGGCGTCCAGATGGTTGACCCTGACAAACATTGTGGAATGGCGGAAATGTGGGAGTTATGGTGTGATAACATAACACAAGCCATGTTTATATATGTCACCGGCAATTTGTATCATTCCGGTATTCTAAACAATACCTCGGCAATGTGTAGAATGCCTAAGGCTTCTAAAGGCGATGTATGAAATATTATAAATATAATTTTCCATTTTATACTCTGCCTAAGTAATGTATATATTTCCTAGGGATTGTTAAGAGTACCTATTGACCCACTGGCAATGTGTAAAATGCACAGATTTACTTGGCCTGTATTTAGCCTAACCAACTCTAACCTAACCTATACAGTAGGATATAAAATGACGGACGGATTTTATAATTCTCAACGAATGAACTATTGACTGATGAACCTTTGACCAACTCACAGTGGGTTAGGTTAAGTTAGCCACCTGACACACATCGCCGCCTGATTCGGCATTATATAGAATACCGAGGCAAACTATAAAATGAATAATATTTCATGCATTGCTTTAACGTTTATGGGTTTCTATACATTGACTATGTATTGTATAGAATGCCGGATTATACAGATTGCCGGCAACATATTTAATTGTAGATAAATATGGAAAACTATATATGAGGAGCTCGATGGCGCGGGTGGTCAGGGCGGTCAGCTGCGATCGTTGAAATTAAGCAACTTTCGCAGTGGTCGGTCATTGGATGGGTGACCAAAAATCTTCGATCTCGAGTTCCTCGAGGCTGCATCTGCAGTCGTTAGCACCCGCCAATTTGCACTGGGCCCATGTCATGACCCAATCTCCCTATTCCATCGATAGGGAAGGCCTGTACCCCAGCAGTGGGGACATTAATAGGCTGACGATGATGCTGATTAATATTAATTCCATCCTTTACCTTAGTATCCTATAACACAAGCCTTACAGTGCTTTCTTTCTTTGAGGCTAGCGCCAGGCTAATAATTGTTGTGCGAAAAAAAAGAAATCCCGCCCAAACAGCTGAAGGTGCAGTTTCGAAGCCTGTGACCAATCAGATACCAGTATAGATATTCTGTAAGATGCAATCTCACTTACGATCTCATTTATTCGGATTTCTGACAAATGTCAAATATCTAACACTGGCTGCTTCTACACACATAGCGACATTTCGCCGTGTAATGGCGTAATGCATATCAAACTAATGTCTAAAATGGCAGCTACCGAAATCGGAAGTGACATTTTATTTTACAGAATCGTCCTACTTGTGGACTTTTCGGTTAAATTTTCTTCATATTTGAATCTAGCAGCGTAATGCTTGAAATAACAATATTATGTAAGTATTTTTTGTGGAAAAAAAGTCACTTTATGAGTGCAGGTGCTACGTGACACCGCGGCTCCGTACAAGCAGTGTTGAGGGTATTCGCAGGACCTTTTTAGCGGATATAATGCCGTAAAGCGCCCGTAAGAGTTGCGGGGTCCTTGGTGGGCAGCCACTGGGGGGTTCGTAAGGCTTGCGGGAGCCAGGTGTGAGGTCCGTTCGGCGGCGTGCCTCTTAAAGGCGCCGTCGTCTGTAAAAAGATTTTTTACCTGCGTTATAAAAAAAAGGTGCCACGTGCCAGGCTACAATCGAACTGACTTTACATATCAGTGTTATTTAACTTTTCTAATACGCATTTTATTATTTATTGATATCATCATCATCATCATCACACTATTAATCTCCCCACTGCACTCCCCACGGCCTTCTCTATGGATGTGATAGGCAGATTTGGGCCATGACCCACTACGCGGGCCCATTGCGGATTGGCGGGTGCTAACCACTGCAGATGCAGCCAGGCTTACCGTCCGTACTTTCCGAAACACGGCGGAACTCGAGATAAAAGATTTTTGGTCACCTATCTAATAACCGACCACTGCGAAAGTTGCTTAACTTCAAAGATCGCTGCCGAACGCGCTAACCTCCTCATTTATTGATATTGTCTTCGTTTAATCTTACAATATGTTGTTTGTGTACAGTTAGCTGCCGGCATAACGGTAGTCGTGTCAAAAGTGCAAATATTACATAATGATACGACGTACTATGATGCAAGTATTATACATAGTTATAATATGTTATATCACTTTACGATCACTATGGGACCTCTCTCACGGACACGTTCGGTCAATTAACAATTATTATAAATGTGCACTATTACGAATTGTATATAAAATTGGGAAGTCGGAGTATAAACTTTAACGATGAAATGAATTGACCTTAAAAGTTAGAAATGAATTTATATTTCCAACACTCACACCAATTAGTCTAGCCTAGAAGTAAGCACTGTAGGCTTGTGTTATGGGATACTAGGGTAACTGACAGAATACATATACTGATACATGTTATAAGTATATTTATATAGAAATACTTATTAAACATTAATGACTGTAATACAAATGCTCGTATTTATCACATAAACATCGGCCCCCACCGGGATTCGAATCTCTCGAGTCGGCGACACCTGGAAACCCGGCGTACAAACCACTCGGCCACGGAGGTCGTCAAAGTTAGTAGGGCAAAACATATTTTCTAGATATGGAGCTAAATATCTTTTATGTTCCTTTATAAAGAGACTTTTTACCAAATAACAGTATTATGGTAACGTTTTTTAGATGTAGGACATAGCGGGTTTCCCGCAGGAGTTGGAGCGCCTGTCTGGGGAAGTAACCTTTGCCTTAGATAAGACCACAGTAAAATAACACTAGCTTATGGTGGTGTTGTGCTTCTGTTGGTAGGTAAGGTTCCACGGCTCTATAGGGTAGAGGATTATAATAATAAAGAATAAAAAAAAACTGTTTTTTTTTTGAAGTTATACTTCTTTAGGCGCGTTATGAAAAAATTATGAGAGTGAAATTTTAAGTTGGTCGCTTTAGCGACCAACTTCATGCGTTACTTTTGTGTTTACCGCACATTAAGCAAATCTACCAACAAAATAGAAATAGAATCTCTATTTAGTGGGTGCTAACGACTGCATTGTGAAGGCCTATCAAAAGTATTTATTAATCTGGAACAACGGAACCAAACCATTCTCGCTCCGACCGCCGACCGTGCGCCCCGTCGCACCGCCGCCTCCTTGCTCCGTGCGCCCCGCCGCACAGCTGCCTGCTCCGAGTCGACTCGACGCGCCTGCGCTCATTCGTGAGACCCAAGATTGGACCAGTGGATACCTAGCGGTGTTAACGAAACTGGTCGGCGTAGCCCCGGTACGTCTCGAGCTCTCCTGAGCTCGGAAACCGGAAGACCCGATCCCATTTGCACTTGGGCCTTCCCAAGGGTGACGGTTGTTCCCATATTCGCTAGGAATATCGGAACACATCTCTTACAGCTTCAACCGACCCCCTGCCGCGGGCAGGGGAGTCCACCGCTGTCGTATAGGGTGTTAGGACCTGCGGCTTCACGCCACAGTCAGGGCACTCACATACACATATCACATACACACCAACTCGACACACTACACTAAACTAACATGGACATCACACAGCAAGTACTGTCCCTCTTCTCCGCCCTCGGCCTCACCCTGGATGAGGCCGCCATCAGGGAGCTCGTCGCGAGAGCGCGCCCCATGCGCGACTCGCCCGCCAGCCCCTCCCCCGAACCCCCCCGCCCCGACACCCCCTGCCTCCCCGGGCCCTCGAGCGCGGGCAAGCGCCCCGCCTCGAGCCCGGTCTCGACCTGCGACTCTGACTCGACCATTGTGTCGGCGTCAGACGACTCCGTGTTCACCACTGTGGTGAGCAAGAAGAAGCGGCGCTCCAAGCGCCGCGCAGACACCGCGTCTCCAACGGCGCCCTCTGTCCCTCTCAGCCCTCTCACCCCTCTCACGGTCGCCCAACCGACCGCACAACCCCACACTACTACACACACCACAAAACCACACACTAGGTGCACCGCCGCACCTATCAAGGCAAAGCCGCCGCCGCCCGTCTTCCTGCGCGATAAGGCGCAATGGGCGAAGGTCGCGGACCTTTGCAAAACACACAACATCCATTACACACAGGCGTCGAACACTGGTCACGCCATCAAAATCACAACACCCACCATTGACACGTTCAGGAGCCTCACAAGGCTTCTGACTACAAACAAACTCCCCTATCACACTTACGCTCTCCCCGAAGAGCGCAAAGTCCGCGCGGTACTCAGAGGAGTCCCCTTCGAGCTCTCCAACGAGCTCATTCTGAGCGACTTAACCGACCAAGGCTTCCCAGCCGAGGCAGTGCACAAATTGCACAGCCGGACTGGGAAACAATACCCGTTGGCCCTTGTCATTTTGACCTCGGTCCCGGCCGCTAGGGATATCTTTAAAGGTCCCATCACAGTCTGTGGCCTCGACAATATCAAAGTCGAGGCCCCACATCGGCGAGGCACCCCTGGGCAATGCCACAGGTGCCAATTATATGGCCACGCAGCAGCCAACTGCTCGGCGGCCCCGAGGTGCGTCAAGTGCCTCGTACCCCACCTCACCAAGGAGTGCACCCGCACTCGTGACGCACCCGGGGCACCCGCATGCGTGCTCTGTGGCCAAGAAGGCCACCCGGCCAATTACAGGGGTTGCCCGCGGGCCCCACGCCCCAGGCCCAACACTCACACTCACACAAAGCCAACCACGGCGACAAAAACACACCCACCACCACCTAATAACACCACCACAAACTTCCCGGGGCTACCCAAGGCGGCCGCCCCTCGCAGCCCGGCGCCCCCGACAGCCTGGGGACCAGCCAGGGCCCGCCCAAAACCACACCCACCACAACACACCACACCAACAACACAAGCTAAGCCAGCCCAAGACGTCTCTCTGGCCGAGGACATGGCGCTTATTCGCTCCTCGCTCAAGAGGGTGAATATCGCCGAGATCCACACTCTCGCCGCGAAGCTCCGGCTAGCTAAAACACCACTTGAAAAGGCTATAGCTATAGCCGAACACCCCGAACTCGTTGCCGCGTTCGATTAAATTTTCAATCATTATAACACTGGAAAATAACCAGACTCCGAACACAAACAAAAACACTATACACAAAACACGCGGTGATAACTCAACAAACACCACTGTTGTTTAAATTATGACCGCGCAAAACACTAACATAACAATCACTCAACTAAACCCCGGGCGTACCAAGCCGAAAGGCGCTTCGCTTGTGTCATTTAATACGCGCAGCTTAAAATCCAACCTCAACGAAATTAAATTATTTTTGCAAGATAGGGAACCCGACTTTCTGCTCCTTCAGGAGACTTGGCTCAAACCAACTCAAATGAAGGGGCTGTCGATCCCTAAGTATAAATTAATCCGGAACGACGGTGCCAACGCGCGCGGCGGCACCGCAATTTACTATAGACGCAATCTACACTGCACACCTATACCCACTCCCGCGCTCACAAACATGGAAGCCACCATCTGTAGGCTGGCGATGACAGGACACCAGTCCTTAATCATCGCCTCAGTCTACATTAGATCAGGTACACACCCTCACCGCGCAGACTTCGAAACACTCACTTCATTAGGTACATCAGTCATAATGTTCGGTGACTTTAACTCCAAACACACCGACTGGACATGCGAGACCACCACCACCTCTGGCCGCAGATTACTACACATCACCGAGGAGCTTGGCTATGATGTCATATGTCCCTACGCGCCCACCCACTACCCAGACAATGTACAAAACCGACCCGACGTCCTGGACTTCGCGATCCTTAAAAACGTGTCGCTTCGCCTCAGCTCGATCGAAACGCTCGACGACCTGGGGTCAGATCACAGACCGGTGTCTCTAGTTCTAGGTCCCCAAGACCCACTAGACGCCCCCGCGCCCCCTAAGAGGCTATTCACCAACTGGGACGGATACCGCTCCGCTCTCGAGACCGCTTTAGACTCCCCCGAGTCCCCGTTCCCTAACTCACCGGACAGTCTCGACAGCACCGACAAGATTGACGAAACTATAGAGTCTTTAACTTTACTGGTGACCGAGAAGGCGAAGGAGAACTCGCGGGAGGTTGAGCTGCCAAAGCCCAAGCTCCCGCTGGCCATCCGGAACCTAATCCAAGCCAAAAACGCCGCTCTCCGGAGAGCCAAATTATACCCCACCCCCGAGTATAGGGCTACAGCTAATCGCCTTCAGCGACAAGTTAGGTCCCAATTAGCCGCTCTGAGACACTCCCGTTGGGAGGAACTCATGGCGGACATTACCCCATCCCATCTTGCGTACTATAGAATCGCGAAAGCGCTCCGTAGCGACGTCACCACTCACACCCCCCAGCTCACTCGCCCCGACGGCACCGTCGCCTTCGAAGACGACGAAAAATCTGAGTGTTTTGCAGACAGCATAGCGGCGCAATGCACGCCTAGTACGCAGGAAACTAACCCGCAACATATTCGCGGAGTGGAGGAGGAGGTCCGCCGGCGGGCCGCCCTTCCACTCATTGACAACCCCCTAGACCCCGTCACGACAGACGAACTCAGACAGACCATTAGAAATTTTAAGCAACGCAAGGCCCCGGGCGCCGACGGCATCTCTAACAAGGCGCTCAAGCATTTTCCCATCCAAATGCTAACCTTGCTTGCAATTCTCTTTAACGCATGTTTTGATCTGTGCTACTTCCCAGCCGCCTGGAAAGAAGCAATAGTGATAGGCATCCCCAAACCCGGAAAACCCGCGCACCTCCCCAGTAGCCATCGCCCTATCAGCCTCCTCAAGGCAATGGCGAAACTTTTCGAAAAAACCATACTGACCAGACTAAGAGAGCACCTCCTATCACCATCCGATCCTATTATCATTGACCACCAATTCGGCTTCAGAGCCAAACACTCCTGCCCCCAACAGATCCATCGCATAGTGGAGCACGCCCTAAGCGGCTTCCAACTTAATAAATATAAAACTATTGCAGTCTTCTTCGACGTCGCCAAAGCCTTCGACAAGGTTTGGCACGACGGATTAATCTTTAAATTATATCAATTAGAGTTACCTGACCGCCTAGTTAGGTTAGTAGCCTCTTTTCTATCAAACCGCACCTTCCGCTATAGATACGAAGGTTCACTATCAACGCCCCGCCCACTACGAGCCGGTGTACCGCAGGGGTCCGCTCTCTCCCCCCTGCTATACACAGCGTACACCAATGACATCCCTCAGACCAAGGGTGTCGAGCTCGCTCTCTTCGCGGACGACACGGCCCTCTACTCTAGAGGAGCCAGTACCAATCAAATCATAGCCAAGCTCCAACCGGCAATCACAACACTTGGGAATTGGTTCCGCGATTGGAGAATCGACGTAAATCCGGACAAAAGTTCGGCCATTTGCTTCGATCCCAAGCGCCGCACCAAAACCATACAACACGGTGCGCGGTCTCTGCGAATGCAAGGCATAGCAATACCGTGGCACCGCACAGTCAAATACCTAGGGATCACACTAGACAAAAAACTCACCTTCCGTGCACACATCACACGCGTAGTCGCGAACGCGCGCTTTTATATGAGCCGCCTCCACCCGATGCTCGGTAAATACAGCAAAATGTCACTTCGTAACAAGCGAACGCTTTACAAAGTTTGCATACGCCCGGTCCTCACTTACGCGTCACCAGTGTTCGCACACGCGGACGAAGCGATTTTGAACAAACTTCAAGTGCTTCAAAATCGCTTCTGCCGCATAGCCACAGGGGCCCCGTGGTACGTCCGCAACGCGGACCTCCACAGGGACCTTCAACTCGACACAATTCAAACACACCTCACAGAGTGCTCGGAACGGTTCTTCAAAGCTGCAGAAGAGCACTCTAACACACTCATTAGATCGGCGTCGGGATACGCTCCACACACTCCATCTCGATTCAGGCCCCGCAGGCCCAAACACGCACTCACAGCCACACACAATAAACTCACGCGCGATCTCGCGGCCCTCTTGGCCGCTGAGGATCCAACACCCGCGATGAGTCCCCCCCGCCCCCCCGACACAGAGAGGTTCGATTCCTCTCAGTCCCCTCCCGTTTCAAGTGCACATCTGAGTGCACTTGTCCTCTAAGCGCATTTTGCGTTATTTTAAACTATGCACTAGTTTAAACTAACGCAGCGCCGCATCATCCCCCTCTCGGGGGGTGATCGCTTCAGATGAAGCTTGTAAGGCCCTTCTGGCCATAAGCATGAATAAAGGGTGTTTTTTAGTCAGTAGGAGTCTGACATAACCCTACAGCCGGCTGTAGGGTATCCATGAGGATTTCTCACCCTCTCCCCCGCCTGGGAGGAAACAAAAAAAAAAAAAAACGGAACCAAAGCGCGATTCAGGAGACTACAGCGCCATCTCTTGACCATTGGTGTAGTAGAACCAAAAACCACATCTTTATTTTTTGTAATAAAGTAACAGTTATAGGTATTCATATTTATAATATTTATCCACATGTTTCTAGTTTCTATAATCGGAATACGTGTTTGAGTTTCATACAAGTGCAAATCACATATGTTCTAATAAATTATATTCAGTAGCGATTTTATTTGAATATTTTGATTATTTATTTATTTTTTCAAATTAAAACTGAACTTTATTCACTGTGTCCTTTTCCAGACTTTTTATTAATTTATTGTAATTAATTATTTGCATGCAATTAAAAACTAATTTTAAACGATGCCAAAGAAGGATAACTTCTCACGCGCCTACATAAGTACACGCACCCATATTTTATTTGACTAAACGTAACAATACAGTAGCATTGACTGTGGGTCCCACACCAGGAAAAACCTGTATCGTGGGCACCCTAATATAATAAATAGGATGGCGTCACATTAATAATTTATATGTAATTATTATTTATAACAAAACAAACGTTATGAAATCAATTAAAAAATACTAAATGAAAATCAATATTGTATGTACGTGTATGTCTGTCTATGTGTGTTTGCGTGCGTGTGTGTGTTGGTGTGTGCGTACGTGCGTATGTGTGCATGTGTGTGTGCGTGTGCGTTAGAGTATATGTGTATATGGAGAAGAATAGATATAGTATGGGATAGGAATGTATCGATGAGATGTTGGTCTTATTTTATGTTTTATGATGTTGGAATTAATTTCACGTATAGGTGACTTAGATCTAAGAAAAAAAAACACGAAAGGTAAAGAAAAATACATAGCCTGAACTAGGAATATCCTGTGTTTCAGGCAAAAAGATCTTAACTACTTTAAATAATCAAAAGCACAATAAAACAATAACAAAAACAAAAAATATTAAATCTACTTAATATTAATTCTGTATGACATGCAAAATTCAGCGTACATTGCAGAGTTGTGAACTGGGTCAATATCGGTCATTTGTTCTTTCTGTTTATTCGTATTTATTTAACATACATATTGGTGTCCGCATTAATAATTGAGTTTAGGTTGGTATTGGGTTGGGTCAGGGTAGGTAATGGTCCGAGTGATATTTTTTGTATCGTAAGCGTCTTTAGGCTCGCAAGCGTCTATAGGCAATGGTGGCCGCTCACCACCAGGCGGGCCAGAAACGAATAAAGATTTAATTTTTGTTTTGATTGGCAGAACATGTTCTAAGAATTGGAGTGCCCGCTTGGAGAGTAACCTGCACCACACAGAAAACCACATTTGTTGTACACCAAACCAGGGTAGGTTCCTTCTATTAAGTGTTTAACACCTAAGAAGGAACCACTCTTCCATAGCATCATTAATATATCTTATGGTAAGGTCTTCATTTTATTTCATTGGAATTTTAAAACATTATAAAAAAGTAAATTATAATTTATATAAGCGGTTGAGTGTGTGTCTGTATGCGTGTGTATGTGTGTGTGCGTGTTCGTGTGTGTGCATGTGCGTGAGTGTGACGAGTGTACGTGAGTATGTGTGGACAAAATTGTCTTAATAAAATCGTCACCTTGCCGTATTATACTTTTGCAGTATTGGTCTTTGTAATTAGACCCAACTTACGTTATGTATGCTTTTAAAAACCTTGTTGAAGTCGCACTATCTAACGTCATATATTTATTTTTGGTATTACATATCGTAACTTAATAATAACATAATTAACAAATATACTATTGTCTAATACTAGCTTAAAACAAAAAAATACTTTAACAATGAAATGTATATTTATATTACTGTCTTGCCAAAAAAGTGCAGGCCGCTTCTCGAGACACGCCGCACTTAACGATATCATACGCCGGTCCCTTGCCACCGTCAACGTGCCAAGTCTACTTGAGCCGACTGTTATTGCAACAGACGATGGCAAGAGACCGGACGGTATGTTTTTACTTCCATGGAAGATGGGTCGGGTACTGGTATGGGATGCAACCTGTTCAGACACGCTGGCCCCTTCCCAACTACATGGAACCAACAACAGAGCTGGTGCGGCTTGTAAAGCGGCTGAAACTGCTAAGGCATGCAAATACAGGGGAATAGGCTCCGAATATGATTTCGTCCCATTCGGTGTCGTGAACCTTGGTTCGTGGGGTCCTAGCGCTATAATATTTTTTAAAGAAACAGCAAAAAGATTAGTCGACATCACAGGAGACCGAAGAGCTGGCAGCTACCTTGGACAAAGAATTAGTCTAGCTATTCAAAGTGGGAACGCTGCCAGTATCTTCGGAGCCTTGCCTAAAGGGACTCCTTTTAATAATGTATTTTAGTTATTATATTTTATTTTTTAAGGTTTTTAGGTTTACATTCATTGTTGTAATATATTTTTTGTTTTAAGCTAGTATTACTTACATTTATATACTGTTACATCAGATAAATATTCTTTGATTTTTTTGTAATTTGATTTTAATTGTGTTATTAACGTAATTTGTTGTGACTAATTAATATTGATTCATCATTTTTTTTTATAATTATGTATGTTGACATTTTTCGATTGAAATTTTTCTTATAATGCATTATTTTTAACCGGGACACTGTTAATTGATTGTATTTTTTTTATCTTAGTTATAAGGTTTTTTCATTGACAGTTTACCAGCATTTTATGCTTCTATTCCATAAAATCGTCACCTGCGTCATAACGCACGTGGTGTTCACCTATAATTATAATAACATTTAGCTTAAGCACTTTATGATTACCTGCTTGATTGTTGTGTCAATGTTTATTATGTTGATGATCAAATAAATTAAATAAGAAAATATAATAAAAAACCTATCTAGTGAACTGCTTATTATGCAAACACAATTTGATGACAGGTTTGACCCTTAACTGTGGGGCTTTGAGAATAACATTTTTTTACCATTTTAGCATATGTAATTGAAACATAAGGCATTCATATTCAATCAAAGCTACGCAGAAAGCTATCTACTTATGTTTTAAATCTTTTATATGCACTCAGAGCCGACCTTGGAGTACCATCCACTCTCCCACCTTAAGTACCAGCACTTATCTCGTAAGCTGAGTGGATTAACTTAAAGCTATTAGGTTAATAGGTGAGGAGATCGATGGCGCAAGTGGTTAACGCGATCAGCTGCGATCGTTGAAGTTAAGCAACTTTTGCAGTGGTCGGTCATTGGATGGGTGACCAAAAATTTACTATCTCAGGCACGTTAAGCTGTTGGTCTCGGCTGCATCTGCAGTCGTTAGCACCCATCAATCCGCACTGGGCCAGCGTGGTGGGTCATGGCAAAATCTCCCTATT
This sequence comes from Chilo suppressalis, assembly GCA_902850365.2. Classification (NCBI taxonomy): domain Eukaryota; kingdom Metazoa; phylum Arthropoda; class Insecta; order Lepidoptera; family Crambidae; genus Chilo; species Chilo suppressalis. Next base: position 20,814,411 of record OU963914.1, on the reverse strand, counting down.
CCATCCATAGGGAAGGCCTGTGCCCCAGCAGTGGGGACATTAATAGGCTGATGATGATGATTAAATTACTTGTGCACTTGTAACATGGGTGACGAAACTGTGATGCTGCTCACTAACATCTGTGGAGAAGCAATTACTGTAAAAGTCATTACACCTATATTACTTTGTAAAAAATAATTGTTAGATATAAAAATGCATAAAGTAAAAATAATTAATTATTGTAATGAGCGTAGGAAATACCTAATTTCCTACGCTCGTATTTAAGTGCTATTATTTTTATAATTTTTACGAGGACGACGTCATTCTCGCTCAGACCGCGGACCGTGCGCCACGTCGCACCGCCGCCTCCCTGCTCCGTGCGCCCCGCCGCACAGCTGCCTGCTCCGAGTCGACTCGACGCGCCTGCGCTCATACGTGAGATCCAAGATTGGACCAGTGGATACCTAGCGGTGTTAACGAAACTGGTCGGCGTAGCCCCGGTACGTCTCGAGCTCTCCTGAGCTCGGAAACCGGAAGACCCGATCCCATTTGCACTTGGGCCTTCCCAAGGGTGACGGTTGTTCCCATATTCGCTAGGAATATCGGAACACATCTCTTACAGCTTCAACCGACCCCCTGCCGCGGGCAGGGGAGTCCATCGGTGTCGCATAGGGTGTTAGGACCTGTGGCTTCACGCCACAGTCAGGGCACACCTACACACACTATACTACCACAACCTACACACACACCTACACACAAACACATGACAATGGACATTACACAACAGGTACTGTCCCTATTCTCCGCCCTCGGCCTCACCCTGGATGAGGCCGCCATCAGGGAGCTCGTCGCGAGAGCGCGCCCCATGCGCGACTCGCCCGCCAGCCCCTCCCCCGAACCCCCCCGCCCCGACACCCCCTGCCTCCCCGGGCCCTCGAGCGCGGGCAAGCGCCCCGCCTCGAGCCCGGTCTCGACCTGCGACTCTGACTCGACCATTGTGTCGGCGTCAGACGACTCCGTGTTCACCACTGTGGTGAGCAAGAAGAAGCGGCGCTCCAAGCGCCGCGCAGACACCGCGTCTCCAACGGCGCCCTCTGTCCCTCTCAGCCCTCTCACCCCTCTCACGGTCGCCCAACCGACCGCACAAACCCACTCAACATCACACAACACTACAAAACCACACAATAGGTGCACCGCCGCACCTATCAAGGCAAAGCCGCCGCCGCCCGTCTTCCTGCGCGATAAGGCGCAATGGGCAAAGGTCGCGGACCTTTGCAAAGCTCAGAACATAAATTACACACAGGCGTCGAACACTGGTCACGCCATTAAAATCACCACACCCACAATCGACACATTTAGGAGCCTCACAAGGCTACTAACCACTCACACAATCCCTTACCACACATACGCCCTCCCCGAGGAGCGCAAAGTCCGCGCGGTACTCAGAGGAGTCCCCTTCGAGCTCTCCAATGAGCTCATTCTAAACGACCTAACCGATCAAGGCTTCCCAGCCGAGGCAGTGCACAAGTTGCACAGCCGGACTGGGAAGCAATACCCGTTGGCTCTTGTCATTTTGACCTCGGTCCCGGCAGCTAGGGACATTTTTAAAGGTCCCATCACAGTCTGTGGCCTCGACAATATCAAAGTCGAGGCCCCACACCGGCGAGGCACCCCTGGGCAATGCCACAGGTGCCAATTATATGGCCACGCAGCAGCCAACTGCTCGGCGGCCCCGAGGTGCGTCAAGTGCCTCGTACCCCACCTCACTAAGGAGTGCACCCGCACTCGTGACGCACCCGGGGCACCCGCATGCGTGCTGTGTGGCCAAGAAGGCCACCCGGCCAATTACAGGGGTTGCCCGCGGGCCCCACGCCCCAGGCCCAACACTCACACTCACACAAAGCCAACCACGGCTACAAAAACACACCCACCACCACCACCTAATAACACCACCACAAACTTCCCGGGGCTACCCAAGGCGGCCGCCCCTCGCAGCCCGGCGCCCCCGACAGCCTGGGGACCAGCCAGGGCCCGCCCAAAACCACACCCACCACAACACACCACACCAACAACACAAGCTAAGCCAGCCCAAGACGTTTCTCTGGCCGAGGACATGGCGCTTATTCGCTCCTCGCTCAAGAGGGTGAATATCGCCGAGATCCACACTCTCGCCGCGAAGCTCCGGCTAGCTAAAACACCACTTGAAAAGGCTATAGCTATAGCCGAACACCCCGAACTCGTTGCCGCGTTCGATTAATTTTTTCATTATAACACTGGAAAATAACCAGACTCCGAACACAAACAAAAACACTATACACAAAACACGCGGTGATAACTCAAACAAACACCACTGTTGTTTAAATTATGACCGCGCAAAACACTAACATAACAATCACACAACTGAACCCCGGGCGTACCAAGCCGAAAGGCGCTTCGCTTGTGTCATTTAATACGCGCAGCTTAAAATCCAACCTCAACGAAATTAAATTATTTTTGCAAGATAGGGAACCCGACTTTCTGCTCCTTCAGGAGACTTGGCTCAAACCAACTCAAATGAAGGGGCTGTCGATCCCTAAGTATAAATTAATCCGGAACGACGGTGCCAACGCGCGCGGCGGCACCGCAATTTACTATAGACGCAACCTACACTGCACACCTATACCCACTCCCGCGCTCACAAACATGGAAGCCACCATCTGTAGGCTGGCGATGACAGGACACCAGTCCTTAATCATCGCCTCAGTCTACATTAGATCAGGTACACACCCTCACCGCGCAGACTTCGAAACACTCACTTCATTAGGTACATCAGTCATAATGTTCGGTGACTTTAACTCCAAACACACCGACTGGACATGCGAGACCACCACCACCTCTGGCCGCAGATTACTACACATAACCGAGGAGCTTGGCTATGATGTCATATGTCCCTACGCGCCCACCCACTACCCAGACAATGTACAAAACCGACCCGACGTCCTGGACTTCGCGATCCTTAAAAACGTGTCGCTTCGCCTCAGCTCGATCGAAACGCTCGACGACCTGGGGTCAGATCACAGACCGGTGTCTCTAGTTCTAGGTCCCCAAGACCCACTAGACGCCCCCGCGCCCCCTAAGAGGCTATTCACCAACTGGGACGGATACCGCTCCGCTCTCGAGACCGCTTTAGACTCCCCCGAGTCCCCGTTCCCTAACTCACCGGACAGTCTCGACAGCACCGACAAGATTGACGAAACTATAGAGTCTTTAACTTTACTGGTGACCGAGAAGGCGAAGGAGAACTCGCGGGAGGTTGAGCTGCCAAAGCCCAAGCTCCCGCTGGCCATCCGGAACCTAATCCAAGCCAAAAACGCCGCTCTCCGGAGAGCCAAATTATACCCCACCCCCGAGTATAGGGCTACAGCAAATCGCCTTCAGCGACAAGTTAGGTCCCAATTAGCCGCTCTGAGACACTCCCGTTGGGAGGAACTCATGGCGGACATTACCCCATCCCATCTTGCGTACTATAGAATCGCGAAAGCGCTCCGTAGCGACGTCACCACTCACACCCCCCCGCTCACTCGCCCCGACGGCACCGTCGCCTTCGAAGACGACGAAAAATCTGAGTGTTTTGCAGACAGCATAGCGGCGCAATGCACGCCTAGTACGCAGGAAACTAACCCGCAACATATTCGCGGAGTGGAGGAGGAGGTCCGCCGGCGGGCCGCCCTTCCACTCATTGACAACCCCCTAGACCCCGTCACGACAGACGAACTCAGACAGACCGTTAGAAATTTTAAGCAACGCAAGGCCCCGGGCGCCGACGGCATCTCTAACAAGGCGCTCAAGCATTTTCCCATCCAAATGCTAACCTTGCTTGCAATTCTCTTTAACGCATGTTTTGATCTGTGCTACTTCCCAGCCGCCTGGAAAGAAGCAATAGTGATAGGCATCCCCAAACCCGGAAAACCCGCGCACCTCCCCAGTAGCCATCGCCCTATTAGCCTCCTCAAGGCAATGGCGAAACTTTTCGAAAAAACCATACTGACCAGACTAAGAGAGCACCTCCTATCACCATCCGATCCAATTATCATTGACCACCAATTCGGCTTCAGAGCCAAACACTCCTGCCCCCAACAGATCCATCGCATAGTGGAGCACGCCCTAAGCGGCTTCCAACTTAATAAATACAAAACTATTGCAGTCTTCTTCGACGTCGCCAAAGCCTTCGACAAGGTTTGGCACGACGGATTAATCTTTAAATTATATCAATTAAAATTACCTGACCGCCTAGTTAGGTTAGTAGCCTCTTTTCTATCAAACCGCACCTTCCGCTATAGATACGAAGGTTCACTATCAACGCCCCGCCCACTACGAGCCGGTGTACCGCAGGGGTCCGCTCTCTCCCCCCTGCTATACACAGCGTACACCAATGACATCCCTCAGACCAAGGGTGTCGAGCTCGCTCTCTTCGCGGACGACACGGCCCTCTACTCTAGGGGAGCCAGTACCAATCAAATCATAGCCAAGCTCCAACCGGCAATCACAACACTTGGGAATTGGTTCCGCGATTGGAGAATCGACGTAAATCCGGACAAAAGTTCGGCCATTTGCTTCGATCCCAAGCGCCGCACCAAAACCATACAACACGGTGCGCGGTCTCTGCGAATGCAAGGCATAGCAATACCGTGGCACCGCACAGTCAAATACCTAGGGATCACACTAGACAAAAAACTCACCTTCCGTGCACACATCACACGCGTAGTCGCGAACGCGCGCTTTTATATGAGCCGCCTCCACCCGATGCTCGGTAAATACAGCAAAATGTCACTTCGTAACAAGCGAACGCTTTACAAAGTTTGCATACGCCCGGTCCTCACTTACGCGTCACCAGTGTTCGCACACGCGGACGAAGCGATTTTGAACAAACTTCAAGTGCTTCAAAATCGCTTCTGCCGCATAGCCACAGGGGCCCCGTGGTACGTCCGCAACGCGGACCTCCACAGGGACCTTCAACTCGACACAATTCAAACACACCTCACAGAGTGCTCGGAACGGTTCTTCAAAGCTGCAGAAGAGCACTCTAACACACTCATTAGATCGGCGTCGGGATACGCTCCACACACTCCATCTCGATTCAGGCCCCGCAGGCCCAAACACGCACTCACAGTCACACACAATAAACTCACGCGCGATCTCGCGGCCCTCTTGGCCGCTGAGGATCCAACACCCGCGATGAGTCCCCCCCGCCCCCCCGACACAGAGAGGTTCGATTCCTCTCAGTCCCCTCCCGTTTCAAGTGCACATCTGAGTGCACTTGTCCTCTAAGCGCATTTTGCGTTATTTTAAACTATGCACTAGTTTAAACTAACGCAGCGCCGCATCATCCCCCTCTCGGGGGGTGACCGCTTCAGATGAAGCTTGTAAGGCCCTTCTGGCCATAAGCATGAATAAAGGGTGTTTTTTAGTCAGTAAGAGTCTGACATAACCCTACAGCCGGCTGTAGGGTATCCATGAGGATTTCTCACCCTCTCCCCCGCCTGGGAGGAAACAAAAAAAAAAAAAAAAATATAATTTTTATTTTTTAAGCATGTAAATGCTCGGGACTCGTACCCGCACCCTTCGCTATCCCGGCAAATGCACTGACCAATTATGCGCGGCCCTGACGGCCTGAGTTTTCTAGTAATATTTTCTTTAGAATTAAACATCGAGCAGTTACATGATTAAAATTATTTCTTCTTTCAAACGTTTAATTCTTGCAAAGGTATTCATTTGACATTGTGGGTTACCTACAATGCGAAGAGATGGCGCTGCCTTGCAGCTTAAGAAAGGCTAGAAAGAATTCGACACAGCCATCAGGGCTGCGGTATCATAACGCGGAAGAAACCCTAAACGGAGATCCCGCGGCTTCGCACTAAGCAGCTTAGAGGGTATTCGCAGGGTTTTTTAGAGGATATTATTCCGTAAAGCGCCCGTAAGAGTTACGGGGTCCTCAGTGGGTAGCCACTGTGGGGGCCTGTAAAGCTTGCGGGAGTCAGGTGTGAGGTCCGTTGGGCGGTGTGCCTCTTAAAGGCGCCATCGTCTGTAAACAGGTTTTGCCTGCGTTAACAAAAAAAAGGGCTGCGGTATCATAATTGGTCAGTGCATTCGCCCGAATAACGAAGGATTCGAGTCCCGTCTGCTGCCTGGATAGCGTGGATTTTTTCTACCATATTTTTTTTCAAATTAATAAATTGTTTGAAATGAAGCGTATTCTGTGTTTTTTTTTCTTTATAACATATTCTTATATGTGCAGCATAGTGAACTATTTGCGTTCGCATTGGTGTAGAGGAAATTAGTCATTCTTGGGTATGTTTAATATCTACAAATAAACCTTTCGTAATTTTCAATCACCTAAACTATAGATGAAAACTGCATGAAAATCCGTTGATAAGTCTTTGTGTGAAAGTGTGTCTGCTCTGTTATCTCTTTAAGCTTAAACTGTGGAACCTTTCACCCTCGAAATCATCCTTAAGGTAGTGAAACAAATATTTCCACGTAGACGGAGTCACGGGCTCCCGTGACCCGTGGCTAATGTTATTATTTATATAGACGCGGCTAGAGTGTTGCCAGGCGTTCGGACAAAGCTGGACATAGTAAGGCTTTATGATTGCGAGTCCGGCCAAAATAAAAGGTGTCTGGCTTTTTGGAGTTTACTCCTTAAGAATCGATTTGCATATATAAGGGGCCCGGTATGAGAAAAATGTGAGGAGTGAAATCTATCGATGAATGACCTCGTTACGTTTTTGGTGCGCATCCTATGTCACGCAACTTTGACAAACAAAAATGACGGATTGACATTAATAAAAATTTTAAAATCTGAACTGAATTCAGATATTGTTTATGATAGAGCAACGGGGACAACGAGGTATAGTACAACCATTGATGCGGTATTTTCGAGATTCGTGAACCACGTATCTACGAACGTCCATGTGTCCTATTTTAGTTACCATAAACCACTTGTCACTGTAATTAATAATGCAGACAATGTAGATTTAATAATAATTTAAAAAAATGATAATAGTCTGATAATAATAATTACATAATTTAGCAACATTCCTAATGATATATTTATGCACATCTGAAATTGACTATTGTAAAAAGTTTAATGTAAAATATTTCGTCGATTAGTTATAATAAATGTATATGAAATGAATAAATATATATTTATATATGTATATTATTTTCATTAATTTGTTAATTTACCCTTTCATACAGTATCAATCTTTTTTAAATTTTATTTACCTTTTTTGCGTCTGGTTAGACTATCGAACTTAAGGAGTTAACTCCAGTCATGCGTCGGAGCTGACACACACATTTTTTTACATTTCATTGATCGCAAGCGAGTTGACTGTCGGTCGTTTTAACATATGTTTTTTGTGGTACCCAATATTACCGAGCAACAAAATCCTTAATAATGTAGGGTGTCCACCCTTTTTACCCAAATGTTTGGCGAAACTGGATGTTCTGTCCGGCTATTAGGTTAGGAGCCCTGGCAACCCCAGACGCGACGGATAACTTTATTTTATAACATCAACTGATAACCGTACGTGGGCAATTAGTTATTACAATAACGTTTACGTTAAGTGTTCTGTTGAAACGTGTCATTCTCACACCCTCGTTAGTAATTGGTATTTAAATCGAAACGACAATTATGACAATTGAAATGATAATTGCAATTTTGATGATCTGTAGTGTCACGTCTGTATAACGGGATCGGACACAGTATAGATATAGGGACACAGTAAGGTATGCAAGCAGTAACTCGATTTAGAAATCAGAAAAAAAATATATCTATATTCAAATTGGATGTACAGTACGACTCTTTTGAATAGTCCAAAAATTTTTTTCCCTACCACTCGTTATTGGACATATTTTTAGCTGCGGAGAAAAACGAGCGAAAAAAATTCCACAACATTAAAAGTATAATGTAACAACATTTACAAATCATCATGTTGTTACAACGTCAATACAATTATGATTTATTTAATATAGAAAACCTGTTAAAATGATTGGAACAGTTCAAACCCAAGCATTTTTGTCTGTAATATAATCAGACACTTTGTAATAAGCTTTTTTAATAAGCGTTTTTTTTTATAATATCTTTAAATTTATTTATGGCTAACTCTTGGATATTGCTTGGGACTTTATTGTATAAGCGAACACAAAGACCTTTAAATGAATTATTAATTATGTGAAGCCTAGTAGCACGTAAATTTAGTTTATTTTTGTTTCTTGTATTAAGTGTGTGAACATCACTGTTTTTAAGAAACAAATTAATATTTTTTCTTACAAGTAATAAATTTTCGTATATGTGTTGTGATGCGACCGTCATTATTCCAAATTCTTTAAACTTATCTCTTAATGATTTATTAACTTTAAGATTATAAATTAATGGAATAGCTCTCTTTATAATAGATTAAATACAAACGTTCAATATGGTAGGGGTGCCCAAGCCGGGATTACTGGATTTACTCAAACACAAAATTTTGGAATTACGCCACTACGTACTAGGTTTTGTTATGAATTTTTACTATCTGAACAGCCATTGCAATACGTACGAACAAGGCATCAGCCCCGTTACATTACAGTAGTGTTTGACAGTAGTCTGACAGTTAATGTCGATATATCGCTTTATCATATCCCGTTTCGGTGGTCATGCTAGAGGGGCAGGAGTTCAATAATAACACACAGAGAGGAGATAGTTAATAATATAATTCTAGAAATTCTACTTTTCCTACTATTCTTACTAATATTATTAATGCGAAAGTGAGTTTATATGTTTACTACGCTTATACGTTTTCTCACACAAACACATAAATATCTATCTGCAAACATATAAATATATATTGAATCGTTAACATTTTATTAGATTGTTTATTAAATAAATATATAATACAGATAATCGTAATTATATTATTCTTAGACTCAAGTGGTTAAACCTGATTTTTATATAAAATTTAATCTCATTAGAGAGGAGGCATATCTAGATGTAAAGCATTTTTGAAGTTATACTTCTTTAGGCGCGTTATGAAAAAATGATGAGAATGAAATTTTAAGATGCGCGCGCATCACTGTAACACAAAATTTTAACAGCATGAAGTTGGTCTGCCAACTTCATGCGTTAATTTTGTGTTTACCGCACATTAAGAAAATCTACCAACAAAATAGAAATAGAATCTCTATTTAGTGGGTGCTAAAGACTGCATTGTGAAGGCCTATCAAAAGTATTTATTAATCTGGAACAACGGAACCAAAGCGCGATTCAGGAGACTACAGCGCCATCTCTTGACCATTGGTGTAGTAGAACCAAAAACCACGTCTTTATTTTTTGTAATAAAGTAATAGTTATAGGTATTCAGATTTATAATATCAAAAGTATTTATTAATCTGGAACAACGGAACCAAAGCGCGATTCAGGAGACTACAGCGCCATCTCTTGACCATTGGTGTAGTAGAACCAAAAACCACATCTTTATTTTTTGTAATAAAGTAACAGTTATAGGTATTCATATTTATAATATTTATCCACATGTTTCTAGTTTGTATATTCGGAATACGTGTTTGAGTTTCATACAAGTGCAAATCACATATGTTCTAATAAATTATATTCAGTAGCGATTTTAATTGAATATTTTGATTATTTATTTATTTTTTCAAATTAAAACTGAACTTTATTGACTGTGTCCTTTTCCAGACTTTTTATTAATTTATTGTAATTAATTATTTGCGTGCAATTAAAAACTAATTTTTAACGATGCCAAAGAAGGATAACTTCTCACGCGCCTACATAAGTACACGCACCCATTTTTTTTATTGACTTTTTCATTCTTTTAAGCTTCTTTTAAGTCATACTTATTACACAATGTTTAAACGCTTATGTATCGAGTCCTGCGTTTTGAATAATTGTTTAATTAAGATGAGACCATTGTTGTTGGGTTAACATTTAGTTATACAGTTTAGTATAAACTAATCTAAGTTGAAATAAAAAATTGTTCAACTTGAGAGAAGCTTAGGTTATTACTTAAATTTTATGTATATTCATTCTTTGTAGCCTGGCAAAAGACTGTGCGCCGTGACGCGTTACATAACGAAGCGGTTTACCCTCCCAATAAGAAGTTATCACGTCAGAAATACAACTACTGTTTCAGCTAACGTTATACTGTGGTGTAGCGATGCGATGAAGCAATGAGTGATACGTCGCGACGGAGTTCGTTATTGCCCATCAAATAAGCCAGATCGAGTCGACTCACACGCCCCCATGATCGCGCCACAATCACAATCACTGCCTGCGCACGCGCCGGTTTAAATGTCATCAAAAATACAACATGGCGCATCACGTCCTACTTTTTAAACGTCCTTTTTCACAATCGCATCATGAATTAGGAAACGTCGCTATGTTGTTTTGCAATAATTTGTAACAGGTTTTCTGTACCTTTCACCCAAAAAACGAAATGTTCTGCTCATTAAACTTATTGCTAAATCATAAAATCGTTTATAGTTTTTAAAGATGAGTCTATATTTCCACAACTTACAAAACTTTATCATTTTTTTCACTGGTTTTATCTCCTCTCACCGCTCTCCTTATTATATAATGCCTGCGGACTTTCAACATTTTTGAACTGAATTGTAGGCCGGCAAGGTGAGGATGGCTGGAGTTGTAGGTAGAACTGCTGTACCACCAGCTATCTTAGCATTTGGACTCTACCGTCACTTAACATCAGGTGAGGTGGAGATTCTTTAAAAAACATAAAAATTATACTATAATTACTATTTCTTCTTTCAAATGTTTAATATTGTAAAAGTATTCATTTGACACTGTGGGTTACTTATAATGCGAAGAGATGGCGCTGTTTTGCAGCTTAAGAATGGCTAGAAGAATTTCGACGCGGTCCGTGAGGGCGGCGGTAGCATAATTGATCAGTGCATTCGCCCGGATTGCGAAGGGTGCGGGTTCGAGTCCCGTCTGCTGCCTGGTCCGCGTCGATTTTTTTCTAGTTATATTTTCTTTAGATTTAAACATCAAGCAGTTACATGCTTTAAAAATAATAAAAATTATATATTTGACTAATCCATCCTTGACCTATAGTAGAGGTAGCTCCCCTACATGTAACCTGAAGATGATTTTATTTTTTCACCGTCTGCCCGATCGTGTGGAATAGCGTTGAATAGGTCCTTTAAATTTACTTAAAAATATTTCTCGAAATTTTATTCTACCATTTTGTCGGCATGATTTATATACTTATATCCACAAAATTACAGCTCTCTAGTGCGTACAGTCTCCATTAAATCCGGGGACGGGACATGACGAAACTATAAGGGTTCCTTATCAGGACTACGGAACCCTAACAAAAAAGGATTTAGTTATAATTTTATTTTAAAGCATATAACTGCTTGATGTTTAAATCTAAAGAAAATAAAACTAGTAGAAAGTTATATTTAAAGCCGCGGTAGCATAATTGGTCTGTGCATTATCCGCGTGGATTTTTTTCTAGTTATATTTTCTTTAAAAAAGGATTGGTTGGTGTGCAGTCTGTTTAAAATTGTATCTTACTTTTAGAGACTTTGATCGTCAATCTTAAGTGTCAATGGCGGTAATTGAGCAAACTTACGTTAGTGCAAGGTTACGCATGCGCAAACAAAGCCTGTTTGCATTTATTGTCAGATAATCCGGCGTTAGTATTCACGCGACGCTTGTATCTACCGATTTGCGACACACGACATTGAATCGGCTTTAATAGACAATCCAATAAGGTATTTCAATTATGGAATGTTTATTTTTATTTTGCAGAGCGTCTTGTAAATTTCAACAACCTTTCTAAATATACCTATGGGAAGAGTTGTGTTGGAATTCTTTACCCGCGCACGTGTTCCCCCTTCTTACAATCTGGGGTCCTTTAAAAGAGGCGTGAATAAGCATTTCTGCAGGCCGGCAAGGTGAGAATGGTTGGTGTGGAAGTTTATAACTGCTGTACCAGCTATTTTCGCTGGACTTTATCACCACTTAACTTCAGGTGGGATAGAGTCGTTTGCCTTTCTGTGTATATATAAAAAAGAAGGAACCTGATGTCGCAGTAAAATTATCTATTAGCTTGCAGAAGCTTGCAATCACATTATTTCAGGGAGTTTCAGGCAGTTGTCCCACTCGCCAGCGAAGAAGCGAATAATAAATTTTCTAGATCAAGAACCGAACGATAGATATATACAGGACAAAAGATCTCTTTTGTTTAGACGAAATGTATATTAATAATAATAATATTTTTTTTCAGATATCCATAGAAATGTTAGTAACAATCAAACCTTAGAAACTATGTTAGTACATTTTAAAAACAAGGTTATTTCATATATATACATTCTGAGGCACCGGTCACATGATCATGTGTATGTACCCAGTGCCTCAGAATAGCAAACTCCGGTTTTTTGCTATAACATCGATCATTATCTAGCAATCTTCTATATACAGGGCGTCCCGGGGCAACCTCACACGGAGGGAAAGTATATTAAATATTGAAGATAGAATATTTTACTGAAAGAAGACATCATTTTATTTTTAATAATAACTAGAACTGCATTCACAGTTTTTTTTAAAAATCTCCTTTTACACCTGGGAATCAAACTCGTGAAATTTTGAAAAAAAAAAACACAACTCATTTTATAAGCATTATTTTTTGTTAATGGAACACATAAATTTTCAAGCGTCTGTTCTTTTTTTTGAGTTTTGAAAGAAAGAAAGAAAGAAATTTTTTTTATTGACCATAAAAAAAAAAAAAAATACAAATAAAAAGCACAGATAACAAACAGGTCAACTAGGTCCCTGCCTCAGCACAATGCCACAACGACACCAAGGCCGCTGCGGCGCTGATATTCTGGCAGGGCCTAAGGTTGACGTGAATAACAGATTAATAAACGACACAAACACGATTAACAATACCACAAACAAAAAATAAAAAAATAAAAACAATAAATAAAAATGAAAAGAAATATATATGCAGAGGCTGAGTATTTTTTTTCCTTTTCCTTTGCCTTAACACATTAAAATAATTAAAAAATAAAATTTCATCATCTAAAGTCTGTGGAAAGGTGGAAAGATAGCTGTGCATGACTAATTTTAATATTCTAATAAAATAGAAGCTCAGTTGTTGGTACAATATTGCTATGAGTAAGTTTGTTTCTCTGGAATACCTATCCATCAATAGCAAACACAGATAAAGGGTGAAATCCAGTAGGTATGTACATTCAATCGTAAACAATATCAATAATCAGCAACTTAAATGAATTAAAAAGTGCAATTCCAGTACAAATGTGTGCATTCATCCACAGCCTTGCCAAGCACCAACGCGGTGGCAACAAAGAAAGATGGACGGCGTGTGTCCTTTATTGATGAGGCTCAAATGCAATGCATAACAACAGGTGTATTAACGTTCCCTCAACAATCACTCAGTGCTGGCTAATACCGGAACGAACCGCCGCAAAACGTGGAGTGAAAAACAAGACAGTGAGTCGTGCAATCTATAACAATAGCTGCATTTGTAACAGATATATTTTAATGTGCTTTTTGAATGTGTGTATTGTTTTTAGATCACGCACTGGCGGCGGGAGGTCGTTCCAGCATTTTGTGGCTGCAAATCTAAAAGATCCACGAAACGCTGCTGTTCGGTGCTTCATGGTTGTAAAGACAAGCCCACACTGCCTAACTGGGTATCTACTCTGATCACGCATCCATCTAAGTTTATCATAAAGATACTTTGGCCTTCCCTTGTCCAGAACATTAAATAATAAAGTAGCTAAATGAAGCTTCCTCCTTGCCTCCATTTTTAACAATTTTGCAGTGTTCAAGAAGGGAGTTACATGTGAACGAGGAGGTACATAAAAACAGAACCGAGCGCAGGCATTTTGCACACGTTGAATAAGCTTACTTGTTCTGGACATGAGGCAGGGTCCAAAAACTGTATCGCAGTAGTTCATCTTAGACAAAACGAGCATTTCACACAACTTGATTCTCAGCTCTTGACAAAGATATGGCCTAATTTTGTACAGCAACTTTAACCTATAGAAACAGATGCGGGAGCATTCAGCAATATGAGCTTCAAAGTTAAGGTGCTCATCTATAATAAGCCCCAAATTTTTGGCTTTACTGACACGCTCTATTCTCTCCCCGTCTATATGCACATTTAATTGAATATCCTTAAAATAGTGAACTTTTTTTTTGGAGCCAATTAGTAAAAGTTTTGACTTCTTTGGGTTAAGAATCAGAGAGTTAGACCTGCACCAATCGGAAATACGTTTTAAATCCTCATTTACCTTTGTCATAGCATTGTTGTAGTCAAGGTGTTTAAAGGGCAGATAGAGTTGCAGGTCATCTGCATACAAATGATATTGACAGTGACGTATGTTGTTTGTGATATCAGCGCTGACTAGAGAATATAGGGTTGGTCCCAGGATTGAGCCTTGAGGCACGCCACGTGTAACCATCAGGTTATCAGAAAACTGCTTTGTACCATCTGTCTTAGTCAGCTCGACACACTGCCATCTATTTTCGAGGTAACTATGGAACCATTTTACTGAGTGGGCATTGACTCCATAAAAAGCCAGCTTGGATAGTAAAAGATTTATATTTATGGAATCGAATGCTCGCGAAAAATCAAGCAATAACAGCACGCTGAGGCTACCTTGGTCCTGAGCTGCCAGGAGATTATCCACAACATCGGCAAGAGCACTTGCTGTGCTGTGATTACGGCGGAACCCAGACTGTCGCTCTGGTAATATGTTGTTAGCCTCAAGGTAGTTTGTAAGTTGTTCACAAACTACTTTTTCCAGAATCTTAGAGAGAAAGGGAAGTAGACTAATAGGTCTTAAGTCGTTCATGGTGGCTGGGCTGTCGATTTTGGGTAAGGGCTTAACCACAGCAACCTTCCAGCTGTCAGGGAAGACACTCTCCGATATGGATCTGTTTATAATGGTCGTGATGGCCTTCAAAGTCTGTGGCAAGGTCAATTGTACCATATTAAGTGACAGACCATCATGACCCTGCGCATTTGACTTGAAGTCTCTAATAATTTTAAAAACAGTATCCTCAGTGACAGTCTGCAAGGAGAAAACTGCGGGTCCATGTCTGTGATATTCAAAATATGTTAGTTGTGATATTGTTACCTGACCATTTCTGGGGATGTTGAGAAAGTGCGCATTAATTAAGTTGGGGTCATTAAAGTGTGCCGGTATATCTGATTTTTTCCTGCTATCAGCAATTACACAGGTTTTAAGATTGCTCCATAATTTTTTTGAATTTTTACTGTATTTATTTATATGTTCCGCAAAGTAGCATTTTTTCTCCATATTGATTGCCTCCACCACAAGTTGTTTCATATTCATATAACATACTCTATGAGCCTCCGTCCTCTTAATTTTAAATCGTTCATGATAAGTGTCCCTTACTCGCATCATTGACTTAACACAATCAGTAATCCAGGGATGTGGTGGATGTTTAAATTTTTTTTTCTTTATTGGGACATGCAAATCAAATAATACTGTTAAACATTGTGTGAAGCTCTCAACTTGACCGTTTACATTATCCATTTCATAAAATGAATTCCAATTTATGTTGTCTAAGTCTTTATTCAATTGGTCGACAAGTATATTACTTAAAGGTCTGTAAATTACCCATTGGGGAGATGGCTGTACTTTTTTTATTTTAAATTCTGCTGAAATAATTGCATGCGCCCCAAGGTCAGGAATGTGCTTAGTAATGACTTTAAATACTCTAGTATCGCTACAGACCAGATCAATAAGGGTAGAACTGTGCTCTGTAAAGTGTGTAGGTTCTGTAACTGATTGTTTTAAGTCAACACTGTGCAAGAATTGCGTTAGTAATTTTGACTTAGCACTCGCTGAGTCCAAGAGGTTAATGTTGAAGTCTCCAAGCAATATTAACGCATCTCTACTAGAGAAAGAGGAGATAGAGTCTGCTAGGGCATCCAAAAATATCTCCACATCCTGCCAGGGCGGTCTGTAGGCAGTTCCAATCAGAACTCTTTGATTATTAATGCGCACCTTCAACCACATCTGTTCAACCACAGAGTCCGCTGGATGCTGACAGAGACGTGCATTAATACCCCTACGGATGTAGAATCCAACCCCGCCGCCACGACCACCGCGCACACTATTCGGCCTAGGGGTATGTCTCAGACGGTACCCCATGAGCCTCGGCGCCCTATCGTCCTCCCCAGCCCTCAACCAGGTTTCATTGATGGCTAAAATGTCCAGGTCTAACTCTTCCATGACCACAGTCAACTCATCATGTCCCGTGCCGAGGGATCCCGCATTGAATAGTCCAACCATGAGGTTCCCAGATTTTAGCTCTGCACAATAATTATCAAATGCCGCCATAGAGAGCTTAGAAATATTTGATATTTTTCTCGTGGAAATGTTGCTGAGCTGCG
Source organism: Chilo suppressalis (assembly GCA_902850365.2). Classification (NCBI taxonomy): domain Eukaryota; kingdom Metazoa; phylum Arthropoda; class Insecta; order Lepidoptera; family Crambidae; genus Chilo; species Chilo suppressalis. The sequence goes on along the minus strand of OU963914.1, from coordinate 20,797,978 downwards.
AATCAAGCAGTGCGTGAAAACAAATAGACATTTATTGTTACATATACAGGCTGCCAGTTTAATACTATTGTTTTTTTGAATTAACTTATAAATACCATTGTTCCCTATATAAGATTTGTATCTATGGTATAATCCCCACTTAAGATAAGCCTCGTTTTCTTTCATAGTTCTAAAATTTAATAGGTTTACATTATAAATACTTTTAGTTAGCAATGAAATATTATCTGTATGTTTTAAAAATAAAGTTAATGAGTTTAATAACAAACAAATTATTTTCCTTTTTAACCCTACTCGTGACTGAAAAACTAGTTTTTTGTGGTAACAAAAATTAAAATTTTCAGATAATAGAAACGAAAACAAAACACATTTAAAGAAGAATGCACTCATTACTACGAGTCACTTGTCAGGGGGGCCGAACACACGGTCAACGTCGGTTTGGGACCTGATTAGATACGCCGATGTGCCCTCTGCTTGACGGACGTACACGCGACCTCGCCTCGTCCACGAGTATCTCCATTGGTGCTTCTTGCACAGCCCACGGACGAGGTGAAAGAGCTGTCGATTGTGACGCGTGAGACGCTCGTTGATGTAGATGCGGCGTCCAACCGGAGCGGGCGCGGGGGCCACCTTCCCCTCCTCGTCGACGGGTGCAGGCGCGGGCACGGGCTCGGGCGCGAGTGTTACGACACTGCGTCGCACACGTGCGGCCGTCAGCAGCTCATCGCGCAGGTCCCGGCGCGCCAGACGCACCACCACCAGCGCCCGCCTCCGCCGGCGGCGTGCCCACGCGCTCCGCGAACACAACGTCCCTCGGCTCCAGCGCGACGCCTAGTCGCGCGGCGAGGACGGTCACCGACTGGATCACGCTCACACCTCTCTCCTCCGGAAGCTCACCTATCTCGAGGTCGGCCAGGAGGGCCTCCTGGTCGCGCTCGTTGAGCTCCTGCCTGAGGTCCGCGATGGTGCGCTCCAGCTCTGCAGTGTCCCCCGCGACACCCTCCGCCCGGCACTGCTCCAATGCGCCCAGCCTCTGCCCCTGCTCTGCGATAGTGCGCTCCAGCTCTGCAGTATCGCTTTTGCCGACCTCCGCCTGCCGCTGCTCCACCGCGCTCAGTCTCTGGTCGAAAATGTCGAGCCTCGCTGATAGGGAATCCCGAAGGGTGTTCATCTCTTTGCGGAACTCCCGCATCTCCGCCATGAACACCGCTAGCTCCCTATCACGACGTTCCCCTTCACACTCAGCCGCCCCGTCGGATCCCTTTGCTTTCGATGCTTCGGAAGTAGGTGACACCTCACATATACCCTTTACCGGCGTTTGGCTGTTGTCACCCTTCCGGACATTTTTCTTACAGTTGGGACACACCCAGTCCCTACTTATGTCCGCTTTATCCGGTAACGCAAGGCAAGCCTTGTGGAATTTTAATGGGCACGATGAACAGGCAGCGCCACCTGTTGCTGACAAGAATCGACCGCATGCACCACAGTAGTTAGGCATGCTTCCAGTCGTTATGTTCGTACTATAAGTTATTATACCGCTTCCCACTAGATGGCGTCCTGCAGTCTATATAGTTTGGAAGACCGTTAATAGATGTCGCCGAGCACACAAAAATAAAAAGTTTGTTTTATAGTTTTCGTTGATTATTTAACAATTATTGATTTTAATTTATTACGAAATTATATTCTGTATTATATAATAAAAATGTTTATGCTTTTAAATTGTTTTCAGATTTCGTACTTAATATTTATGTACCCTACCCAATAAAAAACAAAAATATCCAACAGCTGATTTGAGTCACTTATAACTTCTCACAGCACAAAACATTCGCAACACAAATACTTCCACAACTAATTTAACACCTCTAGAACTAAATTATAACTACTAGAAATTGGTACGTTAACCGAGTATATTTTATTTTTTTAAAAGAAACTAACACAGTACTTATCAATAGAACGTCCGTGACGTCAACCTTCAGTTTCATTTTCGTTTATTTGCATTTTTTGTTATTTTACTTACCATGGCGTATCAAAATAAAATGGATTTAATGGAAGCTTACTTTATGAACCACAAAGACATATTAGCTTTGCGGTGGTACCGCAAAAGATATCCTGATGGAGACGTATCTTCTCGATATGTGCTTAAAAGGTTAGTGGATACTGAAATTTAGGACGTTTTGATATGCGCTTACAGAAACTACAGCAGCGGATGATAAACGCCAACGATGATGAACTCAACTTTGAGGCGTATCCGAATGTTAGTTTGTGTAAAATTATTTTAAATAAAATGTTCAATTTAATTACTTTTCTTTAACAAAACAAAAAATAATGCTTATGATTAACCCTTTCGATGGTTATCATAAAATATGTCGTGTTTTTTTTTCGAAATTTCACGAGTTTGATTCCCAGTTGTAACAGGCGATTTTAAAAAAAACTGTGAATGCAGTTTTATTTATTATAAAAAATAAAATGATGTCTTGTTTCAGTAAAATATCCTATCTTCAATATTTAATATACTTTCCCTCCGTGTGAGGTTGCCGTGGGACGCCCTGTATATAAAACTCAAAGGTGACTGACTGACATAGTGATCTATCAACGCACAGCCCAAACCATTGGACGGATCGGGGTGAAATTTGGCATGCAGGTAGATGTTATGACGTAGGCATCCGCTAAGAAAGGATTTTGATCAATTCTACTCCCAATGGGATAAAATAGGGAATGAAAGTTTGTATGAAACTTTGTCAATTTTAAACCGATCGGGAAGAATCATAGATGAGTCATTGTGTATAATACATGCCTGAGAACAAAAACTGTAGTCTACACTTCAGCTCCACACCGAAGCGAAGCGAGGGCGGGCCGCTAGTAGTATATAAACGGACTTTGTCGTTCTATGTAAAATAAATTTTACACAAAGAACAATAATAAGTTATACTATGTTTTGCTTTTTTTGTAAATGCTTATTAAATCTCCACAGTAGACGTCTTTAGAGGTTATAAGTATAATTTGTTTATTTTTGTCATTTTTGAGGGCTTCTAGTTTCTTTGAAACACAAGTTATAGAAAAAACGAAAGACATAGGAGCATAGAATTAGTAAAATTGTATTTTACTTATGAAAATCAATTATTTAGTGATAATAATCAAGGAGGAATCGAGAGTCAAGAACGTTTGTATGGAAAAAACAAGCCCAGCGATAAAACTATTGGAACTACACACTCGCTTCTTATTTTTAATCTCTTTCCACAAACCTTCCCTATCCACATCTGTTATCCTGTAGAGCTCCGTAAAACAACACTTTAGAATAATATCTTTAGTCTAAATCTAAAGAAATTTTTACTAGAAAAAAATCCACTCGGATAAGGCAGTTGAAGGGACTCGAACCCGCACCTCCCGCACACCGGGCGTATACACTTGTGGCACAGAATATATACGCTTGTGGCGAATTATGCTATAGTGGCCTTGCCCTTGCAGCCTCAAAAATGCCTGCCTGGCCCGCGTGGATTTTTTTTCTAGCAAAAATTTAAATTTCTTTAGATTTAAACAGCTAGCAGTAAAATGTTTAAAAATAAAAATTTGCCTTTTTAATATTCCCGCGGTAATCACAAAAGTAAGTTTTCTAATTTGACCCGCGTTTAAGATTTACTTTTCCAATTGGACACGCGCTGATTAGCCTTTTCCAACGTACGTCACGTTGGTACGTGATCATTGCTTGCGCAAATATTTTGGTTTTCTCCGACAAACATTGACTCGTTTAGGAGTTGAGTGGACACGTCGCCGTTGTCGGTCGGTCGAGTCGTGATAAGGCGCTTTGCAAACGACGGGACGGGGCGGGCTTTTTGTCCGCGAAGCAATAAAGACCGCGTCTGCCCGTCGATGTCTGCGGCTGCCCGCGCCGCGTACACAAAGCACACGATGGGCAGAGGCAGCCAGTTCAGGACATTCGTTCTAGTGAATAGTCCATCACTAAAAAGCGCGTGGGGCGGACTGAGCTAGCGGCCCCGCGCCGCCGTCTGCGTTACTGCATATAAACTGGTTTGTATGATCCACAGCGGGCAGCCGCGGACATGCCGTGCCGCCTTAGGCGCTTTGCAGATGACGGGGCGGGCGGGGTGGGCCGGTCAATTTTGCCGCGAATAATAGCACAAAGTGAATCCTATACTACAAACGCACACAGAGGGCAAAAAGACCGCGCCTTGGGTGCCCGGCGGGCACTGGCGGCGCGGCATGTCCGCGGCTGCCCGCCGTGGATCATACAAACCAGTTTATATGCAGTAACGCAGACGGCGGCGCGGGGCGGTCAGCTCAGTCCGCGCCACGCGCTTTTTAGTGATGGACTATTCACTAGAACGAACGTCCTGAACTGACCGCTGCGTTAATCTCCGCCCAAACATACAAACGAAGACTTAACTATAAAATTACATTATGTATGCATACCTATATTTCTATTTAACTGCTAGATGTCTAATGTAAATCTAAACAAAATTTTACTTAAAAAATATTCCACGCGGACCAGGCAGCAGATGGGTCGAACAAAAGTTAAGAAACTACGAATAATAAGGTATTTGACACCTATCCATTTGTTTGCGTCCCCTGATAATATCAGATTGCAAATACACTTAAGAGGAGCTCAATGGCGCAGGTGGTTAGCGCGTTCGGTTGCGATCGTTGAAGTTAAACAACTTTCGCAGTGGTCGGTCATTGGATTCCTCCGTGCTTGGCACGTGGAAGGCACGTTAAGCCATTGGTCCTGGCAGCATCAGCTGCAGTCGTTAGCACCCGCCAATCCGCACCGGGCCAGCGTGGTGGGTCATGGCTTAATCTACCTATTCCATCCATAGATAGACGTTAATAGACTGATGATGATGAATACATAAATAAATCTTACCAAATATTTCATTTGTAATAAATATAAATAAAGCCTGTGAACTCTCCATGCGTGGTCTACGATCATGATTCATTGCTAATAATATTTGTGGTACTGTTTTTTTACACATTATTGTTTTTCATAGACGGAATAAAGATAATACATATCTTATTCTTTATTTCTTTATACATATATGGACATGGACGGACATTCGCAGTAAGATATTGATATTTTAAGTCAAAATGTCAAGGCGTATACAAAGAGACGTCAGTAACGAACTTATAGCTGTTCTGTGTTCGCACAATGCGCATACACAGCACCGTAATGAGTGACTGGAACGCTAATTATTCCGCTCGGGCGACCGCTTGTGCAGGCAACCGTCTCCGCGGACCAGTGTTGCCAGAGCGCACTGCTTTTCTGAATTTTCTACCGCCTTTTTAGCAATGTATCTGCGCTCCGTTTTAAACCTACGAGGTTACGCTGTTTAGGGCTCAGTAGTCCTGACAAGGAACCTTGATAATTTCGTCATGTGTAAGACTATGATTTAGGGGTCAGTTGGCGAAATATTGAATTTTAAAAAGCAAATTCTTTGTTAATGTAGGGCGTCCAATTAAAATATTAACATGGCTTACTCTAAGGCCCTAATGTTATATATATTTAGTTTATTTTTGGCTTTTTAGTAAAGTAAATAAAACGTGTTTTTAGTTTTTTAAACTATTAATTTATTTACTAATACAAGGTGAGGTTTCAAATCTTACACATCATACGCGACTACTGTAAGGCTAGCTCGTTTTTTTTTTGAAGTGTTAACTTCTTATGGGAGGGTAAACCGCTTCGTTACGTAACGCGTTACGGCGCCAGTCTGTCTAGCTTCCCGTCTTCTCACGCATACGGCAACGGTAAGCAGGCTACTCCTCTCTCACTCTCACCACGACGCGGCCGTCAGGGCCGCGGTAGCATAATTGGTCAGTGCATTCGCCCGGATTGCGAAGGGTGCGGGTTCGAGTCCCGTCTGCTGCCTGGTCCGCGTGGATTTTTTTCTAGATATATTTTCTTTAGATTTAAACATCAAGCAGTTACATGTTTAAAAAAAATATAAGAAATTTAATTTCTGTAGACTAAATCTGCGTTTATGTACCCACGCCACCGCGTTTTTTATTTCGTCACCTGGCAACACTGCCGCGGACAGACACCCAAAGTTATTTATACATTTTACAGATGGTAAACCAGCTTTAAGTCGCACTAAAATATTTAATGCTCGCAAAACGTATTCTTGGTAGTGTTGAGTGCGGAATGTTGCGAGCAAATAAACATGTTCAAACGCGTTGTTATCGTCGCCGCTGTCGGAAGGCAAACGTGTTACAGAGTAAAGAACCAATTTAGATTAGACCGTGGCGTTTTAACGCTTGTTTAAACACGTAACCTTCACTAAACAGATGCAGTCTTCTGTCTGTTACTGCCAGATACCATTAACCAGTGCTACCCGAGACCTTCCGTAACGAAGCAGTTTATGCTGAGCCACATCCATTTGCTCTTCATGCTGTCATATTGCATTGTACTATGTATTGAACTCTGTATTACTATGAATAGAATAGAATAGAACAGAACAGAACAGAACAGAACAGAACAGAACAGAATAGAATAGAATAAAAATATTTATTTTCTATTCTATACTGTAGTTTTCAATTCTCCATCAAAAAGCGATACAGACACAGTTACCCATAATAATTTTAACTTATAGAAAGACTTTAAATAAAATTATTCATCATTTTCATCATTTTAGTAATAGCAGCAGCCGGGAGCAACGGCTTGAGGCCTTTCGAATCAAGGAGAAGCTCGAGATACAGATTTGAAAAGGCAAAGCAGTATTAATGAACCAAAAATAAAATTAAGGCTAAAAAAACCTTTTTAAAAACAAGCTTTTATTCAAATGCGCTAAAAAGAAAAAAAAATATCCGCCATCTTGGATTTAGAATGACGTCACACAATTTACTATGCATTGTCAAACAAACTGAACGCGTTTAAAAGTCCGCCATATTGGATTGAGAGTGACGTTACATTTTTTTCGAGTTACTCTCAGCAAGCCCTTTAATTTGATGCCCATATTGTAGGAATGCATTAAAAATGATTGGTCCGCCATTTTGGGTATGCCGCCATATTGGATTTAGAATGACGTCACACTGTTAATCATGCATTGTCATCCGAACTGAACGAGCATACCAAATTTCAGCTTAACCGGTTGAGGGCAAGTGCTTTAAAATTGAGTTGTAAGATTTGACCGTAACAAACATACATAGCAAGTTAAATAAAAGCTTGTAATAAATAAATGATATTGATATTCATATATTTTTATTCGATAGGTAAAAAGATGATTGTATTTTAAATAATAAATTGTATATCTACTGCATACAGAATTAACTAAATTACTTATTGTGAATGCGTCCTACTCCCCTCCCCCCCTGACGACCTCCGTGGCCGAATGGTTTGTACGCCGTGTTTCATGGTGTCCCGGTCCTGAGTTCGAATGCCGGTGGGGGCAGATGTTTGTGTGATGAGTACGAGCTAGTAGCTGGAGTAGTACTCCAGTCCTGGATGTTTAATATGTATTTGTATATAAATATACTTATTTAAGCACAGTATACGTATTCTATCCGTTACCCTGGTATCCAATAACTCAAGCCTTATAGTGCCTATTTTGGGGCTAGGCTAATTGGTGTGAGTGTTGGAAATATTTATTTATTTAATCTCCATTTGCTGTGCCCTTTTCAGGGTCTACAATGATCAAGTCAATGTACCTACTTTAAGATTGTAGAAAGTAAAAACTATTGATTGATTGATTGATAATACTTTTATGGTCACCCGGTCGATGACCGGCTTGCAAAGAATACGTAATTCACGAACGCAGTTCAAACGCGCTAACCAATTGCGCCATCAAACATCTCCAAATATTTCTGGAGATTTAAGTGCGTGCTAATTAAAGTTAACTAGCAAACCAGTGAACCAAATGTTCACCAAAAAAAAAAAGTATTTAATTAATTGAGAACTTCGGAGATTTTGTGTGGTTTCGTTTGAAATAGAAATCCCGTGATTTCTCGAAATCCGGAAGTGCTACGTTACTCACATCCGGTTTGTAGTCTTATCAGACTATTCTTAACTTATAACTTAAACATTCTCTATATCTATCTCTTACGGTTTGGCCGCTGAAACAGCACCACGGACGGACGGACGGACTTGTCTAATAGATAAGTGATCCTTGTTTCGGAGCGGGCTCGTCTCGGACGCGTCACGGTCTCATATAATCCCACCTTCAGTCCCGCATCCGGGACGCGGCTGTCACACATCAAAGCGCCTAAACGCGCCGTTTAATGTTTATTTATGTACTAAAACCGGTCGGCTATTTGTGCGACAGATCGCTTGCATCGTTGCACATCTCGCGCTTGTCACGTGTCCGGAGTGGAGATGTAACTTGGTGTTTTAATCTATCGTGAAATGAGTAGGAACTTCTAAAACAACGCATGACAGTCCCAAATTAATTCTAATATCTACACATTATAAAATCATGTATCCCAAATTAATTCCGAATATGATTTTGTCCCATTCGGTGTCGAGACCCTTGGTCCGTGGGGTCCTAGCGCTATGAGGTTTTTTAAGGAAATATCAAAAAGGTTAGTCGACATCACTGGAGACCGAAGAGCTGGCAGCTACCTCGGACAACGAATTAGTCTAGCTATTCAAAGGGGGAACGCTGCCAGTATCTTCGGAACCTTGCCTAAAGGGACTCCTTTTAGTAATATATTTTAGTTATTATATTATATTTTTTAAGGTTTTTAGTTTAAGGTTCATTGTTCCATAGAAATAATAAATTTTAAAATTGTAATGTGTAATTAATTCTAATATCTACACATTATAAAATCTCAGTTTAAGTATTTGACGTCCTACATCCTACTAAATAAAACCATGTCACACACAAGTTTATAAGCATTTGCCAAAATATCCAGTTTGGAAATTCCAACAGCACAATATGTTCTGTGTGATGCATGCCATAAATGACTTTGATCTACACATAAAAGTTTGCTTAGCTATTATTAGAAACCAGAACAAGAGAAATGATTGATTTATTGTTAACAAGTAACAGAGTATTGCAAACATAAAAACTAATCAAATAGATTTGACAAAGTTATATACTATTATGACTTTAAGTCCTATATTCGAATGCCCTACATCCATACGAATATTATAAATGTGAAACTGTGTTTGTCTGTCTGTTACCATCACTCTTCAATCAAAAATCATCCTTTGGGGGGTGAAAAGGGGGTGGAAGGTCTTATGGAAAACCCATTAAACAATGCAGGCGAAGTCGCGTCAAAAAATGTACATAAAGAACTAATGAACGTTATATTGTAATGTTTTTATTCCAACTATCGGTGGATGCAAAAATAATCAAAAAGATCTCAAAATATTTAGAGATAGTGTCATGTCAAGGTGTTTATCTTAAACCTCAGCTGCATTAAAATTGCGAAAACCTGATTTATGTGATGAGATATATACCTATGTATTGTGTAATGTTGACATTTAACTATCTCTCAAGCTATAAACTGATAAAGTCTAAAGTTGAGCCGTTGTAAAACCTAAAACGGTAAATGTTAGCGGCGCAAAGCCATATTTGGAAGATAAAATTTGTCTATATGTAAATAGATATTTTAAAAACCAGTCAAGTGCATGTCGTGCCACGCGCAGTATGCTTGTCTGTCGGCCTCACAACATATTTCAGCAGGAGTCTTAATTTTATGTTTCAGAATTAAAAAAAAAGTTGTTTTTTTAATTCCGCGCAGTATGGTCCGCGCAGTATGCTTGCCTGTCGGTCCCACAACATGTCAGAAACAGAAAATTAAGATTCCTGCTGAAATATGTTGTGGGACCGACAGGCAAGCATACTGCGCGGACCATACTGCGCGGAATTAAAAAAACAACTTTTTTTTTTAACTTTTTTTTTATTCTGATGTCGGCACGACACGACGCGCAGTATGCTTGCCTGGATAGACGATGAAAAAAAAATCATCCTCACGTAACACAGGGGAGCTACCCTAAAAAAATATTTTTTAATATTTTATTCTACCATGTTGTCGGTGTAATTGATGTACATATCTCCACAATATGACAGCTCTCTGGTGCTAACAGTCTCCAAGCAAAACCGGAGACTAACAGACGGACATGGCAAAAGTTTCTTGCCAGGGCTACGGAACCATAAAAGATCTAACCAAGCCTAAAAAGTGGATCAAGTTAAAGTTAACCATTGTTACACAAATAAGCTAATATCTATGACATATCAGCATTAGGTAATTCCATTAGTCTACTCAAATTTAAAATTAGGCGAGCTGTAATTTGTTTTGAGGACCTCGATGACGCAAGTAGTTAGCGCATTTGACTGCGATCGTTGAAGTGAAGCAACTTTAACGGTGGTTGGTCTTTGGAAGGGTGACCAAAAATTTACTGTCTCGAGCTCCTCTGTGCCTCGGAAGGCACGTTAAGGCGTTCGTCCCGGCTGCACCTGAAGTCGTTCGCATTCACTAATCTGCACTGGGCCCGCGTGGTGGATCGTGGCCCAATCTTCCTATTCTATTCATAAAGGTGGCCTTTGCCCCAACAGTGGGGATAATAATGGGCTGATGATGATGTTGTTACTTTTCAGTGGATTTGGAATTTTGATTAACAGTTAATTAATATTACTTTATACCACTGCGGGTTACGTTAATTGAACCTTGCAAATTCACCAATATTCAATTGAACTTAAAGAATACACAACGTTGCCAGCATTGGATGCTGGCATTTAATAAACGGCGAAGGTGTTCAAGTGGCTAACTAATTTCCCCAAATGGCTACGACATAATATGAACATACAATTTGAATAACCAAGGATCTCCAATGGCAGAGTAATCATCTGGCCATTAATTTATCCCGCCTGCCTGATACACCAGCATTACTGGTTGCGAGTAGGACGCAATGCATCATAGCTGGACGGGACGGTTCTCATGCGCTGCATTACAGTTAAGTACTGCAGTAACATACTCGTTGTTCCTGTCAGCAGTAAATCTTCCCAGTTATTACTGAACTAGTGCACCGGAGATGGGCTCAGCTAGGGTTGACAAGAGAAAATGCATTTTTTATACGAGGCTCAGCAAATTGCCCTACTTCCACGATGTTAAGTGTAAGTGGAGTTCAGCGACGAAGACAGATAATGCTGCCTAAAGTTTGCCGCTCCAGCCATCCTCACCTTACGCCTGAACCCAATCCGCTACCCTGCAGAAAAAGAACACCACCAATAGGTAGTATTATTTTACTTAGTGAAGGTCTTCTGTAAGGTGGAGGTTGCTTTCCCAGACGGGCCCTCCAATCAGAGCGGGACATCAGTGGGAAGTCAGTGTTTTAAGAGGATTAGTCTTAAAAACCTATATCGGCGTACTGTCTTGTTTATGTGGGTAGGCCAACAGAGCTGGACTGAATGAGTGGTATAGAGTCTCATTTACCCCCGTCTTGCTACTCCCGATGTTCGAGTCGTGTTTCCATGAATTCCTGGACTTGATCAAACAGGGGGGTTTTAGCAGTTAACCCATTACATTTGTGGGCTCAGAGGCGTGAGTATACCAGAAAACGCCACAGAATGACCCATACTTCCAATACTAGGTTTCACTAGAAGATATTGTAAGCACTCGCACACGAGAAAAGACATAGGATGACCGATGTTTTGATGCCTAGGACTCCGCTGAAAGTTCAACACGGCGTAGTACTGCAAACGCAGACGTGGCGACCGAAGGGGCGCTCGTTCGGCGAGCTCCAATGACAATTTGAAGATGGAATATTTGGAATAGTGAAATCTCAAGGCTTCCCGCTACCCGCTGTGTACGTTATTTTTGCTCCTAGTCTAGCAGCTGAAAGAGAGTAAGGTGCAGGTTTAGGGTTCCCAAGTCACTAAACCGGACACACCAGCCAGTTCGGCCTTTTTTTTATACGCAGGCAAAAAATACTATTTACAGATGACGGTGCCTTTAAGAGGCACACCTCTGAACGGACCTCACGCCTGACTCCCGCAAGCCTTACAAGCCCCAGCAGTGGCTGCCTACTGAGGACCCCGTACCTCTTACGGGCGCTTTACGGCATAATATCCGCTAAAAAACCCTGCGCATAGCGCTGCTTAGCGCGAAGCCGCGGGATCCCCGTTTTGGGATTCTTCCGCGTCAGCCAGTTCGGCCAGACATTTTCGTAAAAACACCCTACATTATTGAGGATTTTGTGGCTCAGTAACATTAGGTATGACAAAAAATATATGTAAAAGCAAGCGACAGTCAACTCGCTTGCGCTCGGCCACGCTCGGCACTAGCTCGTTTGCGAAGTGTAAAAGCCTAACAGAAGCTGTACACCGTTTATTTTGGCCGGACACGCAATCAAAAAGCCTATGTCCGGATTACGTCCTGACAACGCTACAGGTTCCAGAGTTTTAACAGGGCACGCTTCTATAAAGTTCTTCCTATACTACCAATCCCCACCAAAAACAGCTTGCTGACAGGACAGAGAAATATGAAGAAGCAAAGACAGATTCTTTTGAGAATTCCTTTTCCCTATAGGTAAATATTCCAGTAGGTTTGATGTTCTTTTGAGCAGTTCGGTAGATTTAATTTCTCATTCAGCTATTTTTTTACGTCGCCCCAGCCCTGCGGCTTGCAGTTTATTCCTGGCAGCAATCTGTCGTCATGATTCGTGCGCCGGCGCACACGGTCCGCGTTTCACGGACGTGCGGGTGCAATCACGCCGCTCCGCTATGGACACGCTGTTATCTGGTACTCTTCGCCAATTAACTCTGCGCTCCTCGCTCATAATGTGACCTTATTTCAGTTTTAATAGCATGTTTGTGGTACAAAGGTACCTTAGGATTTGCAACATCACTACCTGAATTTCATAGTGGAAACAAAGTTATTAGTTTGTGTATGCTACGTATTTCTGGGTTCTTGCTTCTAGCTTGTATAATATTTGAAATTCCTACTATTATTATTATTAACAGATCACCTAACATAAAAACATGAATAATAAAAAACTGGTAGTTAGCAATGTATTTATAGAATTCGATTGCTGATTTTAATTACATGTTTCGTATTTACCTATATAGAAATATTTGATCAAACATAGCAAGTTAGTTGAGCTTTTAATTGTTGGTATTATCGATTAATTTAAAATTTTCCTCAATTATGACGATATTAAAGGAATTCCATTTTAATGAACTGAAATCCATTACAACTAAAATTATGATTTAGATATGTACCTAAGCAGTAACAAAAATCAGACATGGAATAGACAAAAACTTTTAGATATATTTATTTGAAGAAGATCCTTATAATATCCGCGTATTGGAACTTTGTTTTTGAACCGAGAGTGAGGTAGTGCCGCGTGTGTGATCGCGTCTGACCCCGGAACCGATCGTGCACGACTATCGATGGATTATATCGGATAGATGAGTCATATCCTAAATGTGGTGTTGATTGTCTTCAATAATATCTAATACATGAACTAAAATTTTTGAAGTTATACTTCTTTAGGCGCGTTATGAAAAAATGATGAGAGTGAAATTTTAAGATGCGCGCGCATCACTGTAACACAAAAGACCAACTTCATGCTGTTACTTTTGTGTTTACCGCACATTAAGAAAATCTACCAACAAAATAGAAATAGAATCTCTATTTAGTGGGTGCTAACGACTGCATTGTGAAGGCCTATCAAAAGTATTTATTAATCTGAAACAACGGAACCAGGGCGCGATTCAGGAGACTACAGCGCCATCTCTTGACCATTGGTGTAGTAGAACCAAAAACCACATCTTTATTTTTTGTAATAAAGTAACAGTTATAGGTATTCATATTTATAATATTGACTGAACTTATTGACTGTGTCCTTTTCCAGACTTTTTATTAATTTATTGTAATTAATTATTTGCATGCAATTAAAAACTAATTTTAAACGATGCCAAAGAAGGATAACTTCTCACGCGCCTACATAAGTACACGCACCCATTTTTTTATACATGAATAAGAATAAGAATTTTTATTTGCTCAAAACATGATAATTACAGGTGGTACAAGTGATAGGACAGCATGTTTTACCAAAGTTTGGCGTACAAAATTTCATTTTAAAATTACATAATAAATAATATTAAGAAAATTCAATTAAATATACTATTTACTGCATACTTATCAAATTTAAATTTATTTGTATCTTTAATTATAACCTATGTCAATGTCAGTCAATTTCGATGTCAGTAATGGAATTTTGTAGATATGTCACGTCTACGTCGTCATATTGATTATTCTATAATGTCATTTTACTTAAAATTAAAATATTCATTTAGGTCATATGGACAAATGTCAGTCAACCAGCTGCGCAATTTGGAGGCAAACAGGTTAAATTGTTGCTGTCTTATTTCAACGGGAATATTATTATACACCTGGATAGCCATAATGTAGCATTTTTTTTATATAGGGCCTTAGATTATCACTTTTCATTCGTAAGTACTATAAAATATATTTTTTCATAAAAATTGCTGTTTGTTTTGAATCTTATTCGGTAGTGACGTCGAGTACTGGTCGCGTGATTGGTCGGTAATGCAGTGACGCGGATCTCGCCGTCCCGTTCGCGCTGCCGTTGAAACTTAACGTGCTGTTTCGTTCGGGTCGGTAATGCAGTGACGCGGATCTCGCCGTCCCGTTCGCGCTGCTTTGGGATCAGTTTTTGTTTGATGCAAGTATGAGCGTACCGTATCTACCCTTTTTGTTTTAATCTAAGTATAGGGCGCTGTTACAAGTTAACCATTGGAGACGGAACTAACTTTTGGTGGTGTTGTGTTTCTGTCGGTGAGTAAGGTTCCAGGTCTCCGCGGGGTGATACGGAGAAATCCCTCACCAAGGGGATCCCGCGGCTCCACAGTAACCAGTTTTGAAGGTATTCGCAGGACTTTTCAGCGGATATTATGCCGTAAAGCGCCCGTAAGAGGTGCGGGGTCCTCGGTGGGCAGCCACTGGGGGGTCCGTAAGACTTGCGGGAGCCAGGAAGTCTACTCCATTTCAACGAAAAACGAAATTTTGATCGAAATTTCGCATGTTCAGTACTCTCTTTCCTTTTCATTTCGAAAATTCGTTCGTCCGAAATAGTTTGACAATTAAATTCTCCAAGCCTACTCTAATTCACAAAACTTTCGAAGGAAAATTTGAATTTGACAGATAATTGTTCGAAATTTCAACCTTTTCATTTTCGTTTTGAGATTTTTGTTTTAATTAAACCTAAAATACTTGCAAGAGTATATTTAATAATAGCTGCTTAGCTCGAGAAACATTTTTAGCACGTAAAATTAACAAATAAACCATTTTTTTTTATTATTTATTGTAATTTCGATACTTCAAAGTATTAAACGACAAATTTAGGTTGACATACAGTAGATTGTATCAACTCTACAAATTAGTCGGCTAACACTGTCAAAGAAGGTTCTTTCAATGTCATCAAAAAAAATGCCGTAAACTACCTATATTGTTTCCAAGTAAAAAAACGTTTTCTTAAAAGTAGAGATAAAAAGAACTCACAAACATGACTCATTCCATTCGTTCACGAAAAGTGTTTATGGTTCCGAAGTTTATGTGCCTGTTCGAAAATGAAATAGAGTCAATGGCGAAATTTCGTTTAAAATTCGTTCTCCAGGTGTGAGGTCCGTTCGGCGGTGTACCTCTTAAAGGCGCCGTCGTCCGTAAAAAGATTTCTTACCTGCGTTTTAAAAAAAAGGGCTCTGCGGGGTAAATGATTGGGTCAGGGTAGGCAAAGGCGAATGATATTGTTGGTATCACAAACGTGTATAGGCTATGGTGGCCGCACTTATGCTTGTTTGTTACCCTTTTAAAATAAAAAAGATAAATCTGCTTTCATCATCATCATCAGCCTATTAATGTCCCCACTGCTGGGGCAGTGGCCTTCCCTATGAATGGAATAGGGAGACTGGGCCATGACCCACCACGCGGGCCCAGTGCGGATTGGCGGGTGCTAACGACTGTAGATGCAGCCGGGACCAACGGCTTAACGTGCCTTCCGAAGCACGGAGGAGCTCGAGATAGTAAATTTTTGGTCACCCATCCAATGACCGGCCACTGCGAAAGTTGCTTAACTTCAAGGACCGCAGCCGAACGCGCTAACCACTTGCGCCATCGAGCACCTCAGATCTACTTTAGTATTATGAAATTGCGTTATCAAATTCTTTCTTTACCATCGGACGGACTAACCCACGGCAAAGTGCCACCACGTATGGTAGACGTTCCACAGGCCCGCACCAAACGCATTACTTTATTGTGAACAGCCTATTGAGAGAGGAGGAGCTCCATGGCGCGGGTGGTTAGCGAATTCGGCTGCGATCGTTGAAGTTAAGCAACTTTCGCAGTGGTCGATTATTGGATGGGTGACCAAAACTATACCTACTTACTCGAGCTCCTCCGTGCTTCGGAAAGGCACGCTAAGCCGTTGGTCTCGGCTGCAACTGCAGTCGTTAGCACCCACCAATCCACCCTGGGCCCGCGTGGTGGGTCATGGCCCAATCTCCCTATTCCATCCGTAGGCAAGGCCTGTGCCCCAGCAGTGGGGATATTAATAGGCTGATGATGAACAGGCTATTTATGAAGATTATACCAATACCCACAATTTTTTGATGAGCAAAACAATTATTACTGCGTATAACATTACATGTATGCGAACACTAGTCATATCAGCCAATTGTTGCGTTATAAAAAATAAAGAAATTGTATTACATTTATTTAAAACTAGTGGCCCGCCCTCGCTTCGCTTCGGTGTAGAGCTGTAGTGTAAACTATAGTTTTTGTTCTCAGGCTTGTGCTATAAAGAATGACTTTATTTATATAATTACACGTGTTATTGTGAGTCAACCATAAAAGATAGACATATGCTGTTGCATGATATTTTTTAGACAATTTTATGTAGAATATTTCCGTCATACATGATTTCTATGTAACTTTAACCATTAAGGCTGCACCCGCGACGGAAGCTTAAAAAATGGAGTAACTTCTCCCGTTTTCCCAACATTTCCCTTCACTACTCTGCTGCTATTGATTGTAACGTGATGAAAAGTATACTATAACCTGCCCAGGAGTATGAAGAATAATTGTACCAAGTTTCGTTTAAAATCCTTTGAGTAGTTTTTGTTTCTATAAGGAACATACACACAGACAGACAGACAGACAGACAAAAATTTTACTGATTGCATTTTTGGCATCAGTATCGATCACTAATCACCCCCTGATAGTTATTTTAATAGTTATTTATTATACAAGAGTGGAAAGTTCCTTTTTAACCGCGTGCTCGATTTGGATGACCGAGCAAGCGAAGGATTCTAAAGTTGAATCACGAGCGCAGCGAGTGATTCTAAATTAGAATCCTGAGCGTCAGCGAGGGAAACAAACGAGCACAAGGTGAAAAATCTTTCCACTCGAGTGCAATACGTAACTTTTCATCCCACCTCAGCGAGGAAATGACAAAATGAAAAAGAAAACAATTTATAATGACAAAATATTTTTATTTCAATTAAAACACATTAAGATAATCTATAAATTGAAGAAAATAATAAGAAGTAGAAAATAATTAAGAAATATTAAATGTAACGTTGCTACAGTTACTTATGTTAAGTTTAATATTTTTGTTAGGTAATGTTATGTTGGTGTTTGTGAATTGTGCGCTGTTTTGTGGTAAACTACTCGTATCAGTAATTTTAAATAGTTGTGCCGATTCATTGGATTCTATTGGCGTAAATGTTGGCGAGAGAGGGCTATTGTTTCCAATCTTATGGGGGCTCATTTTAGATGTAGAAGGGCGAGACCAAGAATCTGACAGAGGTTCTTTCAGCGTTATGGCCTCCACGATACTATTACAAATTTTTGATTTACTTTGGATTGAATCCTCTATGTATCCCTCTACAACCGAATTAGACTTCCAGCCTCCATGGCGCTTAAGCGATAGAAGATCAGCCCCTGATTCGGCCAAAAGTGTGGCTGAGGTTCTTCTAAAACAGTGACCGGTGTATAACGGGGGTTCTAAAAGTCCGAGAAAAGTTGCTATTTCTCGTGGAATACTGCCAATTTTATTCTGACCCATAGGTTGTCGGATACACTTTCCGTTGCGATATTGTAGAAAAAATCGTTCAATTGGGGTGTTAGAAGGACGTAAAGCTTGATATTTCTGAACAATGTTTACATATTCCTTGCGAATAACGAAGTTGCGGTCTTTTTTTGTCTTGGTATTTAGTACATTAATTAATAGCAATTCATCAGAATTATGAGAATATTTTGATACGTTATTGACATTAAGTAGTGTAAGTTCATTTGTTCGACATGCTCCGGTTATACCAATAATAAGAACAACCTGTAACAAAAGAAGTATTTATAATCGTAAATAAATTAATCAAATTAAAAATATTGTAAGTACTATGTACAATTTTATCAACAACAAAAAATTACACGTATTGACTTACTTTTGCCGCTAAATATACGGAATCAGGTGCTTCATTAATAAACTTTGCAATTTCAGATGCTGTGAAAACCTTCGATTTTTTTGGTTTATAACCAGATGAGGCTCTTTTTAAAAATGCCACTAATTTATGATAGGTGTCGATATGAACGTCTTTCTTCATCTTAATTGTTAATTTTAGCATTGAATACGTACTCCATAGCGTGCTTGCTTTCTTGGTCTCAGATAATTCTATAAAATATGCCAGCAAAACGTTTTCGGAGAAAGTTTTTGCTCCTTTAGCTAGTCGCCACATGTTAAATATATCGTACTGTTTCAAATACTTCTCTCGTGATTGCTGAGGGAGAAGGCTCATTTGCGCATTATTAACTGTTTCAGTTAACTCAGTTGGCGTTAGATAAACTTCATCGTCGCTAATGTCACTCATTTTAGTTGATTTTTTTGTACAGTTTTTAGGTTATGTTAATTATATTAAGCAATAAAACGTGAAAAACTAGAATGGCGCGAAGCACGCAAATAAAACAAAGAAACCAAGAAGGTTCCAAATTTAAATTTTTTCACAATTTAAAAAGTTCTAATCATAAATTTGGCACCATAGAGGTTACATTAAATAGGTTTAATGACGTTTTGAATTTACAATTATATTGAGTACTCATTATATGTGATGTTCTAAATTCAAATCTACTTTGCCGCTCAAGCGAATAAAATAGAATTTTCCAGCCAGATTTCGAAGCGCAAAATTACACTTTCCGAGGTGGTGGGATGAAAAAATATATTTCATGTACAGATTTGACATCTCTACAGATTTATTATAAGTATAGATTGTTGTTTCAAATGTTTCATACTTATAAAGGTATTCATTTGACATTGTGTGTTACCTACAATGCGAAGAGACAGCGCTTCCTTGCAGCTTAAGAAAGGCTAGAGAGAATACGACACGGCCATCTGGGCCGCGGTAGCATAATGGTCAGTACATTCATCCGGATAGCGAAGGGTGCGGGTTTAAGTCCCGTCTGCTGCCTGGTTCGCGTGAAATTTTTTCTAGTAAAATTTTCTGTAGATTTAAACATCGAGCAATTACATGCTTTAAAAAATTAAAAATTATAACTGAATTTGATGTATTTTCCCATACTGAAATTTCTGAATTATTTACAGAAGTTGACATCCATTTAGATTAATCTCTTTCTCACATGCCCAATGATAGATGATCATTGAATTCATTGAATTTCTTACTTTAGAGGATATTCATGAAACTAATTCCCCTCAAACTTCAAACCAAGGCAACCAGCGTGTTCTTCAAGTAACTCCCAGATTCCTTTATGGGAAAAACAAACATAATGGTCGTCTCTACCTAGATCAGTTACTACTCGTACTCGAGGGAACAACGTACATTTTATACCAGGACCAAGAGGAGAAGCTAGGGAATTACAGAAACCAATAGATTTACTACGCGATTTTGTCATAAAGATGGGAGACCAACTTATGGACCCTTGGCTTTCTCACATGCCCAATGATAGATGATCATTGAATTCATTGAATTTCCGTATTAAGACCGGTTACTTCTCAATATTTGTGCCACGACCAGTCCTTATCTAGCATGCAATAAATTATCATGATTAGTAGCTGAAGTTTACTGGCGGTCGTAAGGCACGAGTTAGAATCTTAATTACCGATTCTTTCTGCGAAGCCCCCATTAGCGGCATGCTAATGAAAATTAACGTGACACGCTGCTGCGCACGCACCGCCCGGGAAACACGTACTCTTCACATGAACAAAGCCTAAAGTATTTATATTAGAATAGAATAGAATAGAATAGAATATAATTTTATTAACCCTCATATTACAGATATTACACATTACAGATACAAATAAAAACAAAAACCTCAGGGCTAACCAGGACCCTGCCTCAGCATTAGCTGATGCGACATTTTGTTGCACCAGCGCTGTTATTCTGGCCGGGCCTGTTTAGTGACACAAAAAAAAGACATGTAAAAAAAAATATTACTTGAGAGAATGTATGGACTTAACATCCTTTGCTTTCAAATAACAAAAAATTAAGATAAAAAAGTCAATCAAAAACACAACATTATAACAGCAAGCAAAGCTTGTTATGTTTTACTTGACATTGGCTGAACGCACAAACCGTGCATGCCATAAAAAAAGAAAAAGAAGAAGAAGAAGCAAAGCAATGCAAAACAAAGCGAAGCAATTCATTTCAGCCTAAAAAAATCATTTAAATTCAAAATATACATGATTGATAACGCAACCGCAACCGCCACCCAAAAATAGCAGTTACTCATAATAGCAATAAGCATAAGTTATGTACTGTTATTCAGAAAACAGGACATACTAGTGTCAAAAAGTATAAGGCCAAATCATGCTACGGACGATTTGCATCAATTCTGTGAAACAGCTCCTCTCCGTTTTTATTCAGCAAAAGAAATCAAGGTACATAGTCTGTTAAATGTTAAAAAAATTTAGGTACTATGAGCCAATTTTTATATATTTTTATATAATGAAATTATTTATTTTGTATATGTATATATATTACACATCCATGACTGGAGTATAAATGCTCGCACAACGCAAACATCTGCCCCCACCGGGATTCGAACCCGGGACCTCTCCAGTCGGCGACACCATAAACCTCTCGGCCACGGAGGTCGTCGAAATAATATGTAATTATTTTTAAATTAAAACTACAGTTTGAATGTGAGTTACCTATAAACTGTATTAAAAACAAAGGTCTCAAAAATCTTCGATCTATATGTAGGTATACAGTTTCATTGTTAATAGACAAAAGGTCCTAAGTAAACTTACGCATTGTCGTTTATAGCATATAATGCAGCATTCATCTGCTCATAACATGTAATTTATTACTCACTATTCACCGAAAATACCTAATGATTTTAAATGTTTGCCAGCGCAGACGAAACAACATTCAAAACACAAAACATAAATTATTTGTTTGCAACAATGACAAGGAGACGCATGCATAAATGAATTATTAGGTACCCTTTCAAATTGTCACTTTAATGTCATGTTGACATTTACCGCTGTCATAAAAAGAGCGCTTGCATATTATTCTAGACACTAAAAAGGCACACTTTAATATCCTATTCAGTAAAGTTTAAGACGGCGACCTCCGAGTTAACGAAGTAGCGAAGCGAAGGCCCAAAATCTAATTACCGGATTGTTTACATAGACAAACTTTTATGATTTGGTTACAAACGTGAGAATCGCTAAAACGAACGACGATCAAGTCATGTTGGTGTTCCATGGCTGTTTGGTAATCATTATACTTTTGTAAATGTCCGTCTATCGAAGCTGTGAATGACGATTGCTGGGCTCTGTCAGTGTATATAGAATTGCCAGGTCAGCTGGAGTCAAGCGCAGATCATTATCAATTTCACACGGCGCGCTATCATCACCCGACGTACTCGCATTAGTGGTTAATACAGCCAGTTATGAAATTTCCGCATTCATATAATTTAATGCTTAACCGCATAATTACACTTTTATGTGAAAATGGTAGCAACGAGCATATGGCGCGCTCGATGGCAGGCTATCATCGCGACCTTTGACGTTTGATTTATCCGATTAGTCTCTGCATTGCTTTTCCAAGCAACAATAAGCAGCAGAATAGGGTATTTGACAGTATCTCTTATCTATTAGACAAGTCCGTCCGTCCGTCCGTCCGTGGTGCTGTTTCAGCGGCCAAACCGTAAGAGATAGATAAAGAGAATGTTTAAGTTATAAGTTAAGAATAGTCTGATAAGACTACAAACCGGATGTGAGTAACGTAGCACTTCCGGTTTTCGAGAAATCACGTGATTTATATTTCAAACGAAACCACACAAAATCTTCGAAGTACTCAATTAATTAAATACTTTTTTCATCCCACCACCTCGGAAAGTGTAATTTTGCGCTTCGAAATCTGGCTGGAAAATTCTATTTTATTCGCTTGAGCGGCAAAGTAGATTTGAATTTAGAACATCACATATAATGAGTACTCAATATAATTGTAAATTCAAAACGTCATTAAACCTATTTAATGTAACCTCTATGGTGCCAAATTTATGATTAGAACTTTTTAAATTGTGAAAAAATTTAAATTTGGAACCTTCTTGGTTTCTTTGTTTTATTTGCGTGCTTCGCGCCATTCTAGTTTTTCACGTTTTATTGCTTAATATAATTAACATAACCTAAAAACTGTACAAAAAAATCAACTAAAATGAGTGACATTAGCGACGATGAAGTTTATCTAACGCCAACTGAGTTAACTGAAACAGTTAATAATGCGCAAATGAGCCTTCTCCCTCAGCAATCACGAGAGAAGTATTTGAAACAGTACGATATATTTAACATGTGGCGACTAGCTAAAGGAGCAAAAACTTTCTCCGAAAACGTTTTGCTGGCATATTTTATAGAATTATCTGAGACCAAGAAAGCAAGCACGCTATGGAGTACGTATTCAATGCTAAAATTAACAATTAAGATGAAGAAAGACGTTCATATCGACACCTATCATAAATTAGTGGCATTTTTAAAAAGAGCCTCATCTGGTTATAAACCAAAAAAATCGAAGGTTTTCACAGCATCTGAAATTGCAAAGTTTATTAATGAAGCACCTGATTCCGTATATTTAGCGGCAAAAGTAAGTCAATACGTGTAATTTTTTGTTGTTGATAAAATTGTACATAGTACTTACAATATTTTTAATTTGATTAATTTATTTACGATTATAAATACTTCTTTTGTTACAGGTTGTTCTTATTATTGGTATAACCGGAGCATGTCGAACAAATGAACTTACACTACTTAATGTCAATAACGTATCAAAATATTCTCATAATTCTGATGAATTGCTATTAATTAATGTACTAAATACCAAGACAAAAAAAGACCGCAACTTCGTTATTCACAAGGAATATGTAAACATTGTTCAGAAATATCAAGCTTTACGTCCTTCTAACACCCCAATTGAACGATTTTTTCTACAATATCGCAACGGAAAGTGTATCCGACAACCTATGGGTCAGAATAAAATTGGCAGTATTCCACGAGAAATAGCAACTTTTCTCGGACTTTTAGAACCCCCGTTATACACCGGTCACTGTTTTAGAAGAACCTCAGCCACACTTTTGGCCGAATCAGGGGCTGATCTTCTATCGCTTAAGCGCCATGGAGGCTGGAAGTCTAATTCGGTTGTAGAGGGATACATAGAGGATTCAATCCAAAGTAAATCAAAAATTTGTAATAGTATCGTGGAGGCCATAACGCTGAAAGAACCTCTGTCAGATTCTTGGTCTCGCCCTTCTACATCTAAAATGAGCCCCCATAAGATTGGAAACAATAGCCCTCTCTCGCCAACATTTACGCCAATAGAATCCAATGAATCGGCACAACTATTTAAAATTACTGATACGAGTAGTTTACCACAAAACAGCGCACAATTCACAAACACCAACATAACATTACCTAACAAAAATATTAAACTTAACATAAGTAACTGTAGCAACGTTACATTTAATATTTCTTAATTATTTTCTACTTCTTATTATTTTCTTCAATTTATAGATTATCTTAATGTGTTTTAATTGAAATAAAAATATTTTGTCATTATAAATTGTTTTCTTTTTCATTTTGTCATTTCCTCGCTGAGGTGGGATGAAAAGTTACGTATTGCACTCGAGTGGAAAGATTTTTCACCTTGTGCTCGTTTGTTTCCCTCGCTGACGCTCAGGATTCTAATTTAGAATCACTCGCTGCGCTCGTGATTCAACTTTAGAATCCTTCGCTTGCTCGGTCATCCAAATCGAGCACGCGGTTAAAAAGGAACTTTCCACTCTTGTATAATAAATAACTATTTTTTTTTTTGTTTTGTTTGCTAGTTAAAAATAAAGTGCCAATTCTTAGCATCTGTGTTCAGAATGAATATTGGCAGGGGTTTTTACTATTTTTACAAAAAAAATATTCATAATTTCACTAAAAACCCACAAAAAAAATAGTTTTCTTAACTATTGTCACGTGACCCAAAACGCTTGGATTTGGCGGAGCCTAAAATGACGTCACACGCAAGTAAACTTCCGGTTAAAGTGACATTGCATTGTTGTATCGTTTGACGTTTTAATAACAGTCGTGTGACGTCACACACTAGTAAGACGCCATATTGTCCAGAGAAACGTATTCACGCGGCAACTAGAAAATGGAGTTTTGATTTGGTTATTTTTACTGAAATACAAAACAGAATGATAAATTACGCACTCCATAAACAGTAGTCAATAGCGTGAGATCGTTTTCTAAAACTTGTCAAATACCCTATTAAGGGCACTTGACTGATGAAGTTTTTAATCGAATTTCGAAAACGAATTTCTTAATTCTTTGGAATCAATAGACAATGGCGCGAGTGATGCTTTAGGCGCTTACCATCAACCGGGTCATACGCTAGTTTGTCCCTTTTTGCTTAGATTAAAAGAAAAATGGTAGATACGGTACGCTCATACTAGCATCAAATAAAATATGATCCGACTCAACTACATAAGCAACTCTCACACACGCACACGTCTGTATATAAACATCAATCGAACGAGCGAGACAGAACTATACGCTTCAACGCAGCGTATTGTTGTCCTTTTCTTGCTTACAAAATGGCGATTACGTAAATTATATACACGACAAACCGTGAATTTTTGAGAAAAAAATGTTTTCACAGTTTTACGAATGAAAAGCGTTGCCGGGGCCTTTGATTTTGAACTATTTTTGTTCTTTATAAAAGCGCCGAAGGCATTGTTTTATCTTCATAACACAGAATATACGCAATATTGTTATATTGAGTGTACATGCAGCGTGTTTGAATGTCAAATTGTGACTAAAGCGAATTATGGCCGTGGACAACAATTTAAGCGGATCACTTTTGAGCCGCGAATGCCGTATCTTCTCTTTTTGTTATAATCTAAGCCTTTTTGTCATAAAAAAAACTAAAATCTGTAGTTGCCATGGCAACCACCAATTCGTAATTAATTAGGAAGTGGTGCATGAGTTCGCTCTCGCTGCGGCCATAATCCACGCATGACCTGTTTGGTGCGCGTTATCTCGACATCTTCGCCCGTACGCCTCTAACCACCATCTCTTGCGATTTAACACTTTCTTATCGTGCTTTCTATTCGACATCACTATAATCTGTGAGGGGTCTGACACATTTCTGTAATGTAGGCCTTAAGAATTAGTAGGTCGCTGTTACGAAGATTCGAGGCCGCAAGTTGAATGTGTTTTCGAAGAGTTTGATAGAAAATTTCTTTGAGTGATGTTATTATATTTTATAATCGGTTTAACATCGGTTCGGTTGTCGCGGATAAACAAGCATATTTTTTCGAATGGAAATATTCAGCTATACATTTTTAAAACATTGCTAAAATATGAACATCTAAATTACAAAAACTTGATATTAAAAAATTACAGTCAAAATAACCTTAACCTAAGTAGGTTAAATTACTACTTAAATAACATATAATTTTCCAGTATGGCCGCGTTGAAGGGCAAGGCTCTATTTTTAAGGGTTGATTATGATAATGACCTGATGTGTATATTTTACAAAGTGAGCAAAATACACTGCACTCCATTTCCATGCCCATTTTGATGTAAAGAACTTCTTCGGTCATTGCTAATAGTACAGTCATTCGGTAGTATTACCTGGAAAGTTTTCCGGGAGTTTTGAAAATTGGTAATTTTATAGATTTTGAGGTGCTCTTTCCGAATTTCGACTTTGCCACCTCGTATTTTTGACGCTCGCGCCGCCATATTGGAAAAATGGCGCCTAAAAGCAGTTTTCTGACAATATCGCCTTTCCAACTTATTTAACGATAAAAACAGTTAATACAAAACGAAACTAGAGACATTTGTCTACAATTTATGTAACTACCTTTTTTTTCATAAAGTCATTAGTTTTGGCGTACAAGCGCCGCTAAGTGTACTCCAACGCGCATTTTGGCCAGAAACTCATTTCCACACCACCTTGAGTTAGAGTAAGAGGCTCCTTTTTTTATGCGACAAAAATACGAGGTGGCAAAGTCGAAATTCGGAAAGAACACCTCAAAATATATAAAATTACCAATTTTCAAAACTCCCGGAAAACTTTTCAGGTAACCACTATATTTCTCCCCAAATGACTTGTACTATATCACAAGTTGGTAGTATAAATATCACAATTAGGATAAGTTGGGGCGAAATGTTTGGAAAGGACACTTAAAAGTTGTCATAATCACAGCTTCTGAAACTCCCTCGTTTCTCCTTAACCTTCTATCTTTACGGGAAAGTTTTCAATTCAAGTCCAGCAGTACTGATCGTAAAGTTAAGTGTTTGATCAGATATTGAATGCCATTTCTTGCCACCTGTTTTTGCGCTTCAACAATGGAATAGCGAACTCTACGCGCCGGCGGGGTCTCGAACAATCGAAAGTGGTGATGCTGCGGCGATATTGCTCGGTGGAATAATATCACAAGAATAAAGGAGGCACAGAGAGCTCGAGTGGGAGTGAGCACTGGAGACTCAAAGTCGACTCATAAAGTTATCTTATCTATATATATAAAACTCAAAGGTGACTGACTAACATAGCGATCTATCAACGCACAGCCCAAACCACTGGACGGATCGGGATGAAATTTGGCATGCAGGTAGATGTTATGACGTAGGCATCCGTTAAGGAAGGATTTTGATCAATTCTACCCCCAAGGGGATAAAATAGGGAATGAAAGTTTGTATGAAACTTTGTCAATTTTAAACCGATCGGGCTGAGACTTTGCATGCAGGTATAAGAAGAATTATAGATGAATGTCATCGTGTGTAATACAAGCCTGAGAACAAAAACTGTAGTCTACACTTCAGCTCTACACCGAAGCGAAACGAGGGCAGGCCGCTAGTTTTAACATAAAGACCAAAAAGAGACAATTATAAGTTGCTATGAACAGCGTGAGTACCAAAACCTACCTACACAAACGTCAGTATGCCTTTGTTCCGTTACCTTTACGATATCGAATTAAAAAGCGATGTTATGTGAAATGCAACCTCCCAGCACGCCACTAATACTTTTTGGTTGGGTTAATTTTGTTTAGAAATTTTCTCAATAATTTATTGTTTGTGGGAGTGTACGCTAAAACGTCGTAGTATTAATGATATGCTTTAATTCTTGAAATGAGATTGCGGCTTGTCGTGTACGCAGAGAAACGTTACTATTGGTGACTTTTTTTGAGTGTGTATGCTGTTGGTCGCAGATGACCTTTGATGATGACCCAGCGTCACCGAGTTTGGGGACGGAGAAATCCTAAGGGGATCTCAAACCGAGAATTGGCGAGTGCCTCTAGAGATATTCCATGCGGATGGCATCTCCCCACGGTGGGGTCTCCTCTCCGTCTGGAGCCTCTAGACCATTCGAACCTGAGGGGGTCGGCTCAACTAGAGGGCGTCTCTGAGATTCGGACCTCGGCTCTAGTTAGCCGTTGTCGTGGCAACACCAACAAAAAATATTTTTTTGTCCTTATCTGTAACTGTATCCTCTGTCTCTCTAATGGGTAATGGCAGTTTGTGTAAACTTTACTTTAACGTGTCTCCAAGAATAAATTTAATTTACATTCCATAAAATTGGTTTTATCTTGCTGCCCACGACGCACCTGAAGACCCTGACAGGGACTATTGGTGACAGGCCTCCAGTGCTCACTTACACATGCGCACCGCATGATGCTTTGCTTCTGTAATGTGTCTACTCATTTTGATGGTATCGCGTTGTTTTTGCGTCGCGGCAATCACCCAGTGACAGTGAGCGCCATTGTGATTCCCACGCACAGGGTTACCATAACTCAGGATTTTGGGAAGCTTTTAAAAAAAGATCTAAAGAGATCTCAGATCTTTTTGCTAAATCTGTTAGCAAGGAGCGTCGCACGAAGGTTTAGAGTGGTTGGTATTATTCCATTGTGCAACATTGTCTGTAAAGACCACCATCCGATAGAATATAATCTTCACCGGCTGGAGCTGTCCATTTAATTAAGAAAACCCTCAATATACTGTCATCAGCACCTTATGACATGTATGACGCCTGAGCGTGACCTCCAAGGTCAACAGAAATCAGAAATCAATTTAACTTTATTCAAATTGGATGTATATTACAACTCTTTTGAATCGTCCAAATTTTTTTTCCCTACCACTCGTTATGGACATATTTTTTAGCTGCGGAGAAAAACGAGCGAAAAATACTCCACAACATCAAAAGTCTAATGTAACAACATTTACAAATCATTATGTTGTTACAACGTCAATACAATTATGATTTATTACAACAATACACAAAAAATAATACTATGACTTTTTCAAATGTAAAAACTCTCCTCAAGAGAAAATTGTAAAATTGAGACCAAATCTCAGGACTTTTCAAGGAAAACCAGGATATTTCTACCTTTTTATCTGGCAACCCATAGCACAGCACCGTGCGAACTTCGCGCGCATGCCTGTATGCTTTCGCCCATTGTGCTGTTGTGTGATATTACAGGGCATTATGTCACAATGAGGCGATTCGGGGATCCCATATATACAATAGTTAATCATAACGCTTCATCTAATTAAAATATGCAAATAAAGAAAAATCTCATCATTAACAAAAGTAATGATCGTAAAACTAGCAGATTTTGGAGCGGACACATCCAGCAGCGAGGCCGCCACAAAACGTATTTTTCTGGAAACTGTTTTGGTATTTTCTATTTTATCATCAGCGTATTAATATCCCCACTACTGGGGCATAGACCTTCCCTATTAATGGAATAAGGAGATAAAACTAGTTTTTACGGGTTAATGCACGAAACTTTATTTTTTTATTGACGTTTCGTAGCCTTTACAGGCTACGTCGTCAGAATTAAACTTTTATTTATTTTGTCGAGCTACCTTCGAAAGACTTTTATTGAGCGTTCGGTTTTTTCATTGTTCGATTTTTAAAGTTTTATTGTCTATGTATGAATTTATTATTAAATTTACTTAATAAAGTATTTTATTTAAATTCTTTTTTGTAATTTTGAGTTTATTTATTTGACCCTAACTACCGTAAACTACCACCGGTTCCAAGATTGGGAGACCTTTCTGAGAAAAACCGGCGAAACAAACTCAAGAGAGGCTTTCTATCTCCTTCGTATGTTAAATTATGCAAACAAAAAGAACTAATAGTATCTGATGGTCTTGCAGTGTGTACTCGGGGTTGGGATTTTATCTCCTGTATAATGGGTTCCCAAGCTGGTGGTATATACCAACCATCTTCCCTATTGAAATTTGGATATTTTTTAATCTCAAACGCGTCGCGCATCATTCGAGGAACGAACCGCCGCTCAGCTGCAAGGATCTGTGGTTTATCAAATCTAATGTAATGGTATGGTCCCCCTAATGCATGTTCACACACTGCAGAACGTAACGTCAATAAATAAATAAAGTTTCGTGCATTAACCCGTAAAAACTAGTTTTATTTAATGAGTGATGTGCGTGAAAACCTAAGGAACAAATATGGAATAAGGAGATTTTGACGTGACAGTGCGGATTGGTGGGTGCTAACAACCGCTGATGCAGCCGGGACCAACGGCACGGAGGAGCTCGAGATAGTTAATTTTTGGTCACCCATCCAATGACTACTGCGAAAGTTGCTTAGCTTCAACGATTACAGCCAAACGCGCTAACCACTTGCAGGCATCGAGTTCCTTGTCATCCTATTTATTTAAAATTAAAGGAAAGTATCAACTTTTTTTCACTGGGGTACAGAAATACCTACGTCTACTGACGATTTGAAAACTTTTTTTTTTTAATTTTAAAGTATGTAACTGCTTGATTTTTAAATCTAAATAAAATATAACTAGAAAAAATTCCACGTGGACCAGGCAGCAGACGGGACTCGAATCAGGGCGAATGCACTGACCAATTATGCTACCGCGGCTCTCACGGACCGCGTCGAAATTCTTCTAGCCATTCTTAAGCTGCAAGGCGGCGCCATCTTTTCGCATTACAGGTGACCCATAATGTCAAATGAATACTTTTACAAGTATTAAACTGGTCCGCGTGGAATTTTTTCTAGTTATATTTTCTTTAGATTTAAACAGTAATATAATTTGAATCTCCTATACCGTGATCACCTTGAAAGTGCTCAACCATTTGAAAATACCGAATAATCTTACTGTTTAAATTGAGAATATAACCAATTAAATAAACCACTAAAAACTACTCGACGAAATAAACAATGTTGATTACGCTTAACGTTGGAATAAAACTACGATAGCCTATTCTTGCAGTCACCGTCAAAGGATCACAAAACTACATCTCACGCCGTGTAATCAGCAGTTAGTTCTTTCTCTACCAAACAGCTGCTAGTAAGGTTAAACTTAAAAGCAGAACATTCCAATGTCGGGTTAAAATTTTAATTGCGCAAAGAAGAGCCACGCTGCTGAATAATACTAGTAAAAGTACCTTTATCCGATCGAACAAGAGGCAATCAAAACGTGACGTAACATATATATATAAAATTCTAAAGATGTGTTGGCATACTTAATGTAGGTATAGTATAGTATGGTACGGAGTTATCTCAATATGTGAACAGCAATAAGCGGGTCACGACGAAGACAGGTCCAGATTTAGAGGTGTGGTAGGCTTGTTGAAAATATATCAATATTTTTTGCCGATATATTTTGATTCGATATATCGATACATCGATACAAAATAACCAATATCGAAATTCGTATCAAAAACGATATTTTTTTAATTATTAGCGGCATATCACGATCTAACTAAATTCGTATCTGGAAAAATCGTAACTGGATCTCAGATTAATGATATTGAACATATCTATGATCTGTGCTGTATTTAGTATTGTCTATTATTTGTAAATCTGTTTCGCTGGTGAATTGGTTGTGCTGATTTCCATTATATTCTGTGAAGTGTGTGACTGTCTAGTCTTGTTAACGAAAGAGACCCTGCAATCATTTTCATCATTCGAAAATAGGGTCTATTTAAGGGAGATAATTTTCGTTCCATTATTATTCCGCGTGTCATATTTCGTGAGCTACTGTACGATATTTTTGGGAAAATTGGTCCGATATATCGATGTTTTTTTCGCGATATATCGAAGCCGATATTGATATTTTTTAAAAGATCGATATACCTATCGATATTTTTTACAACTTTCGACATCCCTAAGGTGTGGAGTCCCTGGGGCAACTAAGTTTCCCCAGGGCCCTATTTTCAAATCTGGAAAAGGGTCACTTATCTTAACCCCTCCCC
Organism: Chilo suppressalis; assembly: GCA_902850365.2. Taxonomy (NCBI): domain Eukaryota; kingdom Metazoa; phylum Arthropoda; class Insecta; order Lepidoptera; family Crambidae; genus Chilo; species Chilo suppressalis. The sequence goes on along the minus strand of OU963914.1, from coordinate 20,766,279 downwards.
ACCCCCTACCTGATTAATGAACCATCGAAATTTAGTTATTTGTTATCTATTTGTGTCATAGGTTTTCACGGACACAACTCATTAAATAAAATAAGCTATAAATATAATTATTGACGTTTCCTGAAAATCCTGATATGAAAGCGAAACGTCACTAAATAAATAAATCTGTGCATCTTTACCGTTCAAACTTGTTTTATTTATTTTTTGTCTCTTTGGTCCCTGGGCTACAGCCGGCCTGCCCTGCCTCAAATCCGGCCCTGGACGAAGATGCGTGACGAAATTCCTATCAAACTGCGAAGCAAATATTTGTATTTGTACTTCGTCGCGAATTCACCAGAACCTTTGCTCAGAGTGACTTTTGTAAACACAATTCTTTCAGCATTGCGTTGAGTAACCGCCAACCGCCAATCGTCGGGCTGCGTTTTGAATAAATACTTGAATGTGAACAGCACTTAGCGATTCATTGACAAAACACCTCATGTTTATTTAGATAGACGTTGTATTGTATGTCAGTTTTGATAATTAAAATACTAGATTTGACCCTCACAACAGTTTGAGAGAGGTGTGCCAACGGGACAGCCTCACCTACCGTCTAGTGCAGGTACTGACCGGACATGGTCACTTCGGTCACTACCTGCACCGTGTCACGGTAATAATATCATACAGTATTCTATCTTCATACAAACGGTCGGAAAGCGAGTCATGCTTACGCCACTCGAGTTCGATGTGCTCTCGGCGGGCACCCAGTCGCGAATGCGCCGCCGCGCCGCAACGACGACCGAACGGTCTGAATTGTTTTTTATGCAGTTAGCCGTGCTTAAACGAGCGTTTTGTATTGTAAATATTTGATTTAATTAAGTAGATACCTACATAATTTAGTATGGAAAAGAACAAACGACGATCAATATCGTACAACAGCACAATTGCTGTTTTTGGTTGCTTGACTCTTCAATAACACACCCAGAGATATCATTTTTTAAATTACCTGAAATATTGGAAAGGTGTCTTACCTTTATAGAATATTTTTTATATACCTATCTTCGGCTACGTTATTTGTTTCTAATATTTAGATATTTCGGTTTTTCCATCGGGCAAAATATCTGGAATAATATATAAATAAGTGGTTAGGATGAAAAAAGAGACAAACGAGTAATCTACCTACACTCGCGTTAAAAACAAAACTACATAAAATACTGTAGGCGGGCGGCCCTACCGCGTGCTAACGCAGCGCTCGGTCGTAGGGCATTTATTTTCAAGGACAGGGCGGAGTCACAATACTGTATAGATAATATTACCGTGACCGTGTCGTCCGTCGGGAAAAGTCGCCGCGGTGTCATCACTGCGCCTCTCCCGACGACACGGCCGAGCACATGCTAATCGTGTGCCCGGCCTGGCGAAACGAGCGCCGCACTCTGGTTGCGGCGCTCGGCGGTGGAGACCTCTCGTTGCCAAGCATGGTTAGAGCCATGCCTGGTAGCAAGAGGGCCTGGAAGGCTGCCGGCTCCTTCTGCGAATCGGTGAGGACGAGAGAAGGAGGCCGCGGAGAGGGAGCGGGAGGAGGGCGCTCTAGCCGCTCCCCTCCGATGTAGACGGGCGGGCCGAAGAAGGCCCTAAGGTGGTCTGGGCGCGGCTTGGCGGAAGCGTGCCCTAGGTACCATTCGGCATAGGCCACCCCGTCTGGAGATTGCCTAGTACCCTAGCGTAATCCCCCAGAGGCGTGTCGCCCGGTCTACTCTTTGGACCGGTCCGGCCCGGGGGCTTCCCAGTGAAGTGGCGCACACAGAGGTGCCCCGATCCTGAGAAGCTTCAATATGGGCGTAGGAGGGTACCAGTGAGTTTTAGTGGGTAGGACAAGCGCCGTTTGAGTCCCACACACGCCGTGCGCCTCGCCAGAGCACGGTACTTTTCTCATCGCCAAAAAAAAAGCGTATAGCGGATTTTCTACTCGTATTGTAGCGCCCGTGTAGGGAAGTAACCCTCACCTTACAGAAGACTGCAGTTAAATAACATCACCTTTTGGTGGTATTGTGTTTCTGTCGGTGTGTAAGGTTCCAGGGTTCCACGGGGGAGGGGATAGGGTCAGGGTAGGCAACGGCGCGAGTGTAATTTTGGCTATGGTGGCAGCTTACCTTCAAGCAAGCCATATGCTTGTTTATCACCATTTAAACACAATAAAGTCAGACATGGTAAAGTTAAATAAAGCCGTTTCAAAAATCGACTTGGTTCTAGTAGGTAGGTTAGGTTTTATTTAAAACAGAGCTATTCGCTATCCGGAAGAAGGCATTGACCGCTATAATTTTACTACCGAGATCTTAACGGACATGTAGAATTTCTTTTATGCTTATCATAGTCTGTAAGGCAGTGCTATTTTTGTAGATTCAGTTTTTTAATTAATTTGTTATTTTTTATTTATGAGACAGAGAATCTTTTTAGTTTCATACCAATTATTTTATACCTTTGGCTGCAAAACAGTGCTATTTCTTCAGATTCAGATAAAACAGGAACCTTGTCCGACAAATGACTCCACCTCACTAGACGCGAAGATAGCTGATACAGCAGTTCACCTGCCACACCAGCCATCCTCACCCTGCCGGTCTGCATGTTGCTTCTCCACGCCTCTTTTAAAGGATCCCAGGTTGTTAGAAGGAGGGAACACGTGAGCGGGCAGAGCATTCCATTTACAGATATTGCGACAAAGATATGACTCAACAATATGATATTTTTGTTTCTTAGGTTTTCACGCACATTACTCATTAAATAAAACTAGTTTTTACGGGTTAATGCACGAAACTTTATTTATTTATTGCCGTTTCGTAGCCTTTACAGGCTACGTCGTCAGAATCAAACTTTTATTTAATTTGTCGAGCTACCTTCGAAAGACTTTTATTGAGCGTTCGGTTATTTCATTGATTTTTAAAGTTTTATTGTCTATGTATGAACTTATTATTTAATTTACTTAATAAAGTATTTTATTTAAAATTCTTTTTTGTAATTTTGAGTTTATTTATTTGACCCTAACTACCTATGTTTTTAATTACAAGGCGATGTTTCATCATCTCATCCGCCGAATAATTGACAAATAAACGGTTGCGTATATATCGGTAAGTGCGTTTTGATAGTAGTAGATATTTTGGCTATGGTGGCAGCTTACCATCAAGCGAGTCATATGCTTGTCACCATTTAAACACAATAAAGTCAAACATTGCAAAGTTAATAAAGCCGTTTAAAAATTCAATTGGGTTAGGCTTTATTTAAAACAGAGCTTCTTCTGAAGAAGAAGGCATTCACCGTTATAACTTTACTAGCGAAATCTTAACGGTCATGTAGAATTTCTTTTATGCCTATCATAGTCGGTAAGGCAGTGCTATTTCTTAAGATTCAGTTTTTTTTATTAATCTGTCATTTTTATATATTTACTAGCTGACTCGGCGAACTTCGTACCGCCCAAAAGTAATAATTTGCAATATATTAAAATTGCGACTATAATTTGAGATTTAAACTATCCTATCTCTCAAGTTGGATCGAACTGCATATGGTGTGCGAATTTTATTATAATCGGTTCAGTGGTTTAGGAGTCCATTGAGGACAAACATTGTGACACGAGATTTATATATATTAATATTTGTTATTCAAGAAAGGTGTTCTTTTTAGTTTTATACAAATAAAGAGGGCATCTTTTTAAACAACCTATGTTTATAATTGGGCGACAAGGTAATGTTTCATCATCTCATCCGCCGAATAATTGACAAATAAACGGTTGCGTATCTATCGGTAAGTGCGTTTTGATAGTAGTATCACGATCGTGGCTAATTAAAAGCGTCCATGCGCGTGCGCAGCCACGGCCGGCCCCGCGCTCACGGCCAATATCCGAGCGCTAAACGCCCCGGCTGTGACATCAGCTACATTCTTGAGTGACTCTGTTAAATAAAATCACACTTCCGAGTTCTTCAACAATTTAAGCGCAAATTCGTCGAGCGGAAATCTCGATGGCCGTTTTTTGAAGTTATACTTCTTTAGGCGCGTTATGAAAAAATGATGAGAGTGGAATTTTTAGATGCGCGCGCATCACTGTTACCCAAAAGTAACAGCATGAAGATGGCCGCGGGTGCGTTATCAAAAAATCATGTGAGTGAAATTTCGAGATGCGCGCGCATCACTGTAACACAATAGTAACACCATGAAGTTGGCCGCGGGCGCGTTATGAATGTTAGTGTCTAATAATGGTGGATTATTAACCACTTAGTGGTTAATAATCCACCATTATTAGACATCTGTTCGAAAGGTACTTTGAACGATCCACGGAGCTCCATAAGATGATCGCGTTGTCAAAAACAATGTTGGCACGCTCGTCGCCTCTGATCACTGTTTTCATATTTATAATATTTATCCACATGTTTCTAGTTTCTATATAGACACAGCGTGTTTTAGTTACTTACAAGTGCTAATTACATATGGACTAATAACTTAAATTCAGTAGTGATTTTAATTGAATATTTTGAATATTTATTTAATTTTTCAAATTAAAACTGAACTTAATTGACTGTGTTAACTATCCTTTTCCAGTCCTTTTATTATTTTATTGTAAAAATATTTTTAATGATGCTAAAGAAGTATAACTTCTCACGCGCGTACATAAGTTACACGCATCCATTTTTTTTATAGATAGGTCCGACAAATGACTCCACCCCACCTGATGTTAAGTGGAGGTGAAGTCCAGACGAGAAGATAGCTGATACAGCAGTTCTACCTGCCACACCAGCCATCCTCACCCTGCCGGTCTGCATGTTGCTTCTTCGCGCCTCTTTTAAAGGATCCCAGGTTATAAGAGGGAGGGAACACGTGAGCGGGCAGAGCATTCCATTTACGGATAGTGCGACAAAGAAATGAGTCACCATATTTCTTTGTACGCGTATTTTATTTAGGCACACCAACAACATAAACACATAAATATTACAAAAAAAATCTTCCTCTAGTATTTCCCTCAATTTATAGACGTATGCAACATTCAATACAACATATACATTATGCGGTCGTAACCAAATAGTTTGAACGCCGGGTTTCATGGTGTCGCCGACCCGAGAGGTCCCGGTTTCGAATCCCGGTGGGGGCAGATGTTTGCGTGATGAATATTAGCTTAGCTTTTGTACTGCAGTCATAGATGTTTAATATGTAAATCTATATAAATATAGTTATATATGTACAGTATATGGATTCTATCCTTTACCCTAGCATCCCATAGCACAAGTGAACGGTTAGGGAGTGGAATTCCTTGCCGAGGTCTGTTTTCCCGGTTTTTACCAATATAATCTGGACATCTTCAAGACCAGAGTGAACAGGCATCTTCTAGGCAGGCGTGTACCTTCCTAGGCCTCATCATCGCTTCCCAGCAGGTGAGATTGTGGTCAAACGCATTGCCTATTTTGCATAAAAAAGTGCTTACTTTGGGGCTAGGCTAATTGGTGTGAGTGTAGGAAATATTCATTTATTATTATTTACAATTGACATATAATTATTTATGAGCAATTATAAATTTACAAATACAATGCTGTTATGTATTTTTTTCTATATTTTACTTTTGATCAAATTTGGCCGTACATGAACTATATACTAGTTGAGAATCCTGTGTCAACCATTGTTAGTAGATAACATTCTACTTAACGCTGCGTGAAGGCGCACGCAACTTGGATTTGGAGGTACAAGAAAAAGTTGCGATTAGTTCGAGGACTACTTACTTCTCAGTCCCTGTAGCATGAGCACTACAATTTACATTATATCACGTTTTTATCGCGTCTAACTGTCAAACTCCATAGTAATTTGACAATTGAGCGTAATAAAAACGCGTTAGGGTCAATCACACGTACCACAACCACACCACGTCGCAGCGACAAAATGTGGTCAAGCTGTGGTTACGTGTGAATAGTGTCGCAGCGGCTTTTTGCAGTTGCGTTCTGGTACCGACCAAATGTCGATGTGGTTGCGTTGTCGCTGTCGTTGCGATGTGGTAACCACGTGGTCATGTGCAGTTATACTCCGGCTTTCGTAGAGGAAACACGGCTTGACTGAACGTAGTCATGGAGGAAAGATTGTTATTGCTATCCTTGTTATGGCTTTTATTAATAAGAAGAAGATGACGACATCAGCGTATACCGGTGGTGGCGTTGCCGTCGCGATGTGGTTGCGATGAGGTTGTATTACATAGGTGGTCGATAACAACGGGAAAATGTGGTACGTGTAAATTGTAATATTAATTTTCAATACAAAATATACGCCCGACCACATGGCGTCGTTGTGGTGTGGTTGTGGCTGTGGTGTGGTTGTGGTACGTGTGAATTGACCCTTATATACCATATCGCGCTGCTCATGCTAGGCTAGGGGCAGAGCGCAAGCGTCGCGTGAATACTAACGCCGGATTATCTGACAATAAAAGCAAACAGGCTGTTTGCGCATGCGTAACCTTGCACTAACGTAAGTTTGCTCAATTACCGCCATTGACACTTAAGATTGACGATCAAAGTCTCTAAAGTAAAATACAATTTTAAACAGACTCCACACCAACAAATCTTTTTTTAGAGTTCCGTAGTCCTGATAAGGAACCCTTATAGTTTCGTCATGTCCCGTCCACGGATTTACTTGGAGACTGTTCGCACTAGGCTGGACACATAAAATTACTTTTACCAACAAACCCTGACACATAGACTGTTGAATTGAAGCAGCCCACTGGCTACTTTAACAGCCATTGCAACCTCCTTGGACCTCCGGGGTGGATTGTTATGTACAGAGGTCTTCAAGGTGATAGTGCTGGTCAAAGGTCTGACTAAGAAAGAGGAAAATTGAGGACTTGATTTCGCCTCCTTCCTGGTTATTTGGGTTTGTCCACATGCCGACATGGATCACTTTTATCTTGCTAATGATACTTGCACTGCTGATAAGTCACATAACTGGAGTAATGTCCAGTTTTATTTGAGTTACTTACTTGATAATTTTGGATAGTTCTCATAGGTAGTGTTAACGCGAATGCCATCAAGTAGTCATTAAACGTTATATATAATATATATATATATAAAACTCAAAGGTGACCGACTGACTGACTTAGTGATCTATCAACGCACAGCCCAAACCACTGGACGGATCGGGCTGAAATTTGGCATGCAGTTAGATGTTATGACGTAGGCATCCGCTAAGAAAGGATTTTGATCAATTCTACCCCCAAGGGGATAAAATAGGGAATGAAACTTTGTCAATTTTAAACCGATCGGGCTGGGACTTTGCATGCAGATATAAGAAGAATCATAGATGAATGTCATTGTGTATAATACAAGCCTGAGAACAAAAACAGTAGTCTACACTTCAGCTCTACACCGAAGCGAAGCGAGGGCGGGCCGCTAGTGTTTTATATAAACGTCACTGCGTTCCGCTTGCATCTTCACCAATCAGCAGTGCTGCAGCAATTTTCAGAGAAAATTTTACACAATAGCACTGCAGGTAGAAGTAGCGATGTGAGGAAAAAGGACGGCATATGATTTTCTAAACCATCGCGCAATAAAGATAATTCCATTAATAAGTTTTTAATTATAATTAATATTGCTACTAAGCAGTTTCACTTTCTCATTTCATTTTTATAATCTATACTATAAGTACCGTAAACACGGGGTATCTCCTACTATACTATATATATAATACGTATAAGTAAGAAGAAATAATAAAAAGACATTACTTTTAATTCTCATAATATGTTAATGGTAAGACCTTGTACGCGGGCTGCTGACGTAACCCAAAGGTCATTTGTGCAGAGAATCTGTTAGAGGAACTCGGCTGATGATGTTTTTTGCACTTCAACACTCGATATAACGCTTTCGGAAGTCGTAATGCTAATCTATTCCGTGATGTTATCTGATGACGACTCAAATAACCCGATGAAATAGCAGTTAATGGTACTACTATAAGTACCATTAATAAAATAAATGAACATCGTCGAAGCCATATTCAAAGCACATTTTTTTGCCAAGATTATTAAGAGATGATGAAAGTTTATATGGAGAAAGAGTGCAAAAAGCATAATAAAATTCAAAAAAGAAACAAAATCATTTGCTTGTAACAGCCTAGACATTCAGTCACTCTTGTGAACATGGAGTTGACGTTCACGCCATCGGTTCGTAAATCTACGGCGGAAGACCTTGTATTGAGAAAAACCTGTAAGAAACTCAGCAAGGGTTATTTTTTTCTCCCTGTTTTATTTCATATATGCGTTCGATAGCGTTAGCCACCATGTGAACTCAGAACTATCGTCTACTCTACTGGGATCAGCGGTAACTTATTAAAATAGTGTGTATCTTAAGCAACCGAAGATCATATATTGTGGTTAATGGCTACGAGTCAAACCATTTCTGTGCCTATTCTCGTGTCCCGCAGGGTTCGATCTTTGCTCTTGTTTTCTTCGTTATTTTTATATAAGTGTTTTAACAACTCCTAATGTTATATGTTAGCTGTTGATTTTAAAATTTTAAGGCAGATTTCTATGCCCGACAATGTGGTACTTCTTCAAATGGTTATGTGGTGCAATGAAAATGGTATGTCCCTTACTAAGAAGAAATGTTTTGACGTTCACTTTACTAGCAATAAAAAAAATTACTAGTGAATATGATAATAAATAAATAAAGCGTAGATTTTATTCGTGACTTGGAAGTTATTGTGGATGCAGTGCTGCGCTTTAACAAATCAATTGATGACGTAGTAGCTAAAGGTTACCAAGCACTTGGTTTCGTTTGCGCAACATCAAGGAATTCAAAAAACCACAAACTAAATTAACATTATATATAACGCACTTATGAGTAGTGGATTGGAATATTGTAGTGTGGTGTGGAATTCACACTATGATGTGTTTGTCAAAAAGATAGAGCGCATCCAAAAAAGGTTTTTATGACATCTTTCTTACAACCTCAATCTTGCGAAAAAGCTTACACACTACGAAGATAGGCTACGATACTTTGGACTCACTGCGCGATCACCGATTTATTTTCGATAATGTTTTCTTGTCTCGTTCAGCCCGTTAATGCCACTATGGATTATCCCGATTTGCTCTCAAGAGTAAATTTTAATACCAATTTAAAACTACCAAGAAGGTTCAGATATAATTTGTTACTAGGCATAATTTTCTCTTAGAAATAGAATGCTCTCTTCTTCTTCTTCTACTACTCTTCCCTATGGATGGAATAGGGAGATTGAACCATAACCCACCACGCGGGCCCAGTGCGGATTGGCGGGTGCTAACGACTACAGATGCAGCCGGGATCAACGGCTTAGCGCGCTATCCACTTGCGCCATCGAGCTCCTACAAAATATTATTTATACTCAGTGATACTGAAAGCTGGAGTTACATAAAGCTTAAGTTATTGCGAGTGTATCTTGACATTTCACCTCTGCAGCTGCAGTTCACATCAGTGTAGCAAGCAGTATTCTAGGTAACAATGGCACCGGATTTACATGTAAAATAGCACTTTCTATGAAGCTGCGCCGGCACAGGTGTTCTATGTGACGTAAGTAATTTCAAGCATTCAGTGCTATAATATTTGACCGAAAAGCCTTAATCAACATTTTCACTCATGAATCTCGGTGTTGGATCAGGTATCTTGTGCCCAAGTCACCTCCTTAGCCGATTCTGCCGTCTCATTAAATTATTGTATTTATACTGTATGACACAGCAATCAAAATGCAGGTACACAATTAATGTATATTGGCGTAGCTTCTAAGCATTCATGAGTGTTTGTAACAGCCTAAACTGAATTAAATGGTTTTGATTATGAATTATGATTATTGAACAATAATGGTTCTCGCTTTGATTCTCAATCCGAGTCTACGTTTTGATTAGAGTTTCTGGCTGTTATGGCTTTTAATTATTTTTATATTATTGTTTTTATTAAGTAGCAAATTAATAGGTATAACAATATAAGAACCAATGCAAAGTTCAGTCTCCTATAATAAAGTCACTAAGAATAGATTAGATTCGCCTTGAAAATCGATAAATGTCATTGAATAATTTCAAAAGGTGAGATTATCGCAGATCGCGCAGGGCATCGTCAATTTACAGTATGTATTATCATATTTTTATATTTAAATCATTTACTGCTAGATGTTTAAACCTAAAGAAATTGTTTCTAGAAGAAAATCCACACGGTTCAGGCAGCAGACGGTACTCGAACCCGCACCCTCCGCTATCCGGGCGGATGCTCTAAGCAATTATGCTGCCGCGACCTTAACAGCCGTGTCGAATTTCTTCTAGTATTTCTTAGGCTGCAAGGCAGCAGGTAGATCTTCTGTCTAATCATCTTGACAAACCTCAGGTACCTACACAGTTTTCACACTCCTCTGTAAACAGTGAAGCTTGTCACCATCAGATTAGCAGGTCATAGCCCTGAAGCCTACCGTCGTATAATTCACAGCCGGGCGTCGAACCTGCCACAATCGTATCTCGATCGGCGGCGCGCGTCACGCACTCACATTGTTATTCATTCTAATGAGTTCATTACATTAAACTATCGCGCTTAGGATTATCATCAGTCTATTATTATACGCCTATTGGTAACAGGAAGCAAATTAATACTAAAAATTCCCAGTAATTTCCTATTTAAGAATTTAGGGGAATATTCCTTTAGATTCAGGAAATTCGGAAAAACATTGAAACTATGGTAATTTTACCGGGAATATTCCTATAATGTCCCAAGTTTTATTTTATGCTACAACATAATGAAAGTATTTATTGTGAGACACCCTTTTGTATTTATTATTATAAGTTTTGCGGCTGAGCTCCACTAAAACTCACAATCAATCAATACAATATCAATTGGAGTGGAGTAATTTACAACGCCTCAAATAGAAAAATTAGTTTTATTATAAAACGCGTTAAGTATGATTACATACCGAGGGACCTGTTCCCCGAATGACGTAGGATACCATTCACGGAATCGAATCTACTACGTTCGAGGTAAAAAATCAGTACTCAGAAACCGATGCCGTGACTAACAGCCAATGATGACGGGAAGACGTGACTCATAGTCAATGAGATATTTTTAGTATCTCTGCAACCTTTAAAACAACTTAATAACTTTAGAGCAAATACTTAGGACTAATTGAGGGTAAGCTGCAGTTTTTTTTGTTCTAGTACCCGTTGGACCCCCCTAATAGGGGTGATGACGGAGTACAGTAAATGAAATTCTATATAGTCCGTCAGTTAGATGATCAAAAAATAATAGATACGTATTTTTTATTTGGGCAATCAACCAAAAAATGACAAAGTTATAGCGCGTCAAAGTTTGGGAGTAGGGGCTCGTGACGTCACTTTTGAGTGAATTTTCCCTTATAAGTGTACTCAAACGTGAAGTCATGCGACTTTTCAAATCAATATATCTCTGCAATGTTCATATTATGTGAAAAAAGAAAAAATACGTGTCCAATACTTTTTGATAATCTACCTGATAAACAAAGAAAAAAAAATAGTCATCATCCCTTTTGGACCTTACCTACAAAAAAGTGCCCGTTCGACCTCCCATTGGACCCTCAAAGACGTACGTATTTGGCTGAATCTATTGGAACGGTAAAGTACAGTCGTGTAGTAGTGACATTGTAAAAGACGTAAAAACACAAAGGTTATAAATCTAAGTATTTAATCAACATATTTATAAAATTCAAAACATTAATCATCAGTAACAAACCAATATAAATATTTACATATAATATAATAATCTGTCTATAAATAATGGTCATTTCGTATATTTGCGATACATCTTAAAATTAATGAAACTTCCACGAAAAATTAGCTAACATTAAAATAGTTTAAATAGAATTGTACTAACATAGTCTTTAAGTTTTAATGTTACTAACCCTCTATGGACTATACGGTCTGAAATAAATGATTATTATTATTATAGCAGCTTACCTGCCTTTAGTATTGCCCTGTATGGATGCGAGACGTGGAGTATGACGCAAAGAGACAGAGCAATATTGGAAGCATTTGAGATGTGGTGCTGGCGAAGGATGGAAAGAATTAGTTGGACAAAGAAATTAACAAATGAAAGGGTATTGGACATTGTGGATGAACGGAGAACTTTGCTCGACACACACACAATAGAAGGGGAAGAATGTTCGACCACCTTGTGCGACACGACGAATTCATAAAAACCATCATTGAGGGAAAAGTGGAACGAAAAAGAGGAAGGGGAAAACATACAACTACATTTGACGACCTCCGTGGCCGAGTGGTTTGTACGCCGGTTTTCATGGTGTCGCCGACTCGAGAGGTCCCGGATTCGAATCCCGGTGGGGGCAGATGTTTGTGTGATGAATACGAGCATTTGTACTCCAGTCATGGATCTGCAATCGCAATCGCAAATCAAGGAAAAGGTTGGCGTCGAGTCGTACAGGGGGCTCAAAGAGTTGGCGGAGGATAGAGGGAGATGGAAGTGGATACAAAGTCTGCACCGACAAGAGCATACCTCTTAAATTTAGAGAGAGAGAGAGAGACCTACCTTTAAGACCTTTAAAAGTCCTGGATTTGAAATCTTGCTACAGTATTGGGTGATGAAGACAAACAAATTTTTCTACTATTTATTTATTATTGACAAATTAATATTTATTATACTGAGTCTTCCAATTCATGCCACAATTGTATTATCACCAACTTCCCTTCTGGGTAGACAATTGTGTTTGCTAAACATATAAACCTTCCATGAAAAATTAACCAACATTAAGTGGAAACCGCTTATTAATTATTATTAAAAGCTTTTATTTCACTTGCAATGTATGTAGGTATGTTTGTTCGAGTGGAATCTTGCAACTCAATTTTGAAGAACATATCTTCATTAGATTGAGCTGTAATTTTATACACACGTTTAGTTTGGATGACAATGAATGGTTAACTATGTGGCGTATCTGATTTTAAATTAAATGTGGCGAAACATACAATATGACGGATTAGTAATCGGATATTTGACGCACTCCTACAATATGTGTATCAAATGCAATAACTCGAAAATATAGTGACGTCACCCTAAATTCCATATGGCGGACTGAAAAAGATAGCGGACTAAATTTTTTCTACTTTGCTACAAAGGTACATAATATGGGTATCAAATGAAAGGGCTTGCTGAGAACAACTCGATAAATATATTCACACCGTCCCTTCGCTTTGTACGCAACCTACAGTGTCATTAAATACCTTTACAAATACTAGCGTGGATATGTTTTCTAGTAAAATTTTTCTTTAGATCTAAAAATTTTTAAATTTAGATTGTAAGTTTTTGACTTTATATTTTTTTTGAGTTCATCGTGAAACAAAGCCCGCATTGCATTTGTCATGTACACTATGTACATGACAAATGCAATGCGGGCTTTGTTTTATAAAGTAGTAGGTATTGGTGAATTAAACTACAGCTCATTCAATGTCGTTCATTATCAAAGTCGTCGCAACAACCATTATGCGAGAACAGCGATACAGTCTGTAGATGTCCTCATTCCATCTTTCCATCCTTCCTCATGCTGTCCATTGTTTAACTCAGTTTCTCAACAAAGATTTAACCTTCTTTTTTGTCCATCATTTGATTGCAATAAAAAAATATAACAAAAAATGTACCATACAAAAGTTAATTCTGTTATTTAGAAATAATATTTCCTTATAATTTTTATTTTGAAGCATGTAACTGCTTGATGTTTAAGTCTGAAGAAAATATAACTAGAAAAAAATCCTTGCAAAGTGCTAATTATGAACTCATGGTAATCATTTTTTCCTTTTGCCCAAGGTATTAACTGATCATAAATAATCAAAATTATAGCGATAAAGTGAGGCGACGGACGGTAAAAAACTTACGAGTTGGCGATCGTCTGTGTCGAGTGATCGTCGACCTTAGTATAGAAGACATAGAAGCGTGGTTCCCTTCAATTGAATATTATTGTTTTAGCTATAGTTGTATCATGCATTTTAAGCGGCTGTACCTACGGACGCATGACTAAATAGATGCCCATATATTACGGTTATACTAGCGAAAAAGTAGCCATGTTTATAATAAAACTCTTTCTATGGAAAGTTGAAGTAGTGACTGGGAATAATGTATACGATACAAGGGCATTTTAATTGGCTTACTCGTTATTAGTATATGAGGTAGGTACTGTAACGTCCTTGACGTTATAACCTCCTTGTTTAGGTAAACTCTTTGCTTTTGCAATGCCTACGGTTGGCAGTTATATTTAAAAAAGTTAATGTCATGATTTTAAGATTTGAAATAAGGAATCGTCTGTCTTTTGATAGAAGGTTCCATTCTAGATTAGATCTTCAGGCACCAAGAACTTCCTCTCGTATTTAGATAAAATTTCTTTATATTCGCCTGAATGATAAAAAGAAATAAATAATTTATCTCTACCAGTATCGTTTAATTAATAAGCACGTCCCCAGGTTCTATCCATTCTGGGTAGAACTCTATATGGTGGACGCGCCGCGTTAGCTTCAAGTACCGCGAGTGAAAAATAATTTTAAATCAAGAAAGAAGTAGTTTTATGAAGATGGAGACCAGGACCACATTCGACGGAAAAGGTGATGTAACCGATTTCTTTCGTCAATTTAATATCATCGCCGCTATCAATAATTTCAACGAGGATACAAAAAGAGTTGTGTTGTCGGCATATTTGAGTGGACCTGCATTGTTGTTCTATAAAAAAATTAACGAGTCTTGTGAGAATTTTCAGATTCTAGAAAAGAAAATTTGTGATGAATTTCCATCATCTACAAATAATATTGCAAAATTCTTCACACGACGCCAAGGCACAACAGAGGACCCACTAACTTATTTTTACGACTTAGATCATTTAGCCTCCAAAGCAGGAAATATCATTGACGACAAATGTTTTATTCAACAATTTTTGAAGTCGGCAAATTACCAAACCAAGGGGCGCTTGGGATCACAAATATATATAAACAAGCAACAATTAAAAGAAGTGGTCAAGCAGTCCAAAGAAATATACGAAGGGGGAAACAACGAGCCAGAAATAAATCTCCCAATTAGACTATCCCATGTAACGCCATCCCATTCTGGAACACAAGTTGGTCAGGGAGACCGACAACAAACCTCACCAAGTCACTTTCCTAGTCCGATTCGTCATTCTCCTAATAACCCGCTTCCCGAACATGTAATGCCCCGCCACAATTATAATTTTAGACCAAGAAACAACAATATGCAGCCGACCAGGCCGCAGCCGAGCAGAAACCCAACAAATATCAATAGAGGACACCCAAACGACAGAAGGCGACTGATGTAACGGCTGGAAACATACAGCCGCCTCAAAATTTGTACATCCAGCAATATACGCGTGAGTTCAATCCATTTATTAAAGTGCTATGTCGTGATAAAGAGTTTATTTCGCTTATCGACACCGGTGCGTCTTTGTCGGTTATTTCGACTCGCGTTGCGACAGAACTTCGTCAACAAATTGTGCCATGTGATATCTCACTTCGTGCCGTAAATGGTATAAATCTTGTCGTCGCGGGGAAAATCAATTTGAAGATTATCATAGAAAACGTGTTGTTTATTCATGATTTTTATGTCGTTGAGAAAATTAATCAAGACATGATTTTGGGACAAGATTTTTTATTTTCTAATGGTGTAATATTAGATTTTAATAAACACCAACTAGTTGTAAAAAATATTATATGTAATTTTTTGACGAATTCCTGCGAAAATAACATGAAAAATTCGATAGAAATAGTGAAATATAATACCAAAAGTTTATCTAAAAGTGATTACCTATATTTTTATAATCAAGTCGAAGAAAATGATAAATATATGTTAGAATCATGTATAGTGGTTGCAAGTGATAATAGTGTGGAATTTAATATCGCCCGCGAGTTACAAAAAAATAATTATTATAATTTACAAAATTTGTTGTTAAAACATAGGTCGTGTTTTGCATTTGAAAAAAACGAGTTAGGAAAGTGTGATATTATTGAAGTGAAAATCGATACCACTGATGATATTCCCGTTCATAAGGCACCTTATAGGGTGTCCAACGAACAACACAACATTATAAGGGAACAAGTCTCTGAAATGTTGGAAAACGGAATTATACGAGAATCCAGAAATCCCTATGCATCTCCAGTCGTACTAGTGAAGAAACCCGACGATACTTGGCGATTCTGCGTCGATTTCCGAAAACTCAACAAAAAAGTAAAAACAGATTCTTATCCTTTACCGATAATAGAAGACTTGATTGCGCACCTGAATGGAGCCAAATTTTTTGCAGACCTGGACCTAAATTCCGGATATTGGCAATTAAAGATTAAAGAAGCTGATAAATGTAAGACTGCCTTCGTTACTCCGTCAGGATTATATGAATTTAATGTATTACCATTTGGTTTAAAGACTAGCGGTGCTATTTTTCAAAGAACCATGGATAAAGTACTTGCAGGATTAAAATATAAATGTGCCGTTGTGTACGTCGACAATATTATCGTCTTTGGGAAAACGTGGCAAGAATTCTATAATGCTCTGGATCAAGTATTAACAAGACTAAGAGAAGCGAATTTGACGTTGAAGCCGTCCAAGTGCAAGTTCGGTTTCACCAAGATCACCGTGTTGGGACACACAATCTCCGGAGTCGGAATTCTTCCGGATGAAAATAAGTTGAATAAATTAAAATTTGTTAAAGTTCCGACGAATACAAAAGAAATAAAATCTGTGTTGGGTTTATTTTCTTATTACCGAAAATTTATCGATAATTTTGCCATGTTGACCATACCTTTGACTGAATTATTACGAAAAAATATCAAATTCGAATGGACAGACAGACAACAAAAAGCATTCGAGAAAATAATATTTTTGATACAACAACCTCCTTTATTAAAACATTTTGACAACTCGAAAAATATAACAACGAGATTATACGTTGACGCGAGTGACGCAGCATTAGGCGCATGCCTTATGCAAGGAAAAAAAAAATGTTTCCGATATGTTTTGCATCGAGAAAATTGAGTGAATGTGAAAAAAAATATTCAATAACGGAAAAAGAGTGTCTAGCGGTAGTATGGGCATTAAGATATTTCCGTCACTATTTGTGGGGATTAAAATTTCAAGTAGTGACTGATCATCGGGCCTTATGTTGGTTGAAAGAACGCAGAGACATGAATGGACGATTAGCCAGGTGGGCCTTAGCCATCCAACCCCACGAATTCGAAATCGTACACTGTTCCGGCAAGGAAAACGTGATCGCCGACTTCCTTAGTAGAAATCCGTTGGAGGATAAGAACGAATCGGAAGATACAACGAAAACGAGCGAAGGCACATTGAACGAAGACACAGAAGACGGATTGCATTTATATAGAATCGAAGTGGTGCGCATAAGACAGGAACAAGAGAACGACGAATTCTGTCGACGTAATAGGCAGATTATAATCGACAGTCCAAGAGGAAGACATAAAGGTTTTGTGTTAATAAATAATATGGTTTATAAGTGTATGAATGTGCGTGGATTAAATAAAGAACTTATAGTATTACCTAGAACTTTATTTACGGAAATTATGTCTGAAATTCATGATGATCCATATACTGGTGGTCATTTAGGTTTATCGAAAACTTTAAGTAAATTTCGTTCAAGATATTTCATGCTGAATGCGGAATTAGAGATAGAACGTTATGTAAAAACGTGTGTTAAGTGTCAGGAGAGAAAGAAAAGTCATGTGGTGGCACCCTTACAGCCAATAAAAGTCAATAATTTATTTGAAATAATAGAATTAGATATTATAGGGCCGTTAAATCGATCTATATCTGGTAAAAAGTATATCATTACTTGTGTGGAGGCTTTATCAAAATATGCAATATGTAAGGCCGTTCGAAGGGCCACGGCACGAGCGATATGTAACTTCCTTATCCATGAAGTATTTTGTAAATTCGGATCGGTGAATACGATTATATCAGATAGAGGGTCCATTTTCACTTCAAGATTAGTAAGAGAGACGATAAGTCGTTTTGGTACAACCCAGAAATTTGCAACCACTATGCATCCACAAACAGTAGGATTAGTAGAAAGGTTTAATCAGACTCTTTCACAGATGCTATCAAAATATGTGAATGTTACGCAGACTGATTGGTGTGTATATGTTCCTTTAGTAACTCATGCTTATAATTGTTCCAAACAGTCATCAACTAAGTTTTCACCATATTCAATTATCTTTGCAAGAGAGCCGGTAATGTTATCTGATAATAGGTTAGAATGGAATGTATCCGATAGGAGAAATAGGAGGCTTGAGAATGAAAATCGAATAAGAAAAGTAAAAGAGAATCTCATAAAAGCACGTCTCACTCAGAAAAGATTATATGATCGAAAAGCTAGGTTAATTACTTATCAACCTAGGCAATTAATATTACTATATTGTCCTAAAAGAAGGTCAGGTCTTAGCAAGAAATTAGGTCGTCCGTACAAAGGCCCATATCAGATAATACGATCGCTTGGTAATAATAATTATGTTGTCAAAAGATTAAGGAATTCAAGAATAAGGATTGTACATGTAAATAGAATAAAACCATTCAGGCTACGATAGTATAGAGTAATGTATATAGGTAATGTAGAATAGTGAGATTGATTTATTGTTATAGTGTCATGTAAAGTCAATTTTATGAATAATTAGGGTTAATTCAGTATTAGGATAGAATATATATAGTTAATAATGTATAATAGGATAATATAGGTCCATAAAGAAAATTCCCTTATTATAAAAAAGGAAACGGGTTCGATTCCCTGTAAGGTTAAAAAAAATAAATAAATGAATAATAATGTTATACTTTGAAAATTTACCCAACTATGGAAAAGAGGCTATAAAGATTTATCATAAATGTTTTCTTGAATATTAACTTACCCGACTGAAGAAAAATGGTGTAAAGAATTTTACTAATATTTTCTTGATTGTTTTATGTACTACCACATGATGCGGACTTCCCGAGAGAGAGCAGGCTGACGTCAGCGATACTGACGATGATCCACCCTGAAGATGATGGAGACACCCTCTACGAATTCGCGTCGTTTTCGTTTCAATTTGGTCGCGTCGCGTTCGTCGAAATCGTCACTTGTAGTAGTTTGACTTGGGGGTAGGGAACCCTTAGTATTCCATGGGAATTGGGTTTAATCTTGTTTGATGCTAGATGTCCTTACCCAAAATTTCTATTACGTTTGCGCATCATGGGTGTCTAATAAAGTACAAGACAATAAAGTGGTGGACCACGTCTGTATCTTTATTAAAGATGTACGAAAGTAAACATTAATTATAAATTCTTTAGGTTTTGCTCAAATCCAGTTCAATGTTTACGAATCTTAGGAAATAATTTGAATTTCGTTTCGTACATCTACTTAGTATGGGAAGTAATGAAGTTTCAAAATATAAATTTTCTTGATATTTAATGGTTTAATAAATGGGATAGGGTAAAGTTTTGCTGATAGATGGGATAAAATAAAAATTGCTTGGGTAATTTAAGGTATAGCTAGGGTTAGCTTTGTTTTTTTGTTTTTGCCGACTGATGTCGATGTAAAGTAAAGTAAAGTTAAGGTTAGGAGGGAGATGTACGAGGGATTTTGTTAAGGTTTTGCTCCCGTAAAGTCTTTGCAATAAAACTTTGCAAACAGTTAGGGTTCTTTTCCCGTAAAGTTTTTTTTTTTGCAAGTTTTGCAAACTTATTGTGAGGGCTAGTCTGTAGTAAAGGCCACCTCCCAGTTGTATTTATGTCCTTAAGCAGGTAGGGATTTTAGATAGGACTGTCGAACCCTCTCGATGTAGTAGGTAGGAAAAAAAAATTTTGTTCGGTCATCTGGTATGACAAAACAATTTTTTTTTTAGAGGTGCCGGAGGGATGTAACGTCCTTGACGTTATAACCTCCTTGTTTAGGTAAACTCTTTGCTTTTGCAATGCCTACGGTTGGCAGTTATATTTAAAAAAGTTAATGTCATGATTTTAAGATTTGAAATAAGGAATCGTCTGTCTTTTGATAGAAGGTTCCATTCTAGATTAGATCTTCAGGCACCAAGAACTTCCTCTCGTATTTAGATAAAATTTCTTTATATTCGCCTGAATGATAAAAAGAAATAAATAATTTATCTCTACCAGTATCGTTTAATTAATAAGCACGTCCCCAGGTTCTATCCATTCTGGGTAGAACTCTATAGTACCTAGGAGGATAAAAGAATAATAAATTGAAATATACATCTGCTCATGATGTATACTTACCAGCTTTGCTTTTGCTTTGATATTAAACATATTAATGTCTAGTAACACCTAATATAAATAACACTATTTGTATTTACACAGTATGACACAGCAATCAAAATGCAGGTGAACAATTAATGTATATTTCACATTATGTAATGAAAGATGACTTCATGAATCATCTCTGAAGTAATTTTTTAACTTAACGACTCTGTAAATAATAAAACAGGGAGAAAAACACAACCATTGCTGGGTTTCTGCCGGTTTTTCTCAGTACAAGGTCTCCCGCCGTAGATTTACGAACCGATGGCGTAGCTTCTAGACATTCATGAGTGTTTGTAATAACCTAAACTGAATAAATGATTTTGATTATCGCGACTTTATCTGATTTCCCATACAAACTCTCATCTTTTAAAGCTCTTCTTTGAAGTATCTTAACAGGAACTAAGTTTCACTTGTTCCCAGTCATTACCACTGTTTTTGATCCCACTGGGGACAAGCGTGAAAAAAATACCGTTTGTGCCAGTGACAAATGGATCATTATATTAGGGGAGCCCAATTGGAGATTTAGGGATCTACTCGAGCGCGGCAACTTGTGAAGTACTGCCACCATATCTGAGCCATTTATATAGGGTCTAAGGTCAATCGTCTAGGCCAGCAAGAAACATCAACAATCAGCCATAACTTTATGTCACGTCAGTCATGATCAAAAGGTATTCCCAAAATCCCCGCTTGGGTTTTACTATTAAAACCTCAATTATTGTCAGCGGTGACATATGGATCATCAAAATTCCATATGCTGCTACTGGTAACACCAGCTACGTGCCTTATATAATCTTTGATAAAACCATCACTATTTCGAATACATTTCATTGTTATGTCCTAACGATGAAAATTCATAACTAAAATACTTACTTTGATATACCCAATATAATTTTGATTTCCTAAACACATTCAATTTTTACACTCACAGGTATTAGCTGTGGGAATACTAGGGTGAGGTATATAAATACGTAAAATGAAACATGGATAAGTTTATTTTAGTAAAAACACAAAAAGTAGTTAGCCAAGACTCAGATATAAATTCTTATGTTCATCATACAACACATTTGCCCCTAGAGTCTGTGCGGAAAGAGAATGGGTAGTGTGGCGCGTGTAAATAGCCCACACCTGGGGTGGATTACACCGAAATGATAAATTATGTGGTTCAATACCAGGAAAAAGGAAGCGCCCACTTACCTCCAAGACGATGGGTTGCGTGGTCTCCGACGGGCGTGATGTGAGGCGGCTGGATCCTGTTTTGCCGGCATTCCAGAAAGCGCACGTCACAATTGTAGTTTTTTCGATTGTCCCGAATATTTTAATAATAATTCAAGAAAAGTATTGACACACATCTTGACAGTTTTTGAAGGAAGGAAGAGAGTGTGTTCACTTTTTTACACGAAAGGCACCATAAACAATGTTTGTTCCGGTAACCAGCCAGTGCCCTCAGCCACGGCGACATCAATCTCACAGATAAGTGGGTGCGAGAAGTTTTCCTGGTATATCGCCACACATAATAAGATAGAAACATAATTTTACCAAATAAACTAAAACCATTCTTATGGCGCTCAACCAATGGGCGTGGCGAAAAACAGAACTAACATTAAGACTTTTATTTGGCAATCAAACCCAGCAATCTGTAAAACGTCAAAGTTTTGTTTCTATCGATACGGATTTGTTTGTTGTTGTGATTTCTTGCGGTTTTTCGTATTTAATCATTTCTAAAAGGGGTAAAACCTTACAAATACGGTAGAAAAGCACTACAGCGCCCTCCAATCTAAATCCAATTCTCTTTCCGCACAGACTCTACCGCTAACTAAGCCACTTCACCACGGAAGCTGTCAATAAAATAATCTTGTTTAGAAAAGACAGTAGTACGTTTTTGCGACTTATTTTAAGTTACTAAGAGTGCGTCACTTGAAAAAAAACTAACTCCAAATCACCTTGATTGCAACTTACAATATAATAAATGAGTGTTTATTTGCAGCTACCGTACTACGTGAGCGGAGTTTAATGGACGAACACAAACGTGAGGATGCGTGACGTGACCCCGTAGTAAGATATTAGTACTCGTGACGTGGTTGGTGATGTGTTCCCGGTAGTAATCGAAATCACTGGGAATACTACTATCATCATCATCATCAGCCTATTAATGTCCCCACTGCTGGGGCACAGGCCTTCCCTATGGATGGAATAGGGAGATTAGGCCATGACCCACCACGCGGGCCCAGATTTGCGGGTGCTAACGACTGCAGATGCAGCCGGGACCAACGGCTTAACGTGCCTTCCGAAGCACGGAGGAGCTCGAGATAGTAAATTTTTTGGTCACCCATCCAATGACCGACCACTGCGAAAGTTGCTTAACTTCAACGATCGCAGCCGAACGCGCTAACCACTTGCGCCATCGAGCTCCTCTCATAATACTACTATACTGCCTGGTAATTTCAAATAAGTACTTATATTCATCACTTATCCTATCGTGTGTTTACCCATTAAGTTCCGCTCAAATGAAATGAAATGAAATGAAATGAAATGAAATGAAATGAAATGAAATGAAATGAAATGAAATGAAATGAAATGAAATGAAATGAAATGAAATGAAATGAAATGAAATGAAATGAAATGAAATGAAATGAAATGAAATGAAATGAAATGAAATGAAATGAAATGAAATGAAATGAAATGAAATGAAATGAAATGAAATGAAATGAAATGAAATGAAATGAAATGAAATGAAATGAAATGAAATGAAATGAAATGAAATGAAATGAAATGAAATGAAATGAAATGAAATGAAATGAAATGAAATGAAATGAAATGAAATGAAATGAAATGAAATGAAATGAAATGAAATGAAATGAAATGAAATGAAATGAAATGAAATGAAATGAAATGAAATGAAATGAAATGAAATGAAATGAAATGAAATGAAATGAAATGAAATGAAATGAAATGAAATGAAATGAAATGAAATGAAATGAAATGAAATGAAATGAAATGAAATGAAATGAAATGAAATGAAATGAAATGAAATGAAATGAAATGAAATGAAATGAAATGAAATGAAATGAAATGAAATGAAATGAAATGAAATGAAATGAAATGAAATGAAATGAAATGAAATGAAATGAAATGAAATGAAATGAAATGAAATGAAATGAAATGAAATGAAATGAAATGAAATGAAATGAAATGAAATGAAATGAAATGAAATGAAATGAAATGAAATGAAATGAAATGAAATGAAATGAAATGAAATGAAATGAAATGAAATGAAATGAAATGAAATGAAATGAAATGAAATGAAATGAAATGAAATGAAATGAAATGAAATGAAATGAAATGAAATGAAATGAAATGAAATGAAATGAAATGAAATGAAATGAAATGAAATGAAATGAAATGAAATGAAATGAAATGAAATGAAATGAAATGAAATGAAATGAAATGAAATGAAATGAAATGAAATGAAATGAAATGAAATGAAATGAAATGAAATGAAATGAAATGAAATGAAATGAAATGAAATGAAATGAAATGAAATGAAATGAAATGAAATGAAATGAAATGAAATGAAATGAAATGAAATGAAATGAAATGAAATGAAATGAAATGAAATGAAATGAAATGAAATGAAATGAAATGAAATGAAATGAAATGAAATGAAATGAAATGAAATGAAATGAAATGAAATGAAATGAAATGAAATGAAATGAAATGAAATGAAATGAAATGAAATGAAATGAAATGAAATGAAATGAAATGAAATGAAATGAAATGAAATGTCATTTATTCAGTCTAGGCTGTTACAAGCACTTGTGAAGGTCAAGAAGCTACGCCATCGGTTCGCAAAACTACGGCGGGAGACCTTGTACTCAGAAGAACCGGCAAGAAACTCAGCAAGGGCTGTTTTTTTCTCCCTGTATTGTTATATACAGTGTCGTCAATTTGAAAAATTACTTCAGAAATACGTCTGAAGTCACTTTCCATTACATCATCTAGAATATAAATAGTTACAATTAATTTTATAGTTAACATTTTAAGTAGTATATAGGAAGCGGCATTAGATAGGTACAATATTACTGTTATGAAAAATGAGTAATACCCATTTAATATCAAATTATAAGAAACACTATGTCCATGCATTACGATCATTTAGATAATCATCAACTTTATAATAGCCCTTATTCATAAGAGTATTTTTGATCTGAGATTTAAATTTAGTCAGTGGAAGCTCAATCAGATCTTGGGGAACTTTGTTAAACAATGCAATACTACAACCCAGAAATGAACCTCTTGATTTTTGGAGTCTGAAACATGGAACGGCAAGCTTGTTCTTAAATCTCGTGTTAAAGTTATGGGTTTGACTTTTTTTTGCAAATTCATCATAGTTTTTTCTTACATATATTAAATTTTCATAAATGTATTGCGACGCCAGTGTTAAAATATTAATTTCTTTAAATTTTTCTCTAAGGGATTCTCTTGCCTTTAAATTGTATATGGCGCGAACAGCTCTCTTTTGCAGTATGAAAATACTTTCGATATTAGCGGCTGAGCCCCACAACAAAAGGCCATATGACATAACACTGTGAAAGTAACCAAAGTAAACTAATCTTGCCGTTTCCACATCAGTTAAGAGTCTTATCTTTTTAACAGCGAAAGCTGCAGAGCTCAATCTACTTGACAAGGCATCAATATGAGGATCCCATTGCAGACGAGAGTCTAAAGTAATACCCAGAAACTTTGTAAAATCCACTAACTCTACAGGCTGGTCATTTATTTTTATACTAGTATTAACCTGCCTCACATTAGGTAGAGTAAACTTAACGCATTTTGTTTTACTGGAGTTAAGTTTTAAATTATTTACCGTAAACCAGTGAAGGACTTCAGAGAGAGCACAATTTACTTCGTCATAACAATCACTTCCTCTTCTAGCTTTAAACAATAAAGAGGTGTCATCAGCAAATAGTACTGTCTCACACAAATCTCTTGTAAAGTGAGGAAGGTCATTGATATAAATAAGGAAAAGCAATGGGCCCAATATTGAACCCTGGGGCACGCCCATAGAAATGGGTGCTCCTGTAGACTCAGCTTCATTTATAACTACTTTCTGAATCCTAGCAGAAAGATAAGACTGTATCAGACTTAGTGAAATATTTGATACACCATAATGCTTCATTTTATTTAACAATGTTTCATGGCTAACGCAGTCAAACGCCTTTGATAAGTCGCAAAAAATGCCAATAGCATCGTGCTTACTCTCATCTATAAAGTAGGTAGTGATTTTTTTTCTTGACACAAAATTGCTTTAATCCTAAAATAATCCTGGTGCTGGCTGGAAGTGTCATGTTCTTCTTGTAAGTGAGGTTGCTGAATTGTTTAGGACACCGAGACACCAATTTTATTCAATAGTTTATTGCGAAAACCATAATGTATTCAAATATGGTATATATAAAAAACGACGGGTTGCACTCCGGGAGTGCCGGCAGAAGTGAAAACTTGAATATTAACGTTGTGCATTTTTGATTGGAATGGTTAGGGAATAATTTTGCACGATTTGCTTTAATTAATTAATTATCAGTATAAAACTAACTACTTTACATTTATGTGGTAGAATACAATATTTATTTATTGCGCTATCATACACAAACATGACAATTTATATTACACTAAAAAGTTTATCTCCACTACACAGACGGTCGAGCTATCAGCTGTCACCATGGATGCGCGAGGCACGCTGTAACATAAACACACACGAACATTCGCGCAAGCGCCCTGCGCCGCCTAAACGAAACAGGGGGCTTATACCTCGTTTAGACTATGCCCATGCCGCTGCCCCTCGCGTTGCCGGCAATAATTCCCTAAATATTGCTGCGGCATGATTGAGAGAAGTATGTGTTTACATACTACCCTACCTCTCACTTCGCTTCAGAGTTTCGGCAATGGCAGACGTTGAAGTAATAACAGCGGCCGAGCTGTGTCTTTTGCAATCCATAATTATGTTCGAAATTTAAATAATTAATAATTTTAATATAAATAAATTAATTAATATTTAATTAATTAAAAAAAAATTGACATCTTTCTCCACCAAGCGCGTGGCGCGAACCAAGCGACGCGCAGAGTGAACACGCGTTGCCACTCGCGCTGCCGGTCCTTTGACTTCCGCACAAAAAGCCGCTCTTTTGGGGAGCGCCGGGCAGCGCGAGTGACAATGGCAGTGGCATGTTTTTTTTTTGTTTCCTCCCAGGCGGGGGAGAGGGTGAGAAATCCTCATGGATACCCTACAGCCGGCTATAAGGTTATGTCAGACTCTTACTGACTAAAAAACACCCTTTATTCATGCTTATGGCCAGAAGGGCCTTACAAGCTTCATCTGAAGCGATCAACCCCCGAGAGGGGGATGATGTGAATATAGAAACATATTATTACGGGGGGACAGCGCGTACGCAGTCCCCACTACCAAAAATTACGCATCCGAGTTATCCACATTAGGGATAATCGCAGGGGTCAACCCCACCGCAGTGCAATGGAGGAGCCTCGCCCTGGGGGAACCGCCTTCCTGATCACGGTGTCCCCTATGCCAGGTAAGTATGCAGTGGCATGACGAGTATCGTGTTTACATACTCGTCATGCCCACTTCATGACGAGTATCGTGTTTACATACTCGTCATGCCCACTTCCCTCCCTTACTCGCGCTGCATGTAAACAGGCATACATTTTCGCCGCGCCGTAGAAAGAGAGGGGGATACTTCTTCTCCTACGCCGCGCCGGCTGTCTACTGTCCATTAATCTTACTAATTTTCGATCAGGTCACGTGTCCTGACGCGAGTTTAACATTTTTTACCCATTACAAAAAAAAGTGTACAACGCCGCTAAAGATGTTTTTGTCTCATGAATTTTCGATCAGATCACGTGTCCTGACGCGATCAGGTAACGTGTGCTCAAGCCAGTTTAACATTTTTTACCCATTACAAAAAAGTGTACAAACGCCGCTAAAGAAGTTTTCACTTCAAAAAAAACAATATTATGGAACTGCCGGCACGCTACGTTAAGGCCAGATCACAGAAAATGCAGAAAGCACCTCTCAAAATCACAATATCACAGTCACAATGCAGTGACATTGCTGTTGATAAAAACGTTTTGTAGTGTCTGTTGGCCTATATGTATATAGTATTGATGTTGTAAAATGCAGGGCTCTCAGATTCGCTTCGCGTGAACGTGATAAATCCACACAGTGGTCTTTATCGAATTATAATCAATTAATGGAGAAGTATACGCGAAGCTCGACATAGATAGCGCTGCAAACGTTTGACCCAAACCACAGCCGAATATTGCAGCTATTTTTTGTTTTTTGTTGTTAAATATATTAAATAAGTGGTGAAATATATTCAACATAGTCTGTAATACAACTAAAAACGTAACTGAAAAGGAGAGGAGCATCTGTGCAAGGCAGAAAGCTGATCTAGTAGATAGGTACTCTTTCTATTATTATGCTAGAATGCTCATTCTCTAACATAGATGCATTTTCCATGATTATTTTAATAGTTTATGGATCTCATTAACTTTTAGCAGGCTCATTAGTCAAATCTATCTTATTTTTGCATCAGTCAGACATCTCATAGAGTTAGGTTACCTCTGGCTAAAATGGGAAGTATAACATTAGGTTTTTTTAGACTTGAGGCATATGACCGCAATTTTAATTTTGGTCCAGTTTTTATTATCAAAATGAAGACATCCAGATGCAATTACCTGCCCCAAATACAAACCATGGTGTAAAGAGCAGCTCAGTTTTACCCCCCTTTTAAAGTAACATATTAAATTATATTTTAGTCGATAAGCATGCAGTTTTCGCACGACAACCAGGAACTGCACAACGCGGCATTGTCATTTGTTAAATAAAAAGCTTAAAAATGAATATATAAGCTAATAGGTATGTATTTGACAGAAATGGGTCAAGCGATTACAGCGCTCCTAGTGGCCAAATTTTGCAGATTTCTTGTCCATTATAAGAATATATCTACACCAAGCTTTAAATCCGGTATTAAAGATTCTGAAGAATTAGCTTATTGCCAAGATTAAAACATCCAATGTCATAAAGAAAAACAATATAGTACCACTTTGGGAGTAATTATGTTTTTTTAAAAAAATCATAATAACACTCGCTTCTTTAAGTTCCTTCCGCGCCAAGGGCTTACTCATCAGACAGCCACAATTTTCACTAATCGATGCATGGTATTATTAATTAAAAAAAAGGCCAAGTGCGTTTCGTACCACGCTCAGTGTAGGGTTCCGTAGTGGCCTGTAGTTAACACAATATATTTGAGCAGGAGTCTTATTTTCTATATCTGACTAGACTAGAAAAATCAATTAATATCAATCTATGTATCTCAACTATAATACCTAAAGCAAAGTCAAACTGCGTCTCAAACTCAGTTCGATATTATTATTTTTTTAAATACAAATGATAATCCTCATTATACAAGCTTACTATACAGTTGACAAAATTAATATATGACGGATAAATTTTAAAATAATATTGTAGTCTATTTGTATTCCTGTTTTGTTATTTTATTTAATTTTATTTAAATGACCTATCTTGTAATTTGACCTATAATTTAATTTGACATTATCTTCATTTTGACATGTATTCAAATTTGACATTATAGTAACGTTTTTGTATATGTTACCGGCCAAACCCGATTTCAGGACAATCTAGTTTTGCCTAGGCTAAACTGGTTCTTCCTATACGCGATAGGATTAACTAGTATAGCCTAGTCCAAACTAATTTATCCTAAGCGCGACAGGATAAACCAGTTTAGCCTAGGCCAAACTAGATGATCCTCATATAAATACGCACACTCTAGGATAAACTAGTACGACCTAGTCTAAACCAATTTAGCAAAGCGGAAAGTAATTGAACAGACATGTCAGGACTTGTACAGGGCGCGTCATGTAAAAAGAACGCTGGAAGAAAGTGAAGGGAGTGTTTTTTCTGTAATTGGTTTTTGTTTAACTCTTTTGTTGTTGCCAGGAGTTCGGAAGACAGTAAAGCCGGGTACGCATTAGCGATCTGTTACCGTAACATGCGTGATACAGTACGAAGTTCTAGTGTGTACGCTAGTAGCTCAGTTGTAAACGTTGGCTCGCTTCAAACCGCACGCGTACCGTTCTCGCAGCAGGTTATCGAACCACGTACACACTATGCTTTTTGGTTACAGTGCGTGCAACGGTTATGGTTACAGCTCGCCAATGAGTAACTACCCGGCTTAAGAAATTCCGAATCATTCGAACCTTTTACAATTCATCTCACTGTAAACTCAAAATATTTTAAGAAAAGTTTACTAGAAAAAAAAACCACGCGGACCAGGCAGCGGACCGGACTCGAACCCGCACCCTTCGCAATCCGGGCGAATGCACTGACCATTATGCTACCACGGCCCTATTCGCCGCGTCGAAATTTTCCTAGCCTTAAGCTGCAAGGCAGCGCCATCTCTTCGCATTGTAGGTTGCAACCACGCAACCCACAATGTCAAATGAATACTTTTTCAAGTATTAAACATTTGAAAGAAGAAATAGCAATTATAGTTAGTGTTTTTATTTATTTTTAAGCATTTAACTGCTAGGTGTTTAAATCTAAAGAAAAGTTTACTAGAAAAATTAAACTTTTCTTACTTTTCTTTGTATTACTAATTATCCATAACTTGTAACAATGAATCATTATGGTTTTAATAAAAAATATTATTTTTCCAATTACGGATTATTTTATTCAGTTTATCTATTTATTTTGACTTTCTAGATAAACTATAATGTTTACACTAGGCCATACTAGTTTATCCTAGAGTATGCGTATTTTTATCAGGATCAACTAATTTGGCCTAGGCTAAACTGGTTTATCCTATCGGGCTTAGGACAAATTAGTTTGGACTAGGCTATACTAGTTAATCCTATCGCGCATAGGAAGAACCAGTTTAGCCTAGGCAAAACTAGTTTGTCCTGAAATCGGGTTTGGCCGGTAACATATATATCTATTATTATTATTATTATTATTTTTTTCAAAATGTGACAGACATCTCATTTATCAAATTATAATTTCAATTTAGATTAATATAAGTACTTAATTGATATTGTTAGAATAATGTAATTTATAGTGAACTAAATGAAATAACATTGCATGTCAACAAGACAATATGGCTGAACATAATATAATTTGTATACTTGTACACAACACAATAACTTGTATTCGTAATAAAAAATATTTAAATTTGAACAACAGTTGCTTAAATACCTATTATGTACACCGAAATGAATCCTCTTTAAAAGATTCTGAGACCACGGGGCGCTCAGGGGCTTATTTTGGTCTGATGTGACCCTTTGTGCAAGAGGGGTCGAAAAAACGAAGGACTGTTATTATGAAATTTAGTTCAACATCAAATAAAACAATAGTTCAACATTATATCATCCGTTTGGGTCATTTAATCACTACCTGGACTTTGGATGTTGGCAATAAGCTGTTTCAAAATTTTATAAAGGTTCGAGAGCATGAGTGTTGAGAAAATATAAAATGAGATAAACAACTAAATCGATAATATAATCTGCAATAGCTCACCATATTAGGTATGACATATATGTAGGTATATAATATAATTGCAAGAAGGCTTCGGATTTCTTGTGAGTTGTGACAATTTGGCGTGGACTGGAGGCAAATTTTTCGTCGCGTGATCTAAAGACAAATGACGTTTATAAATCATAGCCCGGCAAATATAAAAACTGCTTACTTTTATTGTATTATGAAGAAGAGAAGAGAATCATTATTCATTAACTTTGTATTTTTTCGAGAGCTTTATTGTCATAATAATTGTTGGCGACTGACTGGTTAATCATAGTCATTTTAATTATATTCTTTTTGTCATCCTCTTAATTACTGGGGGCCAATCGCCTAACGGAAATGCTTTGGAAAACGCTAACGCTTACGATTTTATTTTGTTATTTCTAGCCGCCTGAGGTTTTCAAATGCCTCGCGCTCTTTCTTTTTCTTTTGCATTGGTAATAACAATATTAAAAAAAATGAGCGTGAGGTATTCGCAAAACCTCAGGCGGCTAGAAATAACAATATAAAATCGTAAGCGTTAGCGTTTCACAAAGCATTTCCGTTAGGCGATTGGCCCCCGGGTCTCTTTCAATTTTGCCATTGCTTGTCATGCTTGTTGTTCTTGTTATTATTCGTATTATATTTTATTTCTATTTGTAAGGCTCTCTTTTATTTGCCCGTCCACTTATTCGATAGTAATAATAATTTATTTACTTGTAAAAAGGAGCAATATACATATTGCAGATACAAATATGAAGCATTCTTGGAATGGAATAATGCACAATCGAATTCCCAAACAAGGCTTAGCCTGTACCTTGGAAAAAGAAAAACATAAACTTCCCAGACTTTATTGCGTTTTCCAAATATACATTAGATAAAACATGATTTGAACAAAATGAATAAATTAACTTATTTCTAACAAATTTGGAAAAGGACATTGTTCTACGTCCATACATTGTTAGCCTAAGAACCAACAAACATGAAATATTATATTCTAGGTTCTAAATTGCAAGTAAATTACTGTAAAAACAAAGATTATTGACGGACACTTCTGAGAACTTAAATTATCAGTAAAAACTAAATATTTTTTGAGGTTATGTTTAATATTAAATGATACATAGGTCAACCTACGAACTTAATATGAACTCAGTATGAATTGAATTAATATTACAACTAATTCATTTTTATTCAGTGCGATTTTAAAGAATAACTATTAGGAAAAACTTGGTTAGGTAGGAATCATGAATAAAATAAAAACTGTAGTGTTGCTTCTTATTTTTTGACTATTTTTCACATAATTGTATCATATTGTTTTTATTTTTACATATTACATGTATATTGTGTAAATACGCAGCGTGAATGTGTATCAGCTGCTCTTGAATAATTTGGCAGTATGATCCTCTCAGGATGTTGTGGCACAAGTTCTCTAGCACTTGGTAATAAGGTCTCTGCTATTCTAGGTAATAAGGTATCTCCTGTATAATAGGTTCCCAAGCTGGTGGTATATACCAACCATCTTCCCTATTGAAATTTGGATATTTTTTAATCTCAATATCTCAATATTATACAGGATAAAATCCCAACCCCGAGCACACACTGCAAGACCATCAGATACTATTAGTTCTTTTTGTTTGCATAATTTAACATAAGAAGGAGATAGAAAGCCTCTCTTGAGTTTGTTTCGCCGGTTCTTCTCAGAAAGGTCTCCCAATTTTGAAACCAGTGGTAGTTTACGGTGCGGTAGTTAGGGTCAAATAAATAAACTCAAAATTACAAAAAAGAATTTAAGTAAAATACTTTATTAAGTAAATTTAATAATAAATTCATACATAGACAATAAAACTTTAAAAATCGAACAATGAAATAACCGAACGCTCAATAAAAGTCTTTCGAAGGTAGCTCGACAAATTAAATAAAAGTTTAATTCTGACGACGTAGCCTGTAAAGGCTACGAAACGTCAATAAATAAATAAAGTTTCGTGCATTAACCCGTAAAAACTAGTTTTATTTAATTAGTGATGTGCGTGAAAACCTAAGAAACAAACGATAATATAGGTAATTTGTGCTATCGTCGCTACCTAAATAATACTAAACCTTTAATCCAATTAGCTTATTATGTTAAGAAAAGCAAATTTTGGTTCATTAGACCGCGCTCACTTTGGACGGGTTTTCGTAAACATTTTTCCCGTGCAGACGAATATGCAAGAATAATCCCAACCCTCCAAGTATCATAGGAGTACCTACACATACTGGGCGTATACGTACGAGAAGTTTTAACGTCCGTAAACAAACAATTATTAATTAAGCGAACTTGTTGGGATTTTAAAACACTTTTGCACTTAAAAATGAATATATAGAAAACTTATTAACTTAATTTCTAGATATGCACAAATATTTGTACAACGCACGTAGCTAAATTACTATTTTCAAAATTTTCAAGACTGAACCGATTGGATATTGGATTCTGCGAAAGTGAGGACGCCAGCCACCTCAGTCTCCAAGAGATTTTATCTTGTAGACAGATTACACAGGCCTATAAAAAAAAATACCCTGCGTCAAAGACCAGACTACCTGAACTTTGTTTTCGGGGTCGCTGAGTCCAAATATGGTGTCAGAATAGCAAAGTTGGTTCGCGTTTTTAGTAACAACATAAACCATATTATACGAAAAACTTAAATTTTCAGCATTATTGCTGATTTCTGAAATAACGCGAACCAACTTTGCTATTCTGGCACCATATTTGGACTCATCATCATCATCATCAGCCTATTAATGTCCCCACTGCTGGGGCACAGGCCTTCCCTATGGATGGGAATAGGGAGATTGGGCCATGACCCACCACGCGGGCCCAGTGCGGATTGGCGGGTGCTAACGACTGCAGATGCAGCCGGGGCCAACGGCTTAACGTGCCTTCCGAAGCACGGAGGAGCTCGAGATAGTAAATTTTTGGTCACCCATCCAATGACCGACCACTGTGAAAGTTGCTTAACTTCAACGACCGCAGCCCAACGCGCTAACCACTTGCGCCATCGAGCGCCATATTTGGACTCAGCGACCCCGAAAACATAAAGTTCAGGTACTCTAGTCTTTCGTGCAGGCACTTTTTTTTGTAGGCCTGTGTTATTATTCATCGTCGCGTACACGATATCTCCGGAACATTACCTATTAGACGGAGAAAAACGAATTCCATATGCGCACTCAATTCGTACAACCCCCATAAACGTGTCCAAACGCGTGTCCTAATAGGGGTGATGACGGGGTACAGTAAACGAAATTCTATTTAGTCCGTCAGTTAGATGATCAAAAAATAATGGACACGTATTTTTTCTTTGGGCAATCAACCAGAAAATAACAAAATATGCGCGTCAAAGTTTGGGAGTAGGGGCTCGTGACGTCACTTTTGAGTGAATATTCGCTTAAAAGTGTACTCAAACGTGACGTCATGCCACTTTTCAAATCAATATAATTATCTCTGCAATGTTTATATTGTGTGAAAAAAGAAAAAATACGTGTCCAATACTTTTTGATAATCTACCTGATAAACGAAGAAATCATCCCTATTGAGCGCGGCCTTAAAGATTTCCAAACAGTGATACTAAACAAGCAGCTTTTCATGGTATGCCAGCAACCCTTCTGAGAGCTTCAGGCGAGCTGCTGACTACAGCTGTCATGCGAACAATGAGCCACGCCAGCAGGACGAGGAAGGAGAGGCACACTACCACGTGGACACACAGCAACCTGAAGATCAATCAATCAATTAGCAAGTATAATTATAGGAATTATAGTTTTTTTAAGCATTTTTTTTTTTATAGATAGGTCCGACAAATGACTCCACCCCACCTGATGTTAAGTGAAGGTGAAGTCCAGACGTGACGATAGCTGATACAGCAGTTTTACCTGCCACACCAGCCATCCTCACCCTGCCGGCCTGCATGTTGCTTCTTCACGCCTCTTTTAAAGGATCCCAGGTTGTAAGAGGGAGGGAACACGTGAGCGGGCAGAGCATTCCATTTACGGATAGTGCGACAAAGAAATGAGTCACCAAATTTCTTTGTACGCGTTGGAATTGTGGCCACAGTTAGACGATGACAACGTAGGCCAGCGCGCGTGGTCCTCTGAAGGAAAGGCGAAGGTGGGATAAGAGAGAATAACTCCTCAGAACACTCGCCGTGGTACAGACGATAGAACGCGCTTAGTGACGCCACGTCACGGCGTAATTGAAGAGGCTCAAGGTGTTTAGTCACCTCCTCATCGCCTATGATGCGGATCGCGAGCCGCTGTAACCTATCCAAAGCATCGAGCAAGTACCTGGCGGAGCCATCCCAGAGGTGCGAGCAATATTCCACGCAGGACCGCACTTGCGTTTTGTACAACAAGCACAGTTGATCGGGCGTGAAAAAACGCCGCACCTTGTTCAGGACTCCGAGTTTGCGTGAAGCTGTTTTGATCACGGTTTCGATGTTTTTCTTTGGATTCAGGTCTGAGCGAACTTCCATACCGAGCATGGAAATGTTGCTCTGCAGCGGTAGTGTTGTGCCCTGAAGAGATGGAAGGGGAAGGAATGACGATGTTTTTGCCGTGAAAGCGCAAGCCTGAGTTTTCTTGGCATTGAACTCAACCAAGTTCCTGGTACCCCATTCGGTAATGTGGTCCAAAGCCTGATTGAGTTCAATGACAAGATTCTCGCGTTTCTCCTTGGTTACCGCCAGCCCAGCCGCTGCTTGTCCGAGATACCCACATGAACTGTACTATCGTCTGCATAGCAATGAATATTCCCAAGAGGAATCAAGTCATTGATATGCAGCAGAAAGAGAGTGGGGGATAGGACGGAGCCCTGGGGAACGCCGGCATTCACTGACATGAACCGCGAAATGCTACCATCCGTAAGGACACGAATTCTACGCTCATGCAGGAAGTCAGCCACCCAAGAACAGAACTGGGCTGGCAGACCATATGCCGGAAGCTTGGAGAGAAGGCTTTTGTGCCATACCCTGTCGAACGCCTTGGCAATGTCAAGGCTGATAGCCAACGACTCACCACGCTTGTCGATAGCCTCACCCCAGATATGAGTTAAGTACGCTAGAAGATCACCCGTCGATCGTTTCGGTCTAAAACCATATTGACGATCATTAATCAAGGAGTGATCCTCTAGGTAGCGGGTCAGATGGTTATTAAGGACCTTTTCTAAAACTTTACATAAAACTGAGGTGACTGCTATTGGCCGGTAGTTTGCCGGGTCTGAGCGATCCCCTTTTTTGGGCACCGGTTGCACATTGGCATCTCTCCAAGTCTCCGGCACACGCCCCAAAGAATACGAGCATTGGTACAAGCGCGTGAGCACGGGAGACAACTCCGCTGCACATTTTTTAAGTACTACTGCTGGGATGCCATCGGGTCCACTAGCTTTCCGGACGTCAAGTGATTGCAATTCGGCACGAACCTCGCGCTGCCTGATTTTAATATCAGGCATCGTTGTGCCACAGTGAGGTAATGATGGTGGCAGTGCATTGCAATCATCGATTCGGGAGTAAGCCGCAAAGAGTTTTGCCAGTAAATCGGCTTTCTCCTGCGGCTTATGGGCTAGTGTTCCGTCTGGGCATCTCAGAGGTGGCAGCGCGGGCTCGCAGAAGTTTTTTTGCACGGTCTTGGCCAAACGCCAGTAGCTACGGGAGCCCGTAGGATGCGTCATAAGTTCCTGGCCAACACGTGCAACGCGCTGGGCATCCGCTCTAATGTAAGCCTTCTTACAGGCCTTGGAAGCAAAATTGTAGGCTGCTTTGAGTAAATCGACCTCGGGATCCTTGAGAGCGCGACCTCTGATCCAAGCACGATATGCCGCTTGCTTACGCGAAGCAGCTTCAGCACAGTCGTGATTGAACCAGAGGTTACGCGTGCCCTTACTGATGAGATCAGAATGAGGAATATAGTATTCCATACCCATTATAATCTCCTCAGTAATGGCAACGGCACTGGCCGATAGGTCCCTGTCACTGAAGCAGCGCTGCTTCCAAGGGACGGACGCAAAGTAGTCTCGCATACCGTCCCAATCTGCCGACCCATAATGCCAGATACGGCGCTTGACCACTGCTGGACGCGGAGGCTTGGCCTGTGGTGCTTTGGCAGATATCAGGCAGTGGTCTGACGAGCCCAGGGGGGCTCTTACCACAACCTGATAGCCCTGTGGATGGGTCGTGAGCAGAAGGTCCAGTAAAGAAGGCGCTTGACTGGGAATATCTGGGATCCTGGTGGGCTGATCAACCAGTTGCTTCAAGTCATGCGTGAGAGCGAATGCGTGAGCAGAGATCCCTGCATGGTCAGTTTTGGAAGAACTTAACCACAAATTGTGGTGAGCATTAAAGTCCCCCAAAAACACCAATTCTGCATTGGGAAATTGTTCCTGCGCGTCATCTGCTGCCCGACTAAGGTGCTCAAAAAGTCGAGTTGTCTCAACATCGCCGGTGTGGGATCTGTAGAGACACACGTAAACTCTGGGGGGGGGGGGGCAGAGTCGACGTGAACCCCTAACATGGAGAAGGAGGGATCTTGCAAGCAGCGGAGACGGCTACAACAAACATCCGCCCGAACATACAGGTATACACCGGCTTTCGCTTTGAAGGACTCTTCAAGCACGTAGCCGGGATAATTAAGGTAGCCTGTGTCAGCAGGCGGAAGTATTTGTGTCTCCGTCAGGAACAACAATGCTGGCCGTGCTGTCTCGAGATGGTGGTGGACAGCGTTGAGGTTAGAGTGGAGTCCGCGTATGTTGCAGAACTCGACCTCAAACAGCGTTGAAGGCGTGGGGGTATGCACCGCTGAACGTCCAAACTTTGTTTTAGGAGCTGCCATTATGGAAGTGAATGTAACTGCTTGATGTTTAAATCTAAAGAAAATATAACTAGAAAAAAATTCTACGCGGACCAGGCAGCAGACGGGACTCGAACCCGCACCCTTCGCTATCCGGGCGAATGCACTGACCAATTATGCTATAGGAATTATTGCAAATTCCTACCTTATGTTTGTATGTTTGTTGCTCAATCACGCAAAAATTTCAGAATCAATTTAGATGAAAGGAGATTGCTCAAATTGGCCCAAATGCACAAAAAATATTGACATACACGGTAATTTATGGCGTAATTTATAATTTAATTTACAGTCATTAGATTTCAACGGACACCTTTGTATAATATATTTACTTTAAAAAGGACTTTTAATTTTACCGGTTTGGAAAATATACGAATCATGGTACGCATATAGTTTATGACCTCATATATTTTTATCCTGGTAAAATGTATGATTCCTGTGGGAATCTCAAAAAAACTAAATTTAACACGGACGAAGTCGCGGGCGTTAATAATGCTTGATTGAAACAATAATACTTATGTAAGTACCTGTTTAAGCGTTTCTTTGCAGCTGGAGGGTCTTCATCTTTGTCTTTGATTATATGAAGTCTGATTCCTCTGCTGAAGTCCTTGAAATATTGCTTCCAACTGTTAACAAAGAAAGTTAAAAAGAGTTAGTTTGAACGTGTGAGTACACAATTATATCAAAAGGGAAACGGATAGTACCGTATTGCCTATAACTTTAGTACACAATTATATCAAAAGTGAAACGGATAGCACCGTATTGCGTATGACTTAGTTGTCGACAAGTCGTCAACTGTAAGCAAGCACGTAACTAGGAA
The DNA here is from genome assembly GCA_902850365.2 of Chilo suppressalis. Taxonomy (NCBI): domain Eukaryota; kingdom Metazoa; phylum Arthropoda; class Insecta; order Lepidoptera; family Crambidae; genus Chilo; species Chilo suppressalis. The sequence goes on along the minus strand of OU963914.1, from coordinate 20,727,743 downwards.
GAAAACTGCAAATAGCATTGCCTCCAACTGCACTTACTTAAAAAATATATAATATAAATCAAAACTTGATAATTACAAGAATTGGAAACCTTAAAAATCTCTAGAAACACAATCTTTAAAATCAAGCTATTGCTCTAATAATAATAAATCTAATATATAAAATTCTCGTGTCGCGGTGTTTGTGGTAAAACTCCTCCGAAACGGCTCGACCGATTTTCGTGAAATTTTATATGCATATTCAGTAGGTCTGAGAATCGGATGGTATCTATTTTTTTTTAATTTTAGATATTTTTTTTTATTTTTTTTATGATACATCATACAAAAATACACACATCCCTAAATTTTCAACTTTCTACCACCAACCCCTATTTTTTATGGCGGTACGAAGTTCGCTGGGTCAGCTAGTAATAATATAAAATTGGTATTTAGTAGCCTTAATTTTGAGGTCAAATGTAACAGAAACATTACAATAATAACTAATGGAAACAGATAACTATGAGTGGTACCACAACAATCCCAACTTCCTTATTAATAAACGAAGAATAAGCTCAGATTAGCTACTCCATATTTTGTTTCTTTTCATTGAATGGCAAATGGCATTTGGCAAATGGCAATGAGTTAGTAAAACTTTATATTTAAAATTTTGTTACATTCGAATTCGAAAAGATTGTATGCAAAATCTTTTTGAAATATCAAATAAAACTTTCTGAAGAAAATTATTAGTAAATAATTACTAATAAGTAACTACTTTTAGTGGTTCTTCTTATTTGCGAAGGGAGCGCGCACATTTTTACGCGGAAAATCCTGTCTCGATATTTTAAATTAGTGCCTCGCCTCGGGGCACAGGATTTTTATTCTCGTCTCGCTCTAAGGAGGATTTTTCAAGTCGTCCTAATGAACCTTAATGACATAGCAATCAAAATGTGAGTTGACATTATATAAGTAGCGACATGATTTTATGTAAATATCGCTACTTCTGTTAAATACTGATAAGATTCTTGCGGCCATTCCTCTCATCAGCTGAAAGATTTCCTGGGTGGGTGGTAGAAAAATACTTTTTGAAGTTATACTTCTTTAGGCGCGTTATGAAAAAATGATGAGAGTGAAATTTTAAGATGCGCGCGCATCACTGTAACACAAAAAATTAATTAACTTTTGTGTTTATCGCACATTAAGAAAATCTACCAACAAAATAGAAATAGAATCTCTATTTTGTGGGTGCTAACGACTGCATTGTGAAGGCCTATCAAAAGTATTTATTAATCTGGAACAACGGAACCAAAGCGCGATTCAGGAGACTACAGCGCCATCTCTTGACCATTGGTGTAGTAGAACCAAAAACCACATCTTTATTTTTTGTAATAAAGTAACAGTTATAGGTATTCATATTTATAATATTTATCCACATGTTTCTAGTTTGTATATTCGGAATACGTGTTTGAGTTTCATACAAGTGCAAATCACATATGTTCTAATAAATTATATTCAGTAGCGATTTTAATTGAATATTTTGATTATTTATTTTTTTTTCAAATTAAAACTGAACTTTATTGACTGTGTCCTTTTCCAGACTTTTTATTAATTTATTGTAATTAATTATTTGCATGCAATTAAAAACTAATTTTAAACGATGCCAAAGAAGGATAACTTCTCACGCGCCTACATAAGTACACGCACCCATTTTTTTATTATTTATTTATTTAAACCATATTCCTATGCATATGCAAACGGCGGACTTAATGCCATTAGGTATTATCTACCAGGCAACCTGAACGAGAGTTACAGACAAATGATATGGCGATAGGACAAAATGTTTTATAATAAAACGTTTAGAAAATAACGACGATTAAAATGTATTAATACTTATGATTTTATTTATTTTTTAAGCATTTAACTGCCAGATGTTTAAATCTAAAGAAAAGTTTACTAGAAAAAAATCCACGCGGACCAGGCAGCGGACGGGACTCGAACCCGCATCCTTCGCTATCCGGGCGAATGCACTGACCATTATGCTACCACGGCCCTATTAGCCGCGTCGAAATTTTCCTAGCCTTAAGCTGCAAGGCAGCGCCATCTCTTCGCATTGTAGGTAGTCCCGTCCGCTGCCTGGTCCGCGTGGATTTTTTTCTAGTAAACTTTTCTGTATTAATACTTTTATACAAAATTTAATACACCTACATAAACTAACACTCCAATAAAATACATAAATAAATATGTATATACATAAAATATAATAATAAAAAAAACAGATGCAAACTATAAATAATAACAAAATAATGAGATTACGTAGGTCAGGTAGTGTTCATGCATTAATTTTTTGAATTCATTACATTACATACCATATACATTATATTGTTAGAGCTTACGAATGCTGAGTGGGAGAGCATTCCACAGGCGTATGGCAGTAACAGTCGTTAGCACCCACCAATCCGCACTGGGCCCGCGTGGGGGGTCATGGCCCCATCTCCCTATTCCATCCATAGGGAAGGCCTGTGCCCCAGCAGTGGGGACATTAATAGGCTGATGTTGATGATGATGATGGCAGTAACAGTGAAAGATTTGGATCCAAAGCCAGTGTAATGTTAAGTCTAGGGCTGATATCCGTCCGGGTTTCCCCGGAATTGTCCTAGTTTATGGGGCGTCCGGGGAGCGTCCGGGCGGGGTTTCATTTGTAGTCCGGGTTTAAAAATTTCCTGTTTCGGGTCGCCAATTAATCCGTCAACTTAAATGTCTTTGAAAATAAATAAATCTATTCTAACATCGTAACCATAAATGCTGACTTCCAACAAAGATCAGCTTTGTCGCCCATACTGGCATGAGTGGCCCTTGGTGCTGCAAGTGTCCATGGGCGGCGGTGACCGCTTACTATGAGGTAGACCGCTAGCTCTTTTGCCTACATCAACATAAAAAAAGTTGATTTGTGACATTTTTAACTGTTTTTTATTGGTCTGTCCGGGTTCTGGGCTCCAAAATCCGGGGTTAACACGCGTCTTATCCTCATCATCATCAGCCTATTAATGTCCCCACTGCTGGGGCACAGGCCTTCCCTATGGATGGAATAGGGAGATTGGGCCATGACCCACCACGCGGGCCTAGTGCGGATTGGTGGGTGCTAACGACTGGAGATGCAGCCGGGACCAACGGCTTAACGTGCCTTCCGAAGCACGGAGAAGCTCATGTTTAGAGTTTCAACGATCACAGCCGAACGCGCTAACCACTTGCGCCATCGAGCTCCTCATATCGTCTTATCCTGTTTGCCACATTTTAGAGATGGCAGCCGTAGTTAAGTGTGACCTTATAGAAGCTGGGTCGGTGTTGTAGATTGCGGCGTCTGCGGGCGTGAGTCGCGCGCGCAGGGTGCTCATGTTGCGGGTCACGAACCGGAGGTGGCGCGACGTGAACGGGAACAACACCTCACGCGACCTCACCTGACGACGGCTCACTCTCATTAGGTTCAGCCTGAAATGAAATATCCAATGAGGGCTACCGTTTTCTGCCTCACCAGATGGCGCCACTGTTGAGTGAGGTCCTAAATTGTAACTTTTAAAGTTTATTAATACGCACATGAAATCCAAGATTACGTTTAGATCCTATTTTGACACAAAAGAACCATATCCTAAACATAATAGGCCATGCCACAGTGACGCGCAGTTCCGTTTTATTCGGAAAAAATGAGAACATAATCATTTTTCTAAGCTCAAATTTTTAATAACTGACATTCATTGCTACATAACTCATATTTGCCATAATTAAGCCGAATTGTTACCAATTATTCACAACATTATTTTAATTAGAAATAAACCCGCGTAGTCAACCAACAAGCAATGACATTTGACATTTCGGAGACCTCACGCTACACTGGCGCCTCTAGCGGCGGATTCATACGCGATAGCCCTCATTGATATGGGTCAACTTCAATGCGAAAAGATGGCGCCGGTTTACAGCTTAAATAAATAAATAAAATAAAATAAACGTAGGAAGGCCGAAGGGGAAGATCTTCCTCCGAGCTGGGTGATGGTAGCTCGGGAGCCGCGGTCCGACTGATGTTAGTCGGGCATCGTATATATGAAGTGTTAGCTTCCGAATTTCATTTGCGCGATGTAGGCTTCCATACTATTATGATCGCAGTGCACGTAACGCCATCTCTTGAGGATGGTGAGTAATGATTTCCACCGTCCGTTGTATATGTGTGGGGCATATAGATGTCGCCGCCACATAAAATTCATTTATTTTGAGCAACATAACTCGTAATCATAATAATAATACATAATGAATTACTATAGAAATAGGAATATGTCACTAAAAATACAACTTATCATTTACTTAATTTAGTAAATTACATAATTTAAAATTCAAATAAAATAATTAAAAATCAAAAGTCAAGTCAATAGTATTATAGTGTCATACACAAAATGAATATTAAAATGTCATAGGTACACAAAATTTATATCAGACCGCATTTTTTAATATAAAATTAATATAAATTAAGAAATCGACGCAGCCGTTGAGGTCGCGGTAGCATAATTGCTAGTGCATCCGCCCGGATAGCGGAGGGCGCGGGTTCGAGTCCCGCCCGCTTCCTGGACCTCATCGATTTTTTTCTAGTAAAATTTCCTTTGGTTTTATATCCAAATAAGTTATGAAGGATGAATAAGAATATACTGCAAATATACCAAATTAAAATGTTACTGTTGTAGTAAACTAACGTTTTCCAAAAACACGTGACCAGAAAATGAAAGTGAAATGTAACGTGATAGAAATATGGATGCAAGAATCTTAACTATATTTAAACAGGCATGAGTAGTAGATAATATTTGAGTAAAACGATTTTGTGATGCTTCCCCCATAGCAGAGCGACGAAGCTTAATACTAAATGCGCTAACAATTAGCTTCCGGAATTTGAATTAGTTCTGTTGTAATGAATTTAGCGGGAAACGTTATAAACACTAGACGATTGCTTGACTGGCGATTATTTGACACGCTATAAGCATGACAGACATTTATTATTGTCGAAAATTAGCTGAACTGACATTGGTTCATCATCATCATCATCAGCCTATTATGTTCCCACTGCTGGGACACAAACCTTCCCTATGGATGGGATAGGGAGATTGAGCCATAACCAACCACGCGAGCCCAATGCGGATTGGTGGATGCTAACGACTGTAGATGCAGCCGGGACCAACGGCTTAACGTGCCTTCCGAAGCACGGAGGAGTTCGAGATAGTATATTTTTGGTCACCCATCCAATGACCGACCACTGCAAAAGTTGCTTAACTTCAACGATCGCAGTTGAACGCGCTAACCACTTGCGTCATTGAGCTCCTCCTATTTTAGCGAATTTAAGTACGATAGCCGTGAGATAAGCATGACACCATTAATTATTGTATTGTACTTGGAGAATAGATAGATATAATAAATAACAGTTTGGTAGATTCACACACCTTTTGCCTTTATTTCCAAAGGTTTTCATTGCGTACTCTGCTACATACATAGGTATTACTTCCAACAGAAATTCCAACAGCTTCAGTATGTAACTGCAAAAATTTAAACATGCCACTTTAATAAATAAAATTCTGGTCTGTATTCCAAGTTTAGTAACAACACTATACAGTAATTCTTCATTAGTAATTTGACCATCTCCATGACCAGGTAGTGATGCCACCACTTCCGAAATTCTGGAATTTATAATGGCATATTGAACTTTATGTTAGACTAGCGGCCCGCCCTCGCTTCGCTTCGGTCTAGAGCTGAAGTGTAGACTACAGTTTACACAATGACATTCATCTACGATTCTTCTTATACCTGCATGCAAAGTCTCAGCCCGATCGGTTTAAAATTGACAAAGTTTCATACAAACTTTCATTCCCTATTTTTTCCCCTTGGGGGTAAAATTGATCAAAATCCTTTCTTAGCGGGTGCCTACGTCATGACATCTACCTGCATGCCAAATTTCAGCCCGATCCGTCCAGTGGTTTGGGTTGTGCGTTGATAGATGACTATGTCAGTCAGTCACCTTTGAGTTTTATATATATAGATTTATTTTTCATACTAGTGGCCCGCCTCGCTTCGCTTCGGTGTAGAGCTATAGTTTTTGTTCTCAGGCTTGTGCTATAAACAATGACTTTATTTATATAATTACACGTGTTATTGTGAGTCAACCATAAAAGATAGACACATAGACAATTTTATGTAGAATATTTTCGTCATACATGATTTCTATGTAACTTTAACCATTAAGGTTGCGCACGCGGCGGAAGCTTAAAAAATGGAGTAACTTCTCCCGTTTTCCCAACATTTCTCTTCACTACTCTGCTGCTATTGATTGTAGCGTGATGAAAAGTATACTATAACCTGCCCAGGAGTATGAAGAATAATTGTACCAAGTTTCGTTAAAATCCGTCGAGTAGTTTTTGTTTCTATAAGGAACATACACACACACAGACAGACAGACAAAAAATTTACTGATTGCATTTTTGGCATCAGTATCGATCACTAATCACCCCCTGATAGTTATTTTAAAAATATATTTCATGTACAGAATTGACCTCTTTACAGATTTATTATAAGTATAAGTATAGAAAAGGAAATGATGTGGTGTCGTGGGACACCAGGTAGGAACGAAGTTCCTTCGGCTAATGTAGAATCGACACAAATCGCAAACTCGCTTGTGTATGCGACTGTCACGCCTGCGCACGTCTCATTTAACGGTTTTATTCCACGCATTTTTTTCCACGGATTTTTTCTTACGGTTTTACTATCACATTTTTTTCAGTTCGGTCGCGCAGCAAAATCCCTATCCCCTCCAAGCCTGCCGTAAGGAACTTCGTTCCAATAAAGGACTCATTGTTTACTGACCTTTTTGACGCGTGAAAAATGAATGGATACCACATGATGCTGGAGGACGGGTACTCCCTGGCCTCCTGTACCATGTATCGGAACGCATCACCGTAATTGATGGGGTTCTCCATGGTGCAGCAGTTGTACACGCGGACCTCTGGGAGACTATGAAATGTTAATAAGAAAACATCACATTGGCTGGCTTCCACATAAATAGCTTTTAGAAGTATTTGCTGTGCTTAAGAGCTTTGGAGTAAGCCGCTCAGGAGTAGTCGTATTGTTGTATAGTAGAGCAATGTTTTATGCTTTGATTTATTTCGATGGGTCCTATGTATAAGGGCCAAAGTAACATTTTGTTCATTTTGGGTTTTTGGTGGTAAATACTCGCTTTTAATGTAATAAATGATATTCATTGAAATAAATTTATTGCTACAAACACGAAGTTTTGATGCAGTAAAAAAAGGGCTATTGTGTCACACTTTTAAACGTATAAGGGCCTAAACAGTAGTCCGAGACTTATACGCGGGGAGTTACCGAAATTTAATTTGAATTATCGGCCAATCTGTCAGTAATACCGGGTTCACATTAAACGATTTTAGTTGATCAACTGTTACATTGCATGCGATTTGAACTGTCTGAACTATTGAACAAACTTTCTATCAAATTGAAGCAAAGTAATTGAAAAAAAAAACAATTTAACAACAAAGATAATCAATTTAAATCGCTTCGTGTGAACCTGGTAGTGACATTAGTGTAAGACAATAGCTTTGAAAGGATCTTACGAAATTGCTAGCTTTTTATGATACTAATAATAATAATACAGAAAATTAAAGAAGGTTATGATGACTTTAGTTTTTATTGTAGTTAGATAATTTTGCCGGCCAAAATAGAATCAGAATAATGCTTTTTGGGTTCTTTTAAATAGCTTTATATTAGATACATTTTATTGAGAAAGGACACATCCAAAATTATGCTACATTTGAATGTGAATCAAAATGTAATAATATCTTCACACCATCTGAATGGAGCTTATTAATACAAAGATTTAAAATTATTTATAACATCAAACATCCCAGGCTTGCATGCTTTCTACAATGGGACTAAAAACTCAATAGGAGAGAAATCTCTTTGTAAAGATGAAAATTTTATTTTATAAACTGGACCTGTCTGAAAATGCCATTGAAAGCAATCTTTACATATTTTAAGTTACAACCGGCCAACATTATTACATCCATCCATAAAGAAAGACTTTATTATCATAAGCCGTAAAAATATTATTCCATCACACTGATGGATGATCATCATGATTATCATGAAAATTTAGCCACATTTAATGATAACATTTCAATGTATGCGAGTGATGATAATGTAAATAAATATAATATTGTATTTTGATTATAATTATAATAAAGTAGGTACAAATAAAAGTCTGCGATTTCATTGTTCTTAAAAATTATCTGATGTTATCATTAATTTTTGTTCACTTTTGGCTAGCAGCAATGTTAGCATTTATTACTTTTGTAGAAATTTAATTTAATGGTTTAATTTATGATTTGTTTGTTGTAAATGAAAAAAACTTTAATTCCCACTCCCACGTCTGGATAGCGATGGGTGCCGGTTCGAGTCCCGTCTGCTGCCTGGTCCGCGTGGAATTTTATTTTAATTATATTTTCTTTAGATTTAAACATCAATCAGTTACATGCTTAAAAAATAAAAATCATAACTAAATTAATGTATGCACTGCTGGGGCACAGGTCTTCCATATGGACATAATATTTATGGAGAAGTCAGCAGATTAACGTGCCTTCTAAATTATAAATTCTTGATCACTCTTTCTTTAAAGTTGCTTAATTTCCCCGATGCCAGATCAAACTAGCTAATCCGTGCGTCACCGAGCTCCTTCAGAAAACATAGTGCCATTTTTAGTTATTATCTTTCCATTAATTTGCTATAGTGTATTAATTCCGTCGTCCGTCGACCTCCGTGCCCGAGTGGTTTGTACGCCGGATTTCAAGGTGTTGCCTACTCGAGAGGTCCCGGGTTCAAACCCCAGTAGGGTCAGATGTTTTGTGTGATGAATACGAACATTTGTCCAACATCCTTCATGCATCCTTCAACCGCCGGGAGAGCGAGAAGAAGGTATGTGGGACTCCCCCCTGCTCATTTCATCCAGCCCTCGGTCTCGGTGTAATGTGCAGGGTCCTACCTACGCCCAGAACAGGGCCACTAAAACCCAGACAATATTCCTGCACCGGTCACCCGAGGACCTCAGTCCTCCCAATGCGTGTCGAGAGTGTGGATGTAGTCGTGGCACCTGATTTCCAATTGGCCACGCATCCGCCGGTGTTTGTCCATTGCTGGACCCGCCCCGCCATCTGTCCGTTAGCCTAGTATCCCATAACACAAGCATACAGTGATTATTTTGGGTCTAAGCTAATAGGGTATTTGACAAGTTTTACAAAACGATCTCACGTTATTGACTAATGTTTATGGAGTCCGTAAGAAGTGGATATTCATCATTCTGTTGTGTATTTCAGTAAAAATAACCAAATCAAAAACTCCATTTTCAAGTTGCCGCGAAAACGTTTCTCTGGTCAATATGGCGTCTTACTAGTGTGTGACGTCACACGACTGTTATCAAAATGTCAGACGATACAATGTAATGTCACTTTAACCGGAAGTTTACTTGCGTGTGACGTCATTTTAGGCTCCGCCAATCCTAAGCGTTTTGGGTCACGTGACAATAGATAAGAAAACTATTATCTTTGTCGTGGGTTTTTAGCAAAATTATGAATATTCTTTTTGTAAAAATAGTAAAAACCCCTGCCAATATTCATTCTAAACACAGATGCACTACTAACAATTGGCACTTTATTTTTAATACTGTCAAATACCCTATTATTGTTGATACAGCCTCGGCAACATGCTTCCGTCTCGTCTTAAAAAAAGTACCTACCTATTTTTTTTAAAGAGACTAGAAACAAAATATACTGACTTGTCCACTGCCGTCTCCCAGGCGACAGCGATGGCAGTGTCGGCAGCGATGTCTACGGGCAACAAGTCGATGGGATAGTCCGGGCGGCACCCCATGACGTGCATGAGGCCCAGCGACACGTTGGTCACAATGCCGACGGCCCCTTGGAACCCCTGCACCCACCCGGGGAACGGATCCCGGAGAGATGATGCCACTGGAGTCAAAAATTTATTTGACCTATGTTATAAATAAATATTTCTAACACTAACACCAATAGGGGTGATGACGGGGTACAGTGAACGAAATTCTATTTAGTCCATCAGTTAGATGATCAAAAAATAATGGACACGTATTTTTTCTTTAGGCAAACAACCAAAAAATGACAAGTTATAGCGCGTCGAAGTTTGGGAGTAGGGGCTCGTGACGTCACTTTTAAGTGAACCAAAACGTGACGTCATGAGACTTTTCAAATCAATATATCTCTGCAATGTTTATATTATGTGAAAAAAGAAAAAATATGCGTCCAATACTTTTTGATAATCTACCTAATGAACGAAGAAAAAAAAAATTGTCATTATCCCTATTAGCCTAGCCCCAAAATGGCACCCAAAAATTACTCATCATCCCTATTAGCCTAGCCCCAAAATGGCACCCAAAAATTACTCATCATCCCCATTAGCCTAGCCCCAAAATGGCACCCAAAAATTAGTCATCATCCCTATTAGCCTAGCCCCAAAATGGCACCCAAAAATTACTCATCGTCCCTATTAGCCTAGCCCCAAAATGGCACCCAAAAATTACTCATCATCCCTATTAGCCTAGCCCCAAAATGGCACCCAAAAATTACTCATCCTCCCTATTAGCCTAGCCACAAAATGGCACCCAAAAGTTACTCATCATCCCTATTAGCCTAGCCCCAAAATGGCACCCAAAAATAAGTCATCATCCCTATTAGCCTAGCCCCAAAATGGCACCCAAAAATTAGTCATCATCCCTATTAGCCTAGCCCCAAAATGACACCCAAAAATTAGTCATCATCCCTATTAGCCTAGCCCCAAAATCAGCAATCGCTTGTGTTACGGGATACCTACTAGGATAACGAATAGAGTGCATATAAATCTATACTTTATAGTAGTGTATATGTTACAGTTTTTAAATAGAACGCGTTTCCCCTAGTTAGAACTAGTTTTTTACTAAACGCCTTTGTTAAAACTAGAATTGACTAAAGCTCAAAATGGAATATCAGTTAAAACTAGGTTTTACTAGACAACACGCGTTTTTCCAAAGCGAGTCAGTTAAAACCGTTCTCAATAACCACACCACCTGAATAACCTACAGCAGATGTTCAAAATATTTACAGATCAGATTATGGACCCTGTCGGGCACAGCAAAAAAGTGAACAGTGAACTTTATACTCAGTCCGGCTACTTTTAATATCTGTATTAATTTATTCATGTTCTTTTTTCGGATGCTGATTCATTATGTTTCCATAGTACTTAATACACCCGTGTGAAGCCGGGACGGGCCGCTAGTATATAATAAGTATAATAAGTCCTCTTGCACCAAATTTGCTAAATCTCAAATTGACTAAAACAATGTAGCCTTTACAATTGGACGTTGTTAAATGAAAAGGATATAACCCACAACCTTATGGAAAATTAGTTTAGTACTAGCAAACCAGTGAACCAAATGTTCACCGAAACCGGATTTAAAAAAAAATGTATTTAATTAATTGAGAACTTCGGAGATTTTGGATGGTTTCGTTTTAAATTCGTGAGATCTCGAAAACCGGAAGTGCTACGTTACTCAAATCCGGTTTGTAGTCTTATCAGACTATTCTTGACATATAACTTAAATATTCTCTTTATCTATCTTACGGTTTGGCCGCTGAAACAGCACCACAGACAGACGGACGGACGGACTTGTCTAATAGATAAGAGATACCAATGTACTCCTTAAGGTCAACACGACAAAGATCCAAGTAAAATACATGTGTTATATGATTTTGTATTCATATGTTAACAACCCACTTATATGACGGGTTATTATTTTTGTCGTACTTATACACAGTCTGAAATTAAAAATCATATCTCAAAACTAAGTTTGGGTGGGTTGGAATTTGGATCCTTTTCATTTAATAACGTCCAATTATAGTTATAAATTTTATTATTTTTAAAGCATGTAACTGCTTGATGTTTAAATCTAAAGAAAATATAACTAGAAAAAATTCCACGCGGACCAGGCAGCAGACGGGACTCGAACACGCACCCTTCGCAATCCGGGCGAATGCACTGACCAATTATGCTACCGCGGCCCTCACGGACGTCGGACGCGTCGAAATTCTTCTAGCCATTCTTAAGCTGCAAGGCAGCGCCATCTCTTCGCATTATAGGTAACCCACAATGTCAAATGATCAATGTTAATTGGTCAGTGCATTCGCCCGGATTGCGAAGGGTGCGGGTTCGAGTCCCGTCTGCTGCCTGGTCTGCGTGGAATTTTTTCTAGTTATATTTTCTTTGGAACGTCCAATTATGTCAAATTGACATTGACGGTTTGGCATTTTTCTATGGGTTATAGCTAGTTTAAGTTAATCGATTCAACAGATTTGCTTCATTTGGGCCTTAGGCACAAATTCTCGTATATATCATATAAACATTCACCACACCGGCATTCGAATCCAGGACCTCAGACCACTTGTGTAGGAATGGGTATGGAAGCATATATAAACCAAATGAGCAAAGTTAAATTACTTAAGTATCAAAGTCCGCCGCTAGCAAGCTCGCACGCTATAATGATTGCTGCCATGCGTCTGGATGCATCGCAAACTTGGCTTGACGACCTCCGTGGCCGAGTGGTTTGTACGCCGGGTTTCATGGCGTCGCCGACTCGAGAGGTCCCGGGTTCGAAACCCGATGGGGGCAGATGTTTGTGTGATGAACACGAGCATTTGTACTCCAGTCATGGATGTTTAATATGTATTTCTATATAAATGTACTTATATACGTAAAGTATATGTATTCTATCCGTTACCCTAGTATCCCATAACACAAGCCTTATAGTGCTTACTTTGGGGCTAGGCTAATTGGTGTGAGTGTTGGAAATATTTATTTATTTAACTTTCATTTGTGAAGTAAAACCGACACCGACGCCGACCACTGACTGACACAAACAGCAAACGACACTGACAGTGAAACAGTCATCCACACGTTTGAATTGGCTGTTTGCCGTCTGTTTGCCAAGCGCGTGGAGGCACTATAAAAATGTATTACATTTACCTATTGAGGGTCTTAAGATTGCAATAGGATATCCTCTGTTTCCGTGCAGTTTGATCGCACTCTCCGCCATTGACTTCGTTAACATGTAAGTATTCATCTTCGGAGAAAGGAATCTGGAATGAACAAATAAATAGATTATTTTCTTCCCTACGAGTGCAATAACATTATGAGCCTATTATGACCCCACTGCTAAAGCAAAGGTTTTGTCATTCTTTATACAGAACGAAAAGGAGAATTTATGCCAGAATGAGACCCAACATTGATGAAGCCCTCCCGATGAATGGAAAAGGCAGATTGGACCATGGTTTACCGCTCGGGCCCAGTGCGGAGCAACGACTTAACGTGTCTGTCTACCAAACTATGGAGACCGAACTACCGTCTCTGACTGACCGACCAACTGTTTATTTATTTTTCATCCCACCACCTCGGAAAGTGTAATTTTGCGCTTCGAAATCTGGCTGGAAAATTCTATTTTATTCGCTTGAGCGGCAAAGTAGATTTGAATTTAGAACATCACATATAATGAGTACTCAATATAATTGTAAATTCAAAACGTCATTAAACCTATTTAATGTAACCTCTATGGTGCCAAATTTATGATTAGAACTTTTTAAATTGTGAAAAAATTTAAATTTGGAACCTTCTTGGTTTCTTTGTTTTATTTGCGTGCTTCGCGCCATTCTAGTTTTTCACGTTTTATTGCTTAATATAATTAACATAACCTAAAAACTGTACAAAAAAATCAACTAAAATGAGTGACATTAGCGACGATGAAGTTTATCTAACGCCAACTGAGTTAACTGAAACAGTTAATAATGCGCAAATGAGCCTTCTCCCTCAGCAATCACGAGAGAAGTATTTGAAACAGTACGATATATTTAACATGTGGCGACTAGCTAAAGGAGCAAAAACTTTCTCCGAAAACGTTTTGCTGGCATATTTTATAGAATTATCTGAGACCAAGAAAGCAAGCACGCTATGGAGTACGTATTCAATGCTAAAATTAACAATTAAGATGAAGAAAGACGTTCATATCGACACCTATCATAAATTAGTGGCATTTTTAAAAAGAGCCTCATCTGGTTATAAACCAAAAAAATCGAAGGTTTTCACAGCATCTGAAATTGCAAAGTTTATTAATGAAGCACCTGATTCCGTATATTTAGCGGCAAAAGTAAGTCAATACGTGTAATTTTTTGTTGTTGATAAAATTGTACATAGTACTTACAATATTTTTAATTTGATTAATTTATTTACGATTATAAATACTTCTTTTGTTACAGGTTGTTCTTATTATTGGTATAACCGGAGCATGTCGAACAAATGAACTTACACTACTTAATGTCAATAACGTATCAAAATATTCTCATAATTCTGATGAATTGCTATTAATTAATGTACTAAATACCAAGACAAAAAAAGACCGCAACTTCGTTATTCGCAAGGAATATGTAAACATTGTTCAGAAATATCAAGCTTTACGTCCTTCTAACACCCCAATTGAACGATTTTTTCTACAATATCGCAACGGAAAGTGTATCCGACAACCTATGGGTCAGAATAAAATTGGCAGTATTCCACGAGAAATAGCAACTTTTCTCGGACTTTTAGAACCCCCGTTATACACCGGTCACTGTTTTAGAAGAACCTCAGCCACACTTTTGGCCGAATCAGGGGCTGATCTTCTATCGCTTAAGCGCCATGGAGGCTGGAAGTCTAATTCGGTTGTAGAGGGATACATAGAGGATTCAATCCAAAGTAAATCAAAAATTTGTAATAGTATCGTGGAGGCCATAACGCTGAAAGAACCTCTGTCAGATTCTTGGTCTCGCCCTTCTACATCTAAAATGAGCCCCCATAAGATTGGAAACAATAGCCCTCTCTCGCCAACATTTACGCCAATAGAATCCAATGAATCGGCACAACTATTTAAAATTACTGATACGAGTAGTTTACCACAAAACAGCGCACAATTCACAAACACCAACATAACATTACCTAACAAAAATATTAAACTTAACATAAGTAACTGTAGCAACGTTACATTTAATATTTCTTAATTATTTTCTACTTCTTATTATTTTCTTCAATTTATAGATTATCTTAATGTGTTTTAATTGAAATAAAAATATTTTGTCATTATAAATTGTTTTCTTTTTCATTTTGTCATTTCCTCGCTGAGGTGGGATGAAAAGTTACGTATTGCACTCGAGTGGAAAGATTTTTCACCTTGTGCTCGTTTGTTTCCCTCGCTGACGCTCAGGATTCTAATTTAGAATCACTCGCTGCGCTCGTGATTCAACTTTAGAATCCTTCGCTTGCTCGGTCATCCAAATCGAGCACGCGGTTAAAAAGGAACTTTCCACTCTTGTATAATAAATAACTATTTTTTGACACACCAATAACAATATCACAATTATTACATAAAAAGAAAAACAAATGGGTATTACAAGTCTATGTGAATTATATTTTAAGGCAATTTCCATACATTTTTTGGCACAATATTAGTCTCTAAAGTTATTCTTCAAATATCTATATGAGGTAACTCTTGAAAGGAGATTGCTCAGCTTCCATACATGTTTGGCCTAAAGACCAAAAATAATGAAAAATTGTTTCCTAGATTCGCAATTATATATAAATTACTGTAGAAACGAATATTATTGACGGACACCCCTGAGAACTTCTATAAACCATATACACTGAAACATATTAAAATAATAAAAAACAAAAAAGTTATATAATAAACTAGGGAAATCAAGACAAGTACCTGGGGGCCAATCGCCTAACGGACATGCTTTGGGAAACGCTAACGCTTACGGTTTTATATTGTTATTTCTAGCCGCCTGAGGTTTTCTAATACCTCACGCTCATTTTTTTTAATATTGTTATTACCAATGCAAAAGAAAAAGAAAGAGTGCGAGGCATTCCAATACCTCAGGCGGCTAGAAATAACAAAATAAAATCGTAAGCGTTAGCGTTTTCCAAAGCATTTCCGTTAGGCGATTGGCGCCCTAAAATTATGGATTAGATTCAGGTACATAGAGCATGTAGATTAACAGATAGTTGCCTATTTTTAAAGTTAATGCAAAAGAGTAACTTTTAAAGGTGTCCTTTCCGGTTATAATAAGGTATCTGTGATAGAAACCGTGTGATGATTGTGAATGAGCCACAGATTAGAGAGAATTTTTAAACTCTCGTTAACCAAAGAAAGCTAAGAGATTTAGGTTCTATAGCCATATATTCAGTAGCTTCATTATTTTTGTTATGTTTTTAAGATAACTATATTTTAGATTTTTAGTGTATCACACCTTATAATTTTATTTATTTATTAATTTATAGTCAGGGAACGTAGGCCCATAGATAGATACCTTAAAGTCTAACGTATATACAGATTATAATGTGTTTATGGAGGTGTTTGGCGAAAAATGTATGGCAAATTGGCAATAGACTTTATGATGTCGCCTACCATCTATAATAATTGTCTGAGCACATTTGCATCTATAAGAAAATGATAATATAGTGGTGGATATTAATACCACAGTGTAATAAAAAAATGATTTATTTTATCGATCTTTACAAAATAGATTTGTTTTTATGTTATATAAATAACTTCGATCAGTCTTTGGCTGAATGTTACTATACCCATAGCCATTAAAAATGATTCGTATATTTTCCAAACCGGTAAAATTAAAAGTCCTTTTTAAAGTAAATATATTATACAAAGGTGTCCGTTGAAATCTAATGACTGTAAATTAAATTATAAATTACGCCAAGAATTACCGTGTATGTCAATATTTTTTGTGCATTTAGGCCAATTTGAGCAATCTCCTTTAGTAACAAACACCTCTAGTATTTGTTACTCAATCGAAAATATTTTCTTTTTCTGTTAACCGAAGCTTGGACAATGCTTTTAGATTTTTCGTATAAAATCTGAAAATGTAAGGTAATTTAAAGTTTAAGCGCTTAACCTCTTAAGTTGGAGCTCCGTCCTGCGTCCCCCGTGGAGTGACTCTTGTATCATCGTATCCAGATCGCGCGGCAGCGGGTACACCGCCTCCTCTATGAGCGCGCGCTCCGCCTCGCAGTACGCCGTCGACACGTGGATGAGGGCCTGTCAATTTGAAAACATCTTCACACTTTAAAACGTCCACATGATTTGTATACCTTCTTAAAATAGTAAGTACTAGCAAACCAGTGAACCAAATGTTCACCAAAAAAAAAAATGTATTTAATTAATTGAGAACTTCGGAGATTTTCTGTGGTTTCGTTTGAAATTCGTGATTTCTCGAAAACCGGAAGTGCTACGTTACTCAAATCCGGTTTGTAGTCTTAACAGACTATTCTTAACTTATAACTTAAACATTCTCTTTATCTATCTCTTACGGTTTGACCGCTGGAACAGCACCACAGACGGACGGACGGACTTGTCTAATCGATAAGAGATAATGCCAATCAGCTACTACAACCCTACTTATATGAGGTTACGATGAAAACTTAAATCTACACTTTTATTTCCACCTAAGACTTTATCTGTACCCTTCTTAGTACGAGTTCTACAATTACGAAAACTATGATAGTTTTCGTGAGCTCGCACCGTATTAAGAGTACTGATTTTATTATTTTCGTTTCAATACAAATAAACAGTGTTGAAATTTTATCATGAAATCATTGGTTTCTTATTAAATTTTAAGTATATTTGGTTACTTTTCACCAAAACGTACATAGAAACATAATTTACAAAAAAAAGGTAAATTTAAAAAATCAAAAAACCCGACTGCTTAATTATACTTTAAATTAAAACTGAAAAGAAAAAAAACAAGTCCAGTAGTCTACAATTCTGGTAATAAGAAAAAAGCTACTTTAACAGTCGGGACCCATTAGATATTCAAGAATACATAATATTTTTCAATAATGGGTCCCGACTGTTAAAGTAGCTTTGTTCCTTATTACCAGAATTATAGACTACTGGACTTGTTTTTTTTCTTTTCAGTTTTAATTTAAAGTATAATTAAGCAGTCGGGTTTTTTGATTTTTTAAATTTACCTTTTTTATTTCACACTTTTTAGTTACCTAGTTAGATCTTAAGACGGTAAATACCGTAGTCTTGTTACTTCAGGAAGGGAATTAATATCGCAGGAATTATTAAGTAACTTGCGGTGGTCTAAAAGATTGATTTATTAAGACATATAGAGACTTTACCAGCGGGGTCAAGGCTACAGATGGGCCTTTTTCTGCCCTTTTTCACAAAAATGTGTGAAGTTAAATCAAGTCGTTACATAAATATTTAATGTATGTAAATTTTATAGAAAACTAGCCCTTATTCAAAAAGTCATCTTTTGTTTATGTTCTTTCTAGTAGTTTAGCAGTAAATATAAAATTCATTTACTTTTATTCGTCGACTATTTAAAATTGGCAGTGGCTGCATTGTCATGTCAACGCCGGACGTCTAAGATTGTGATATACACAAATGCAGTGTCATATCCTAGTCTCATAATTTGATATACCTACATAATTCACAGAAACCCAATATGTAGATGCCAGAAGTTAACTTCAAATGTTGTTAATCACCCTATATACAATACCAATCAATGACGTTTATGTCGCAGGTTGAAGAGAGTAGTAATTCCCGTCTGTTGTTTTGGATAATGGTGGCAACTGCCTTAGATCGCTAAATTAAATAATTATGCAATCACCAAAGCAAAGTTTATAATATTTGAAAACTAAAGACGCATAATAAAATTTTGATAACGTTAGGTAGAGCGCCATAGCAATCTCATTTATTATCAATTTATTTTGTAGTTTTCTTTTAAAGCGTTCACATATTATAACAGGTCAAAGACTTTGTGATCGACCCTTTTTTATTGTTGGTAGTGTAAAGCTCAAATGAAGAGTACTTCCACATATCAAGCGTGCTGCTACCAGCCTAGTAGGTATTGCAAATAGTGCAATCATAGCAATTAATTTCCATTTTTTTTTTGTGTAATAAAAATACCGAATATCGTATCACTGTTAAGCACAAATGCTAAGTAACTTTTACAAAATATAATATAATATAATCAGATAACCCTATTACTTACTTTATTTTTAAATCTTTTTCATCAATTAAATACTATTATCCTAACTATATATACTAATATTACAAAGAGGCAAGATTTGTATGTTTGTAACAAATAATCTGTCAAACTACTAAACCGGTTTCAAATATTAATTCAACATATAAGGTAGCTACATTATTTATTATAACATTTTTCTTTATTTAAATACATTTTGTCCGAGTGACATAGGCTATATTTTATCCCGATAAATAAATTTCGCCCGTACAATGCTCGGGTGGATCACTAGTAAGTATAATATAATATTATAGATGCGAAAGTGAGTTTGTTTGTTGGGCTTCCGTGCCCTAATAGCTAAACCGAATATTATGAATTCCCATATAGAAGTAGATGGGAACTTGGTTCTTAGCTACAACATCGCAATACTTATAGGCGTAGGGTGATGAAAGGGGTGATTTACCTATAAAAATCTACATTATTTACTTTGAATTTTGCAGAATTATTACAAAACCAATATTATAATATATATATATATATATATATATATATATATATATATATATATATATATATATATAAAATACAATAATCATAAATACCTATTATGATAATATATTTTTCATCATTTAATAAGAAGGAACTGTATCACAGTTTTATTGTTAGTACTTCGTATAGGATCAGATACTGCGAATAGCCCATTTTTTTTCTTTTACATAGTACACCGCGCTATCACTTTGTCATCGTTGTAACTTTTTAAATATTTGTCGAAATGATATAGTGTAAGAAGCAAAGTTTATCGTCTTTAAATATCAAAAGCGATAAAAGTATTTGTTTTGATAAAAAAAGATTTGTTAATACAAAATGTGCATTTTGGAAATAGATATCAAATAATATTTTAGTTTTGATTCACTATTTTAGCGGTAATGACTTACACATTAAAAATAGATATATGGTGTCACGGACTTTTTTTTAGAACTATTTCAGAGATACATTTTCACTCTATATTACATTCATGTAACTTTTATTGTTATTGCAGTGCAGGCCAAAATGGCTCGCAGATGGGATATTTTTTTCCGTCTTATGTGACACTTATTGTTATATATTGCCCAATTCACTCGATAACTACATAAATTATTATATATATGTAATTATCATATATGAGCTATATTACTGTTAAGTTTCATCAAAATCCATTCAGTATTTTTCAAGGTGAAAGAGTTACAAAGATCCATACAAAGGTAAGATTGAAATTAAAAGCGTAAGTGGTTAATATACAACTTTAAAGCGTTGTAGATCCTAAACAATCATATAAAATGAAAAATGGTGTTAGGAACCTAAATATGATTTTTGATTATCTAGACAGTGATACCCCACTCGATATATTTTGTCAACTTATTTTTTTTACTTCGTCACAATATGGCGCCCAATTTTGCCCATATTGAATTTTGATTACTATCATATCTTTAGTAGCACTCCCATGATTGAGACGAATCGATTGATGTATAAATCATTAAAATCGGTCCAGGCGTTTGGTCTCTAGTGTGCCACAAAGGAACAAACATACATATATAGACTGTTAAACACATAACCCTGTCTGCGCGTCGCGCTTCGCGCTCTTGCATTGCGCAGCCGGGTCTGCGCGTCGCGCTTCGCGCTCTTGCATTGCGCAGCCGGGTAATTACGTAAACTATGATAGTTTTCGTGAGCTCAAACTCGTACTAAGGGTACCGAATGGATTTATATTCACAATTTACTAAGGAATTTGCTTGCACGATATGGAAAAGCAAATTCGCTTATACGCCACTTTGATCGAAAATAATTCATATAATTACACTCATTGCATAATCATCAGCTTTTTTTTCGCGTCGATCTTTTTATGTTTCAATAAGATTTGAGCTCTTGACGCTTAAGCGTCCCAATGTTTTACAATTTTTTTTAGTTCATAACGCTGGAGCGACTTATATTTTAGTGTTTTGAACCAATGTCGCTTACACCCAACTATTTGGCGTATTGTTTGATTTTTGCTTAACTAGAAATATATTGCATAAATTAAAATGGTTTTCGCTTAAGCGACCTCTTATTCAGAAAACAATATATCTTTATACATATTGGATATATACATAGTACTAATCTTAGTTAGTCCTAGTCTTAGTAGAATGGAGGGGTTTTTCCGCAACTCGAGACCCCAGTGCCTATTTTGCGTGGGGATTGGCATCAGTCCTGCCATCCCAGCTCCTCCAGGAAGCTCAGCAGTTCCCGAATGTTACTGCAGGCCTCTACTATTGTCTTCGGGCTTCCCATTAGAGAGTACAAATGTTTTGAATTGTACTAAAAATTGTTTCCCTACCACTCGTTATTGGACATATTTTTAGCTGCGGAGAAAAACGAGCGAAAAAGCTCCGCAAAAAGTATAATGTAACAACATTTACAAATCATTATGTTGTAACAACGTTAATACAATCATGATTTATTCAAACCCAAGCATTTTTGTCGGTCATATAATCAGACACTTTGTAATAATCTTATTTAATAAGTGCTTTCTTGTAGTATCTTTTAATTTATTTATGGTTAACTCTTGGATATTGCTTGGGACTTTAGTGTATATGCGAACACAAAGAACTTTAAATGAATTATTGATTTTGTGAAGCCTAGTAGCAGGTAAAGTTAGTTAATTTTTGTTTCTTGTATTAAGTATTAGAATATTACTGTTTTTAAGAAACAAGTTAATATTTATTCGTAAAAGTAAAAAAAATCGTACATGTATTGTGATGCGACCGTCATTATGCCAATTTCTTTAAACGTATTTCTTAAGGATTCCTTAACTTTAGAATTACAAATTGATCGAATAGCTCTCTTCTGCAGCACAAAAATAGTTTGAATGTCGGCGGCGTTTCCCCACAATAAAATTCCGTACGACATTACACTATGGAAATAACTAAAGTACACTAATCTGGCCGTATCTACATCCGTTAACTGGCGTATCTTCATTACGGCATATGATGCACAGCTAAGTCTATTTGACAATTTATCAATTTGTGGGCCCCATTGAAGCTTAGAATCTAAAGTAATCCCTAAGAATACTGTGTTGTCTACAATGCCCATATTCATATCCTTAACATTATACAATTATATGTAACTTTATACCAGAAGAATATTTAGAAAACATTTTCTATGATTGTGTTTTAATTTACATGACGCTATTTCTCATTTAAAATGAGTTGTGATTTTTTATTTGTGAAGAATAAACTATTATTCTCGTCTTTGTAGTTACTAAAGTGGCGTTTAAGCTATTTCGCATTTCCACTGTCGATATAATTAATCCGGGGTATAAAACCAGGGTGAGAAATTACATTCAATACCAAACAAGGAAAAAAAAAGAACTCCTCTTCTGAGTGGAATTAAACATTATGATTATAGCTATTAACGGGATTGTTACCATGTAACTCCGTGATCATGGCGCTTGCAACAGTGCCGAAATATCGGAGACTCATATAAAACAAGGTACATGGTAACAATTCCGTTAATAGCTATAATGTTAGTGACCATGAAAGTTTAAAACAATAAACCTAATGAATGCTAAGCGGCAGTTCAAATGTACATTAAAGAAACATTTTTCAAATAAACATTTGTCATTAAGTTTAATTCCACTCATCGTAAAGACATGTGACTTGATTATGTACACAGTCAAATAATTTCATTAGGTATTTATAAAGACTCTTATGGAAATAAAACGACGGGTTGCACTCCGGGAGTGCCGGCAGAAGTGAAAACTTGAATATTAACGTTGTGCATTTTTGATATTTTGGAATGGAATTGCTTTAATTATCAGTATAAAGTATGTATGTGGTAGAATACAATATTTATTTATTGCGCTATCGTACACAAACATGACAATTTATATTACATTAAAAAAGTTTATCTCTCTGAAAAATCAACTTACATGAATCACGTTTAAGCGCACTTAGCGACATCTATTGCAAAGAAATCAACTTACATGAATTACATTTAAACGCACCTAGCGACATCTATTGTGAAAAAAATGCATTTTCTTCGCAATAAAGCTGCCACGTGGACATCCTAGATTATTATAATACGATAAAATAAAATATTACTATGTTTCGTCCAATATATTGAAAGTCAACAGCCTTTCCAATTTTATTGTGTGTCATGATGCGATCAGCCCACGTGTTTAACCTGACGCGAGTTTAACATTTTTTTACCTATACAAAAAAAATGTACAACGCCGCTAAAGAAGTTTTCACTTCAAAAACTATATGACATATGTACCGCCATCTTGGGCAGCCGGTCGCAGATGTCCAGCAGACACATGGGCCCCAGCGTATTAATCTTCACCGCCACCTCCAGCTGTTCGTTGAACTTGATCGTCGCTGCCAGGTGGAACACCACCGACACCTGCAGAAAGATTTAAATACATATCCTGAAATATCTATTACTAACTTACCCATTTTTTTGACCTTGAAATAAAATCATGAAAATCCCGAATACAAGACCTACCGATTTGTTAAAGGTTAACTCCGAAACAAATTATAAACCAATGAAGAAGAAAACTCACCTGCTTAATTACATATGAACATGAATGACATACAAACATAATGAATGAACATATAAGGCGAATAATCTAAACCAGAGATTAAAAAATTAACTAACTATACAGTGTATAGTGGCTAATCGCGTCATTAGCAAACAAGATCCCACTATGTGGTTACCTTTAACAATGTTGGGTCTCATTTTGGCATAATTTTCCTTTTCGTTTAGTATAAAGTATGTCAAGGATACACTTTTTAAACGACTTCAATAAGGAGGTGGTTCTCAATTCGGTCAGTATGTTTTTTTATGTTTGTACACAGATTACTCTTGAGATTTCCGATCCGATTTACGTGATTCTATTTTTGTTCGATGCGGAATAGTTGCTAAATTGTCTCATAAAAATCTTATCCCCTTTGCTTACTTGAACGTTATAATTTTATAATTCGTCGACCTCCGTGGTCGAGTGGTTTATACGCCGGGTTTCATGGTGTCGCCGACTCGATAGGTCCCGGGTTCGTTTCCGGTGGGGGCAGATGTTCGTGTGATGAATACGAGCAATTGTTCTCCAGTCATGGATGCTTAATATGTATTTCTATATATATGTACTTATATATGTATCAGTATATGTATTCTATCCGTTACCCTAGTATCCCATAACACAAGCCTACAGTGCTTACTTTGGGGCTAGGCTAATTGGTGTGAGTGTTGGAAATATTTATTTATTATTTATCTATTTATAAGCATATTTATTACTTGGAACTATGTAATTTTAACGATACTTTTTTCATATGGACACCGGTTACTAAAAGATTTCCTATCCGATTTGAGTGATTCTTATTTTTGTTCTACGGGAGATACTTGCCGTTTGGTCCTATAAAAAATGTTTGGTTTGACTTAGAACTTTTTTTCGATATAATAATTTGAATGAAATAATATAATTAAAACGAAAAATAAAACCAAATCATGAACGATTTACGATTCATTCATTTACGATTTTAAAGACGGTTTTATCATTAATATAAATAAATATAAATATTTCCAACACTCACACCAATTAGCCTAGCCACTAAGCTAAGCACTATAAGGCTTGTGTTATGGGATATTAGGGTAACGGATAGAATACATATACTGTACATATATAAGTATATTTATATAGAAATACATATTAAACATCCATGACTGGAGCACAAATGCTCGTATTCATCACACAAACAGCTGCCCCCACCGGGATTCGAACCCGGGACCTCTCGAGTCAGCGACACCATGAAAACCCGGTGTACAAACCACTCGGCCGAGGAGGTCGTCAAAATTAAGTTAAATTAAATTGTTATTTTATTGATAAGTTTAATTTAATGTTAATAAGAGAATCATGCCAGAATTGGGCCCAATACTTACATTGTGCAGTTCTGCAACAGATGTCTCATTAAGACCGAGATTGGGTCTAGTGATATCCCCCGGGATGAGATTCAGTTTTTCCAGCTGCTTCGGGTTTTTTCCTCGAAGCACATCGAACAACTGCCAACGTAAAATATAATTAGAAAGAATTTGTTTCACTCTTAACTCTTTTAACATTCGTTCATTATGGAAAAAATAAGAACAGGGTCGATTTTTTGAAAATGTCTGTTATATAAACACTACCTTTTTTTTTTCGGTAATAGGTAAGCGCTTGACCATAATTCGCCTGATGGAAAGCAATATTATGGTCTACGATGGAGCGCGCTTACCTAATAAAAACCGGTTCACTCTTGCTTTGAAGACCGCTAGATTGTAGTGCTCGGGGAACAAGGGCTCAGGCAAGGAATTCCACAGTTTGTGGTGTTCATATAACAATATGTGGAAAGCCACAGGGCTCCACGGCACTGGGACCTTACTCACCGATAGATACACAGCTGATTATAGACTAAATTGAGTCAGGGTAGGCAATGGTGCGAGTCAATTATTTTTGGTATCGCAAGCGTATATAGGCTATGGTGGCCGCTTTCCATCAGGCGGGCTATCTTTAATAGGTAAATATTTATTAATATTTTATGTCAACGCTATCAAAAGTTCGAGGAGCTCGATGGCGCAGGTGGTTAGCGTGTGCGGCTGCGATGGTTGAAGTTTAAGCAACTTTCGCAGTGGTCGGTCATTGGATGGGTGACCAAAAAACATCTATCTCGAGTTCCTCCGTGCTTCGGAAGGCACGTTAAGCCGTTGGTCCCGGCTGCATCTGCAGTCGTTAGCACCCGCCAATCCGCACTGGGCCCGCGTGGTGGGTCATGGCCCAATCTCCCTATTCCATCCATAGGGAAGGCCTGTGCCCCAGCAGTGGGGACATTAATAGGCTGATGATGATGATGATGATGATCAAAAGTTTCGACTTATTTGGACAATTATTTACCTGCAAGTCCTTAATTTTGTTGAGCTTCGTTTTCAGAGATTCGTTCTCCTTGACCCTCACCAGGAGATGC
Source organism: Chilo suppressalis (assembly GCA_902850365.2). Classification (NCBI taxonomy): domain Eukaryota; kingdom Metazoa; phylum Arthropoda; class Insecta; order Lepidoptera; family Crambidae; genus Chilo; species Chilo suppressalis. The sequence continues at coordinate 20,701,603 of OU963914.1, read as the reverse complement.
AGGCAGCTGATGTCAGGACACGTGGACAGCAGTCGCTCAGTCAACACCTGCGTTGATATTACAGAATGTAGCCACTATTACACCAACGTATATCAGAATATAAAACCAGATATGATATGCTGAATCAAAAGAAAAGTTTTACTAGAAAAAAATCCACGCGGACCAGGCAGCGGACGGGACTCGAACCCGTACCCTTCGCAATCCGGGCGAATGCACTGACCAATTATGCTACCACGGCCCAGATGGCCGCTTCGAAATTTTCCTAGGCTTAACCTGCAAGGCAGCGCCATCCCTTCGCATTGTAGGTAACCCACAATGTCAAATGAATACTTTTCCAAGTATTAAACATTTGAAAGAGGAAATAGCAATTATAGTTATGTTTTTATTATTTTTAAGCATTTAACTATAATGCCTGGTCGCGTGGATTTTTTTCTTGTAAAACTTTTCTTTAGATTTAAACATCTAGCAGTTAAATGCTTAAAAATAATAAAAACATAATGATATGCTGAGTCAATATTTACAGAAAAATCTTTAGATATCATATTATAAAGAATTAAAATTTATTGGTCCGAAAATAGTCCCCTGTGAAACACCACCTTTGTCGCTATGAAGCAAGTTTAATGTTATTTACCTGTCAACAACTTTATTTACTACAGCACAGCGACGTTGGTCAGTTAAATAAGTATGATGTAGTAATTCTCAGGTATGCATGAAAATTTACAATAGAGGTATTGTTCACCCAATACCTACGTAAATACGAAACCCTTGGAATGTAAAACCGACTCGAAATACTCCTCAGATCTTTCAAAAAAGTGACTCATAAAAAATCAGCCATTCACATACGGAGTTTAAAATATGGAAGAAGTAATATCTATCTGGACCACACATAGCAAAGCAAGTGAACATCAATAGTCTCTACGTACACCTCGTGGAAAAAAGCGTGACATTATGGTGAAGATGATTTATTATTTGCAGATCTAACTTGACCAACGAATCCTGTGGCTCCAGTGATGAACACCTCCCTGCCAGCGTAGAACCGAGGGATCAGTGCCGTGTCCCGGTCAGGGTTCCACTGGTCGACAGATGACGCCATGTTGCCCCGTTACTGTGAACACAATGACCGTTCCTTCATTTGAAAATTGACAAGAATCAACTCGGCTAATGTATCAGGCTGAATTCCTTTCGGTATCCAAACAGATGCAATAACTATTCACAGCAGATTCGCCAAGAACTAGTACAAACAATGCAAAGAGCCTTATAGAATATGGTAGATGGAAGAGAAGTTTTGGTCAGTGGTCTTGATGAGTCTACTGATAATACGGATGCTTTCATAGAGTCATATCGTGTATCATACAAAAAAGTGTAAAAACAGTTTTTTTTTATGTTATAGGGGGCATACGAGCAGACGGCTCACCTGATGGTAAGTGATCACCGTCGCCCATGGACACTTGCAACACCAGGAGTATCACAAATGCGATGCCGCCTTTAAGGAAGGAGTACGCTCTCGTTTTTGAAGGTTTTTGGGTCGTATCGGTCCGGAAACACTGCTGGCGACAACATATTCCACAGTTTTGTCGTACGTGGTAAAAAATTTCGACAAAAATGCACGGTTGTGGATAGTGACGCATCAAGATGATGGGGATGAAATTTTTGTCGCGATGTACGATGGCGAAATGCAGCAGCTGGAATTAATCCGAACAATTCCTCAGAACACTCCCCGTGATAAATGCGATAGAAGATGCAGAGCGAAGCTACATCCCTACGCAAGAAGTAGCTAGTATTCAACAACAGAGTAAACAAGGGAAAATGCCCCAATTGATTGATTGAAATGATAGCCAGATTAACCAGATTAGTTGTTTGGAGGTTAGCGTTAAAAAAAAATGTTGAGTTAAAAACAAGAACAAACGAAAACTCTAAGATCATCTAGTGGTACCAATATTAAAATCATATTTTATAATTTAATATGTGTTCATGAATATTCCCATTTCCTAATTGTACATAGTTAAGTATTATCTGAGAGAATTCAACAATGCTTAGTTTTAAATAATGTTAATGCGATAGGTGTTAGGTTATTTTACTGAATATGCTAATATTGAACAGATTCAATTTTTGTAGAAACAAACAATGACATATAATTTTCAGAAATGTAAAGAAAATGTATGTATTAGATAATATCTACTTAGTCCAGGCATCAGACAGGATATATCTTTATATATATAATTCTTCTGTGAGTGTGTATGTCACTGAACTTCTCTTAAACGACTGGACCGATTTTGATGAAATTTTTTGTGTGTGTTCAAGGGGATCTGAGAATGGTTTAGATTCACAATTTTGTCCGCTGGACAACCCCTATTTTTTTAGGGCGGCACGAAGTTCGCTGGGTCAGCTAGTTATGTATATTTTCGGAACTCCACAACTAAGGCAGCGTTGTTATATACATAGTTAAATGTGACTTTAAGAATTTAAAATATTTGTAATATAAAATGTGAAAAATTTACAGATTTTTACTAGAAAAAAATTCACGCGGTCCAGGCAAATGTGACACGGGGCGCGGCCATTAAGGTCGCGGTAGCATAATTGGAAGTGCATGCGCCCGGATAGAGGCGGGTGCGGATTCGAAACCCGTCTGCTGCCTGGAGCGCGTGGAATTTCTTCTAGTATTTTTCTTTAGATTTCAAAAGTTTTAGTTAAATGCTTAAAATAAAAAAAACAACATACCAATTAACCTAGCTCCAAAGTAAGCACCGTAGGCTTGTGTTATGGGATACGAGGGTGACCTATAGTATTCATAACCTGATACATATATAAATATATTTATGTATATAGAAATACATTTTAAACATCCATGACTGGAGTACAAATGCTCGTATTCATCACACGAACATCTGGACCTCTCGAGTAGGTGACACCTTGAAACCCGGGGTACAAACCACTCGACCACGGAGGTCGTCAACTGATAAAAGTACCCATTGTCAAACTTTGACATATTTTGCTTTGTATTTGACGTGATATTCACTAATAGTCACATTTAACTATGTATCATCAGCGGGGCTTTAACTTCTGCGGTCCATTCAATCGTATCTATAATGCTCAGTTAACGTAACATAAACGTAGAGAATAGGAATTTACCCAAAGGATAAAAACGGAACACCATTGCTGGCACTCTGTCGACTGTCTGTCTGTCCGTAAGTCGTGGATCTCTAGATCGTAAACGGAATAAGTTACAGAACTGAAAATTTGGTATTTTACTTAAAATGCTTGTCCAAAGCCGAATATTTAGTGATGCCCTACAGCTACACGGTGGGGTAAGCGATGAAAAAATGGAAACATGTACGGGGAGCTACCCTAAAAAAAATATTTCAAATTGTATCCCACCATTTTGTCGGCAAAACATACCTCCACAAACTTAACCCCATTGCTGGCACTCTGTCGACTGTCTGTCTGTCCGTAAGTTGTGGATCTCTAGATCGTAAAAAGAATAAGTTACAGAACTGAAAATTTGGTATTTTACGTAAAATGCTTGTCCAAAGCCGAATATTTAGTGATGCCCTACAGCTACACGGTGGGGTAAGCGATGAAAAAATGGAAACATGTACGGGGAGCTACCCTAAAAAAAATATTTCAAATTGTATCCTACCATTTTTACGGCAAAACATACCTCCACAAACTTCCCCGGTTTGGCAGAACCGGGGACGGACAGAGAGACGGTCATGACGAAACTATTAGGGTTCATGGTCAGGGGGCCATTCGCCTAACGGAAATGCTTTTGAAAACGCTAACGCTTTCGATTTTATTTCTTTATTTCTGACCGCCGAATGTTTTCAAATACCTCACGCTCATTTTTATTAATATTGTTATTACCAATGCAAAAGAAAAAAAAAAGAGCGCGAGGCATTTGAAAACCTCAGGCGGCTAGAAATAACAAAATGAAATCGTAAGCGTTAGCGTTTACCAAAGCATTTCCGTTAGGCGAATGGCCCCCTGGACTAAGAAACCCTAAAAACTAAACTTATCTAAAGTAAAAAATAATAATTTCTATCTGAATCATTCAAACTTCTTAGATTAGAGAGTAGTACTCATAGTACGTAGTGATGATAATTATTATGAAATAATCAGACACAGTTCGTATTTTTACCCGACTGCGCAATGCAAGAGCGCGAAGCGCGACGCGCAGACAGGGAATAGTGTTTAACAGTCTATATATGTATGTTTGTTCCTTTGTGGCACACTAGACACCAAACGCCTGAACCGATTTTGATGATTCATACATCAATCGATTCGTCTCAATCATGGGAGTGCTACTAAAGATATGATAGTAATCAAAATTCAATATGGGCAAAATTAGGCGCCATATTGTGACGAAGTAAAAAAAAAAAGTTGACAAAATATGTTGTGTGGGGTATCATTGTCTAGATAATCAAAAATCATGTTTAGGTTCCTTACACCATTTTTCATTTTATATGATTATTTAGGATCTACAACGCTTTAAAGTTGAATATTAACCACTTGCGCTTTTAATTTCAATCTTACGTTTGTATGAATCTTTGTTACTCTTTCACCTAAAAAATACTGAATAGATTTTTATGAAACTTAAAAGTAATATAGCTCATATATGATGCTAACATATATATAATAATTTATGTAGTTATTGAGTGAATTGGCCAAAATATAACAATAAGTGTCACATCAGACGGAAAAATCTCCCATCTGCGAGCAATTTTGGCCTGCACTGCAAAAACAACAAAAGTTACATGAATGTATAAATATTTCGAAAATAATATCCATGATTGCACTATTTGCAATACCTACTAGGCTGATAGCAGCACGCTTGATAGGTGGAAGTACTCTTCATTCGAGCTTTACACTACCAATAAAAAAGGGTCGATCACAAAGTCTTTGACCTGTTATTGGTGAACACTTTAAAACAAAACTACAAAGAGAACTATAAAGTGATAATAAATGAGATTGCTATGGTGCTCTACCTAACGTTATGAAAAAAATATTATTCACCTTTAGTTTAATCAAATATTATAAACTTTGCTTTGGTGATTGCATAATTATTTAATATAGCGATCTAAGGCAGTTGCCACCATTGTCCAAAACAACAGACGGGAATTACTGCTTTCTTCAACCTGCGACATAAACGTATTGATTGGTTTTGTATATAGGATGATTATTATTATTATGGTTCTGTGAATAATGTAGGTATATCAAATTATGAGACTAGGATATGACACTGCATTTGCAGACCCGTCTTTCCCATTGCGTACTTTGGGCAAGTGCCCAGGGCCCCGCGATCGATAGGGGCCCCCCTCAGATCAAATATAAAGTCCCTAGTTCCTGTTAAATCACCAAACGGAAGTCATAGGGGCCCCATTATGCTAATATGCCCAGGGCCTCCAATCCAATAGGTCAAAGACGGCACTGTGCATTTGTGTATATCACAATCTTAGAGCCGGACGTTGACATGAAAATGCAGCCCATTTTTAAATAGTTGACGAATAAAAGTAAATGAATTTTATATTTACTGCTAAACTACTAAAAAGAACATAAACAAAAGATAAATTTTTGAATAAGTGCTAGCTTAGTATAAAATTTACATACATTAGATAAATAGGTAACGTGTTGATTTAACTTCACACATTTTTGCGAAAATTGATACCCATTTGTAGCCTTGACCCCGCTGGTAAAGTCTCTATATGTCTTAACAAATCAATCGTTTAGACCACCGCAAGGTACTTGATAATTCCCGCGATATTAATTCCCTTACTGAAGTAACAAGACTACGGTATATACCGTCTTATAATACTAACTAACTAAAAAGTGTGAAATAAAAAAGGTAAATTTCATAAATCAAAAAACCCAACTGCTTAATTATACTACAGATAAAAACTGAAAAGAAAAAACAAGTCCAGTAGTCTATAATTCTGTTAATAAGGAACAAAGCTACTTTAACAGTCGGGACCCATAATTGAAAAATATTATGTATTCTTGAATATCTAATGGGACCCGACTGTTAAGGTAGCTTTGTTCCTTATTAACAGAATTATAGACTACTGGACTTGTTTTTTTCTTTTCAGTTTTTATTTGAAGTATAATTAAGAAGTCGGGTTTTTTGATTTATTAAATTTTTTATGATTTTTTTTTCATTTATTTAGGACAAAAAACAGTCTCACAATAGCTGTTACTTTAAGATACTTAGTAAATACATTACTCATTGTGACACCAACAACAATGTCCACATAATTAAGCATAAAAAAATCCTTAATGTGAGCTGACATTTTTTTTTAGTTTAAAAAGCATTATTACATAGGAATTTCCGCTTAATTGTTACTATACTACAAAAATAGTTACTTGTACATAGTTAATTTATACTTTACTATTAGATATTAATCACATTTTTATTCTAGTAATATTTTCTTTAGATGTAAGATTTAAACCCGATATATATGTATTGTTGGAGTTCGATGGCGTAAGTGGTTAGCGCGTTCGGCTGCGATCGTTGAACTTAAGCGACTTTCGCAGTGGTCGGTCATTGGATGGGTGACCAAAAATTACTATCTCGAGCTCCTCCGTGCTTCGGAAGGCACGTTAAGCCGTTGGTCCCGGCTGCATCTGCAGTCGTTAGCACCCACCAATCCGCACTGGGCCCGCGTGGTGGGTCATGGCCCAATCTCCCTATTCCATTCATAGGGAAGGCCTGTGTCCCAGCAGTGGGGACATTAATAGGCTGATGATGATGATGATGATGATATGTATTGTTAAATAGACTAAAGAAATCGTTCCACACGAGACTGTACGAGTCAAACAATAATATTATTGCATCATTAAACTCAACATTAACATATATCAACTTGGTAAAGTACATTTAATGTCACACACACTGTCTGTTATCTACACATCGCCAATGTTTGTAAAGTGCAATGAAAATTTTTAATAATGTATGTTAATTAATTAATTTAATTTAAATCTAAAGAAAAGTTTACTAGAAAAAAATCCACGCGGGCCAGGCAGCGGACGGGACTCGAACCCGCATCCTTCGCTATCCGGGCGAATGCACTGACCATTATGCTACCACGGCCCTATTAGCCGCGTCGTTTTTTCTAGTAAACTTTTCTTTAGATTTAAACATCTAGCAGTTAAATGCTTAAAAAAATAAATAAAATCATAATTTAATTTATTTCATTTAATCTAATATGTAAAACTATGTCATATAGTTTTTATTATATTTTATTTATTTTTATTAATATTATTGTTATTGTCTGAATTTAATTTGAATAATTGACGAATTGTGATACAATGATTTAATTTTAAGACAAAATTGGACAAAATGCAATTGTTATTGTAATTTTTAATATGGGTTACTGTGCCTGAAATAAACACTTATTATTATTATTACTAGTGGCCCGCCCTCGCTTCGCTTCGGTGTAGAGCTGTAGTGTAAACTATAGTTTTTGTTCTCAGGCTTGTGCTATAAACAATGACTTTATTTATATAATTACACGTGTTATTGTGAGTCAACCATAAAAGATAGACATATGCTGTTGGCGGATATTTTTTAGACAATTTTATGTAGAATATTTTCGTCATACATGATTTCTATGTAACTTTAACCATTAAGACTGCGCACGCGGCGGAAGCTTAAAAAATGGAGTAACTTCTCCCGTTTTCCCAACATTTCTCTTCACTACTCTGCTGCTATTGATTGTAGTGTGATGAAAAGTATACTATAACCTGCCCAGGAGTATGAAGAATAATTGTACCAAGTTTGGTTAAAATCCGTCGAGTAGTTTTTGTTTCTATAAGGAACATACACACAGACAGACAGACATACAGACAAAAATTTTACTGATTGCATTTTTGGCATCAGTATCGATCACTAATCACCCCCTGATAGTTATTTTGAAAATATATTTCATGTACAGAATTGACCTCTCTACAGATTTATTATAAGTATAGATTATTAAACATCGAGCAGTTACAAGCTTAAAAAACAAAAATTATAACACATACATCCAGTCCACGTAGTCTGGCATCACATTTAAAGTAAAAACATCTAATGTTGGTTGTACATCAAGTTACTATCAACAAGTCGCCAGCAATGTTGTCGCCAGCAGTGTTTCCGGACCAATACGACCCAAGAACCTTAAAAAAGAGAGCGTACTCCTTCCTTAAAGGCCGGCATCGCATTTGTGATACTCCTGGTGTTGCAAGTGTCCATGGGCGACGGTGATCACTTACCATCAGGTGAGCCGTCTGCTCGTATGCCCCCTACAGTGTTGCCAGGTCTCCAGATTTTACAGGAGATCTCCTGTTTTTCTTAAATTTCTCCTGTTCTACTGTTTTTCTACAGGAATCTCCTGTTTTTTTTTGAATAATATTTTCTTTTTTAAATTGCATTTTCCGTCATTAATAATGTAGATAACCTTAATAATTATAAAATAAATGTAATTGTCTAAATAAAAAAGGTTTGAGGGGCGGCAGAAGCCACAGAAACACATTCGTTATTGGTCTTTATCTTGATTTGATTTACCAATTCTAGGGGGGTGGGGGCGGGGATGTAAATCGGAAAAAGTTCGCCTCTGCATCTACTGTTTTTCTTGTAGCTCTTTCCATACATCTACTGTTTTTTTCTATAACGACTCCCGATTTTTGAAAATCGGACCTGGCAACACTGGCCCCCTATAACATAAAAAAAAAAGTTCACATTACCATTTGGTAACAAAAATTGAACGCCATAATTGATTGCCGCTTTAATTAGCGCGCGTTAAATGAGCAATGAGTTTAATAACTATGGAATAATTATGTAAATTTTTAACAGGCAGGATATCAAACAAGAATGTAAGTACTTGGTTTAATATGTTTTTTAAGCAAGACGTATTTTTTACATATTTTATCTCTAACTAGATTAATTTGAAAACAACATAGTAGTGCGTCACGCGTCTAAGATATACATTTATATGCTGTCGTGGACTTCTCTATAGAACTTTTTTCATCCATCCATCCATCAGCCTTTCTCCGTCCACTGCTGGACATAGGCCTCTCCCATGGAACGCCACAAGGCGCGGTCCTGCGCTATCCGCATCCAGCGGCTCCCAGCACATTTGACGATGTCGTCAGTCCACCTTGTTGGGGGCCGCCCCACGCTGCGTCGTCCGGTACGTGGTCGCCACTCGAGGACCTCTTAGGCATTGTCCTAATCCAACACGATAACGCGAATGAGCGATGCGATCATCGTACGAGTCGACGATCAAACATATTGATCTAGAATAGGTGTCCTAATAGGCGATCGAGCGATGCATTCGCGCGACTAAAATGTTTAAAAATCTATTCGCGCGAACATAGATCGCGCGAACGCGCAATCAAACCTATTAATGATGAATAGGTGTCCTAACTGAAGTTCGCGCGATGATCGCGTCGCGTCGATAGGAAGCGGGGAGAAGGGCAGGGCTAACCCGACCAAACTGTGTGTCAATCGTGATCGCGTATTCGCGTTCTATTAGGACACCCAGTTCGCGATCACGCGATGGTCGCATCGTTTAAACGCGCGATGATCGCGTTATCGCGTTGTATTAGGACAATGCCGTAACGCGATCATCGCGCGTTTAAACGATGCGACCATCGCGTGATCGCGAACTGAGTGTCCTAATAGGACGCGAATACGGAACGGGTTAGCCCTGCCCCACTCCCCGCTTCCTATCGACGCGACGCGATCATCGCGCGAACTTCAGTTAGGATACCTATTCATCATTAATAGGTTTGATTGCGCGTTCGCACGAACTGAGATCGCGCGAATAGATTTTTAAACATTTTAGTCGCGCGAATGCATCGCGCTATCGCCTATTAGGACACCTATTCTAGATCAATATGTTTGATCGTCGACTCGTACGATGATCGCATCGCTCATTCGCGTTATCGCGTTGTATTAGGACAATGCCTTACCCAACGGTTGTCAGATCCTCGAGCGATGTGGCCTGCCCATTGCCACTTCAGCGTGCTAACTCTTCGGGCTATGTCGTACACACCGGTCCTTCTACGGATCTCCGTATTTTGGATCTTATCACGTAGGGAAACACCGAGCATAGCCCTCTCCATAGCACGCTGCGCGACTTTGAGTTTTGTTATGAGGCCGACATTCAGTGACCACGTCTCAGTCCCATAAGTCATCGCTGGTAACACACACTGGTCATAGACCCTTCTTTTCAGGCACTGGGGAATTTTGGCCGTGAGGATGTGCCGAAGTTTCCCGAACGCTGCCCATCCGAGTTGGATTCGTCGGTTGATCTCTTTCTCGAAGTTGGATTTGCCCAACTGGACTGTTTGTCCTAGGTAGAAGTAATGATCGATAACTTCGAGAATCGCATTCCCAACAGATACTGGTGCTGGAGTGACATGGACATTGAACATGACCTTGGTTTTATCCATGGTCATCCTTTAGAACTTTTTTAAACAGGAACAATTCCTTCACACACGATTTTTCTTACCGTTCACACAGCGCACGCAACGGAAAAAGTTTTTAAATGGCATATTTTCCCCGTTTTTTGCAACATTTATCTTTAGTGCTCCGTTCGGTATCTTCAAATTATATAACCTATACAGTTCCTCGATAAATGTACCATCCAAAACAAACATATTTTTTCAAATCGGCCCAGTACTTCTGAAGATTGGCGCGTTCATGCAAACAAACTCGTCAGCTTTGTAATATTAGGCCCACTTGCACGTTCCAGGGTTAATTTATTTACCTCCGAGTTAACTATTAAAATGGGGTTAAAAAAATATTTTTTCTTGCACTGCCATGAATTAACACTAAAGTTTAGGTTAAATAATAAAATAATTAACCCGCCAAAGTTGTAGGGTTAAATTGCTAACTCGAGATTTAAAACGTCAAAATTGTTATTAGTTTTGTTTGTTTTTATAGAGATATCATTATATTATATTCATTGCTGAATGATGGATGACTTTTTGTTTTTTGATGATGACGAAAAAATTTACGACTGTAATATAAGTAAGTACCTACATATTTTTTGACCGACATATCCTGCCAAAATTTTGTTTTTGAAGAAGAGTAGCGCCGTATTTTTTTTTTATTTTCAATAATCTCTTATCTATTAGACTAGTCCGTCCGTCCGTCCGTCTGTCTGTGGTGCTGTTTCAGCGGCCAAACCGTAAGAGATAGATAAAGAGAATGTTTAAGTTATAAGTTAAGAATAGTCTGATAAGACTACAAACCGGATTTGAGTAACGTAGCACTTCCGGTTTTCGAGAAATCACGTGATTTCTATTTTGTAATTATCACAATTTTAATTAACTATTTAAAGGTTAATTTTTTTTTTAACTAAATAATTTTAAACGGAACCACACAAAATCTCCGAAGTTCTCAATTAATTAAATACATTTTTTAAATCAGGTTTTGGTGAACATTTGGTTCACTGGTTTGCTAGTATTTATATATTTGTATAAAATATCACATAGCAGTAAACTGTCACTACTTGTAAAATTCGGGGCACGTAAACGAGATTTCTTCTTGATTTTACAAAATATAACCGGACGAAACTGTTGTCACAAAATAAAAACTTACGAGACAGATAGGTACTTTAAAAACACCATGCAATCTGTATACAAACACCTATTTGACAGACAAAATACAGGACGCCATTCAACTTAAACGCCCAAAAACACCACGTCTTTTCAATAGATGACAGCCAAGCGCCATTAACCCACTAAATACTAATATTCATGAGGGCTGGCCTCAAATCCGGTAGTTCTGATTTTTTTTTCAAACTTGTTTGTGGTATTATAATCAAAGTTTAATTGTTCATTATTATTTTTTTTCCTAAACAGTAGGACACGGCATTCCTAAACTTCGTTAAACCAGTTTTTTACATTTTTTTTTTATTCTAGTCATAATTTTTATATTATTTGCATTTGCAATGGAAACTGACTTTATGAGTTACCTCATATTGAAGTCATTTTTCAATTTGACGAGTCTGTATATAATACAGGGGCAATAAAACAGCCCTCGCTGAGTTTCTGGCCGGTTCTTCTCAGTACAAGGTCTCCCGCCGTAGATTTGCGAACCGATGGCGTAGCTTTTCGACATTCACAAGTGCTTGTAACAGCCTAGACTGCATAAACGATATTGAATTTTGAATTTTTGAAAAGTTTGTGTCCCCGAGCGTCGAACGAAACTTTGTCAAAAATCGAAAAAACCTCGAAAGATTCGGCGTTTCTTTTGCAGATTTTGGCGATTATAATCCTTATGGCTAGTTTTCGATAGTACCTACCTATCTTCTCAAAATGATTTTAAAGTAGAATAAATTTGCTATTACAAAATTATAATTTTGAAAGTTTGTATGTTTCATACTCCATTGTGTACGCAAAAAATACTCAACGGAACTGGATGATTTGTTATGTGTATATCACTACATAGTATAAAGCAGAGTCGTTTCCCGCTGTCTGTCCCTATGTATGCCTTAATCTTTAAAACTACGCAACGGATTTTGATGCGGTTTTTGAAGTTATACTTCTTTGGGCGCGTTATGAAAAAATGATGAGAGTGAAATTTTAAGATGCGCGCGCATCACTGTAACACAAAATTGTAACAGCATGGAACAACGGAACCAAAGCGCGATTCAGGAGACTACAGCGCCATCTCTTGACCATTGGTGTAGTAGAACCAAAAACCACATCTTTATTTTTTGTAATAAAGTAACAGTTATAGGTATTCATATTAATAATATTTATCCACATGTTTCTAGTTTGTGTATTCGGAATACGTGTTTGAGTTCAATACAAGTGCAAATCACATATGTTCTAATAAATTATATTCAGTAGCGATTTTAATTGAATATTTTGATTATTTATTTATTTTTTTCAAATTAAAACTGAACTTTATTGACTGTGTCCTTTTCCAGACTTTTTATTAATTTATTGTAATTAATTATTTGCATGCAATTAAAAACTAATTTTAAACGATGCCAAAGAAGCATAAATTCTCACGCGCCTACATGTACACGCACCCATTTTTTTAATAGATAGAGTGATTCAAGAGAAAGGTTTATATGTATAATACATGCATAATATAGTAGAGAAACACTGATAATTTTAGAGATTTTAATATAAGTTCGTAAATAAATACTTACATTTTTATGCGCTTACATTGCAAACGCTGGCTGAACCCTACGAGATAGATCAAAATAATGTACTACAGTATTTTAGACCTTAAAAAGGTCTACAAAAAAGTCCGCGATGGTATATGTCTATCTCTTAGGGATAACCCACAATAACTATTTTTTATTCTATACTTTCTACGTGAAGTAATAGCTTATTTACGAAGCGATTTTCAGCAATATAACATTCATCCTTAACCAATCAAGTACCTTAAATACATTGTGTATTTAATACAGATCAATTTGGCCCCAATTATGGCCCCTAAAGCATGTAATTTAAATAAATATTTTCGAAGATATTACAGATTTTAAAATGCAGGGACATAGCAGTTCCGACGCTACCGGGCGGGGCGCTTGGCGGCGCGTGTCTATTGTAATTAGGTATAAGAAGAATGTCATTGTGTATAATACAAGATTGAGAACAAAAACTATAGTCTACACTTCAGCTCTACACCGAAGCGAAGCGAGGGCGGGCCGCGAGTATTGTATAAACTGGATTGAGACATAGATATCAATATTTATTATCCATAAAAAGTTTAGGTTTCTATGAGATCCTCAAAACCGTAAAGCTAATGCGAACAAAGTCGCGGGCGGCGCTTGTAATATCATAATGTTTGCGAGTTTGTTTGTAGAGCTGAAGTCCCGAATTATGAAAATTCTTTCACCAGTAAAAAGCTTCATTTTTCCAGCGACGAAGGCTACTTTATCCCGTTATTATTTTTTTACCGGCAAAGAGTCGGGGCGGTCCACTAGTGTATTTACTATAAAAGCTACATCGTAAACTCAAAATCAGTCGACTACTCAAACATTCAAGTTTGTACGTATGCATAAAATTTAAAGATCATACTAACGTTATGCACATATATTTGTTTCTTACATTTTCATGAAACGAAATGAAAAGTCATTTATTCAGTCTAGGCTGTTACAAGCACTTGTGAAGGTCAAGAAGCTACGCCATCGGTTCGCAAAACTACGGCGGGAGACCTTGTACTGAGAAGAACCGGCAAGAAACTCAGCAAGGGCTGTTTTTTTCTCCCTGTATTGTTATATACAGAGTCGTCAAGTTGAAAAATGACTTCAGAGATACGTCTGAAGTCACCTTCCATTGCACGCGCACCACTCATTAAATAAAACAAGTTTTTTTTTTCCTAAATGGCTTCGCACGGCTTGTGCATTTAGCCAATGTCAAGTGTTAAAAATATTTACAAATTCTATAGCACTCGTGGTCAAAGTATTATATCAAGTCAAAGTGGCAGTCAAGTCAATCCCCCTTTCCCTATGTTTCAGTGAATGTGTGGGGATTTACTGGAACCTCCCCGTGACTTCTTGAGGGAACGTCGAAAGACACTTTCCGCTATTTTGTTTCACTTGCCAACATTTGTGCATGTTCCCGAACACTTAGTGTTTAATAATCCACCATTATTAGACACTAACATCCGCCACATCACAATTTTTAACAAGAAAAACAAAACTGCCAAAGTGACGCTTTCTGATATGAATCGGAATGAAATCAGGTATGAATGCACTGATTTTTTTTTATTGACGTTTCGCGTCCTTTTCAGGACCTATTTACCATAATTCAGACGAGGCATTTCCTGAAAAGGAAGCTAAAAGTCTCTAAATAAATAAATTAATGCATCTATACCGTTAAAAACTTGTTTTATTATATACATATATTATGATACTTATGGTTAAAACATACAACGAACTATGTGTGAGAAATGCTGGTATTGATGTATTTTGTGATACTTTGTCAACATTCAAACGGAAGTTGTGTAATCTGTGACAAAGACTGTTTTTTGTGTAATGTTATTAGTATTATAATTTAAATGTTAAATTCTAATTTATTCATTGAGCATTGTTTGGTTAAATGTAATAATTGCAATCTTATTTAATTTTATTTTATTTAATATGTAATATTATAAGTTAAAATTCAATCCTAAAAATTGTATTTGTTACATCATAATTATGAATGACGTGAACACTTATAATTGTTGTGTTAACAAGTAAATAAACAATATAAAATATGTATATCCATGTATGATTAACGCAATGCTAGTGTTGCTAATAAACAATAAATAAATGATATTATATAATTTGGCCATTGACAAAATTAGTCTATAATTCTATAGTGCAACTTACGAAGTACAATAAATAAATCTGCCATAATAACATGAAAATCATGACGTGAAGACACTCACCTGCAAATCTGTAGACGCGAACGAAATAGATCTATCAAGCGTTTATAGATGTTTTGCAAACAGAGTTCTTTATTACAAAGTTTCACTTCATAAAAATCACTGTAGCTTATACTTTTACTGGCACTAACTTTTGCCAAATCGTTAAAGTTCTTACGTTTTTTATACGAGAATCTCTAAATTAAACACCCAGTTTTAGTGACAGAACTAAAAAAATTAAAAACACCAACCAAACAGTATTTAATTTTATTATTTGCTATTTCGAATTATGAAATACATTTAGTACGGACAAGATTCATCACGAGTTCATGTTTGTACAAAAATGTAGACCTGAATTTTACTAAATAAATATGTACGTTGGCTGACGGCAAGTCAAAAGTATAAGTAAGCTCGCAGAGATTGTGCACTGCCATTTTATACGACCGCTCGAAAAATGGAGATGACTGTTTTAAGTACCCATAGTACGAGTTTGAGCTCACGAAAACTATCATAGTTTTCATAATTAAAAATTATGTTTCTATGTTCATTTTGGTGAAAAGTTACCAAATACACTCAAAATTTAAGAAGACGCAAATGATTTAATAATAGAATTTAAACACTGTTTATTTGTATTGAAACGAAAACAATAAAATCAGTACCCTTAGTACGAGTTTGAGCTCACGAAAACTATCATAGTTTTCGTAATTGAAAATTCACGGTTCCCAACTTAGGGGTTTTGCCCCCAGATTTAGGGGCTAGAACGGTTAAAACGGACTTTTTTAGGGGCTGGAATTTTTTGGGGGTTCTTTTAGGGGCTTTTAACAAAACTTGCAATTAAATCGAAAAACAAAGCGTGTGTTTTCTTTCAGTTTTTGCGTAGAATGGAACGCACAACGACATGGAACGACTGAACTGACTGTGTGGCAGATTGTTTAATAAGGCTGTATGGACTAAAGTTCTTTGCCTTCCACCAATCAAAACAGCTAAATAAGATTTAACAGCCTGTCAGCTCATTTTCGTTTGATTTTCCATTGGTTAAATGTATTTATTCAATAAAATACTTTACTGTAACTAAATATGTAACGTTTTAATTTATGAGCAACGAAAGAATTTAGGTAATAAGATAAGTAGGTAAACATAAATTTCTATAAATAGGGGATTTTAGGGGAATTTAAAAAATACTTAGGGTAAAATTTTGGTAAGGTTTGGTAACACTGTGAAAATTATGTTTCTATGTCCATTTTGGTGAAAAGTTACCAAATACACTCAAAATTTAAGAAGACGCAAATGATTTAATGATAGAATTTAAACACTGTTTATTTGTATTGAAACGAAAACAATAAAATCAGTAAGTACCCTTAGTACGAGTGCGAGCTCACGAAAACTATCATCATCATCATCATCATCAGCCTATTAATGTCCCCACTGCTGGGGCACAGGCCTTCCCTATGGATGGAATAGGGAGATTGAGCCATGACCCACCACGCGGGCCCACTGCGGATTGGGAAAAACTATCATAGCTTTCGTAATTGTAAAACTCGTACTAAGGGCTCATATAATGTACATAACTATGTTCATAACTTTAATCCGCTATGATTTTTAAATGCTTTAACAGATATAATTGCTTAGGAGTATCGTCAAGATCCTTGGCATCATCATCATCATTTTGGAAGAGGTAGGACATAGCGGATTTCCCGCTTGAATTGGAGCCCCCGTCTAAGGATGTAACCTCCACCTTTCAGTAGATCACAGAAAAGTAACATTACCTTTTGGTGGTGTCGTGTTTCTGTCGGTGAGTAAGGTTCCAGGCTCCACGGGATTGGGTCAGGGTAAGCAACGATGCGAGTATTTATGGTCTCGCAAGCGTTTATAGACTATGGTGGCGGCATACAAGCATAAGCTTGTTGCACCTCTTTTAACATAAAAAAAAAATGGATGCGTGTAACTTATGTACGCGCGTGAGAAGTTATACTTCTTTAGCATCATTAAAAATATTTTTTAATTGCATGCATATAATTAATAATTACAATAAAATAATAAAAGGACTGGAAAAGGATAGTTAACACAGTCAATTAAGTTCAGTTTTAATTTGAAAAATTAAATAAATATTCAAAATATTCAATTAAAATCACTACTGAATTTAAGTTATTAGTCCATATGTAATTAGCACTTGTAAGTAACTAAAACACGTTGTGTCTATATAGAAACTAGAAACATGTGGATAAATATTATAAATATGAAAACAGTGATCAGAGGCGACGAGCGTGCCAACATTGTTTTTGACAACGCGATCATCTTATGGAGCTCCGTGGATCGTTCAAAGTACCTTTCGAACAGATGTCTAATAATGGTGGATTATTAACCACTAAGTGGTTAATAATCCACCATTATTAGACACTAACATTCATAACGCGCCCGCGGCCAACTTCATGGTGTTACTATTGTGTTACAGTGATGCGCGCGCATCTCGAAATTTCACTCACATGATTTTTTCATAACGCGCCCGCGGCCAACTTCATGCTGTTACTTTTGGGTTACAGTGATGCGCGCGCATCTAAAAATTTCACTCTCATCATTTTTTCATAACGCGCCTAAAGAAGTATAACTTCTTTACGAGTGGCGAGTGACTAAACCCTCAGTTAACACGTCGGCGAAGCATAGTGCAAAAACTTACCTTGATTATTGACTTTCCTTACTTTCCAAAAGGGCCCCAAAGTCTTGTGTGCCCAAGGGTCCGATCATAGTTAAAGACGGCCCTCCAGTGCTATTCTGTCAAATTTTCACAGCACTGCTGGGGAAAATGGGCCTGGACGTCGTCGTCAGATTTTTTAAAGATCGCGGGAAACCACCGGATACGGGCAGTGCTGGACCGATAAAAGTGGACATCTTTGGGAATGTCTTCGTTCAAAGCCTCTAAGCTTGCGCGGGGTCTATACAATGGCGAGTGTTCCGAGGAATTGTTTAAACTGGGGCTAGCGGCCATGTTCCTCCATTCACTGCACCACACCCGCCATCTGGACGCTTGGCGTTCTAGCACCATGCATTATGCGCATTACTTTTTCTTGCATACCAGCAAGATCTGGAACGAACTACCCTCAGCAGTTTTCCCTTTTAGCTACTATGATATTGGCACAATCGCTCTCGAAACAAAACCGCGAAAACACCGCGGATCGCGATAAAGGTTGAGTGGTGCGGCTCAATATAATATGAACCTTATGCAGTACGGCGTAAGGGAGAAAGTGCAACGATATTTGCCCCCCTAGCTGTCACCGCGATATGATATATAACGCGTTTTTATCACGCTCAAGTGTCAAATTACTATAGAGTTTGACAGTTAGACGCGATAAAAAACATGATACAATGTAAATTGTGGTGCTCATGCTACGGGGACTGCACTTGATTACAAATTATGCGCGTTACCTATGTAGGAATAAGTTGGTACAACGCACTCCTGGGTGCTGGGCGATCGGCGTCGCGCAGAGACCCGCATCATCCCCCTCTCAGGGGATGATCGCTTCAGATGAAGCTTGTAAGGCCCTTCAGGCCATAAGCATGATTAACGGGTGTTTTTTAGTCAGTAAAAGTCTGACATAACTAGGCTTGTCAGGTGTCCGGCTTTAGCCGGACATGTTTGGCTTTTGCGGTCGCGTCCGGCCAAATATGTACGTGTTTGGCCTGTCCGGCTTTTGTCAGGCTTTTTATCAGAGTGGCGATTCGTACGACGATGGGCGGACGAACGTCCGAACGGACAAGAGAACAAACTCTTGGCACTTCGATCTCATTCTCACTTTACATCACGTATAAATACTTTTTTTCAACAGCCCCGCTGTGAAAACATTATGTTTGGCAATAATAATAATAAAATAACTTTATTTCTCACCACAAATGACAAAAAAGGTTTACACAAAATCTTAGGCGAATTTTATAATCATGTCGTCATTCGTGGGAGACTGGTGCCCGTGGAGGTTAATAGAACCGTGTTACAGGTCACCAGGCCCCCATTGTTTACAGATAACATTACACCTAGACAATGATACTCTAAGGGTTTGTAAGGTAAGCATCGACTAATTATGGGCAGTTTGTGTGTGTATGTAGGTATACGTGTGAGTATGAGTGTGTGTGTGTGTGCGTGTGTGTGTGTGTGTGCGTGTGTGTGTGGGGGGGGGGGGGGGGGAGTAAATATTATTGTATTATGATAAAATCTGCAACAATTGTTCAGTTTCTATATAAGTAAGTGCTTGTAGGTATTTTACAAGTTTTCCCTTACACGACCACGAACCACCTCTATAGAAATCTAATTTTCTATTGAGTCTGTTGTAAAGAAAGCAATAAAAAAAATATGTCCGGCTTTTAGGGCAAAATGTCAGGCCTTATATAGTGCGCAGTCCGGCCTTTGCATTTTATGGCCTGGCAACCCATAACCCTACAGCCGGCTATAGGGTATCCATGAGGATTTCTCACCCGCTTCCCCGCCTGAGAGGAAACAAAAGAAAAACGCGCAGAGACAGTTGAGTTTCAACAGCGATTACGGAACGAATACAAAGGCGATCAAAGTGCAAGTTAAGTGTTCAAGTTCGAATGTTTAAAGGCTTGTATAGTGAAGTACAGTGTTTAGTGAGTGTATTGTAATTAACATTGTGTGTTAAAGTAAACTGTGTGGTGAATAAAGTACTGTCAAGCGTGAACTATCATATAATTTCGAAGTTTATCCCGACACGTAATAACATGAAGGTAATGAAAATATAACTAGAAAGAATTCCACGCGGACCAGGCAGCAGACGGGACTCGAACCAACACCCTTCGTAATCCGGGCGAATGCACTGACCAATTATGCTACCGCGGCCCTCACGGACCGCGTCGAAATTCCTCTAGCCATTCTTAAGCAAGGCAGCGCCATCTTTTCGCATTATAGGTAACCCACAATGTCAAATGAATACTTTTACAAGTATTAAACATTTGAAAGAAGAAATAGCAATTATAGTTATAATTTAAAATTTTAAAGCATGTAACTGCTTGATGTTTAAATCTAATGAAAATATAACTAGGAAAAATTCCACGCGGACCAGGCAGCAGACGGGACCGCGAGGGCCGCGGTAGCATAATTGGTCAGTGCATTCGCCCGGATTGCGAAGGGTGCGGTTTCGACTCCCATCTGCTGCCTGGTCCGCGTGGATTTTTTTAGTGAAGGGAAATTTTGGGAAAACGGGCGAAGTTACTCCATTTTTTAAGCTTCCGTCGCGAGTGCAGCCTTAATGGTTAAAGTTACATAGAAATCATGTATGACGGAAATATTGTACATAAAATTGTCTAAAAAATATCCCGCAACAGCATATGTCTATCTTTTATGGTTGACTCACAATAACACGTGTAATTATATAAATAAAGTCATTGTTTTTAGCACAAGCCTGAGAACAAAAACTATAGTTTACACTACAGCTCTACACCGAAGCGAAGCGAGGGCGGGCCACTAGTGTTTTTATAAATTTATTGCGATGCCCGTGTTAAAATATTATTTTCTGTAGATTTTTCTCTAAGAGAATATTTTGCCTTCAAGTTGTATATGGCGCGGACAGCTCCCTTTTGCAGTGTGAAAATACTATCGTTATTAGTAGCTGACCCCCTCAACAAAAGGCCATATGACTAAACGCAATGAAAGTAACCAAATTAAACCAATTTTGCAGTTTCCACATTAGTTAAGAGGCTTATTTTATAACAGCAAAAGCCGCGGAGCTCATTCTACTTGATAAGAGGAGCTCAATGCAGATGCGAGTCTAAATAATAATAATAATCATCAATGGATCTCGATGGCTAACCACTTGGTTAGCGCGTTCCACTTAAAAGCAAGAACGTTTCAAGGTGCAAAACTATATTAGCGGCGATTCTCCCAACTGCTCCCGACAAGTTGCTGGCGACAGCGGTCAATAAGCGCAGTAGCGCCAGCAACGCTGCCAACAGTAACTAAAATAGCGACACCGCCGTGTGCACCCACAGCAACCTGGAGACCAAAAAGACGGGAATACTGTAATACTGCAACAGTCTTCAAAAGAGATATTGACAGACGAACGTGTAAATGTGGTCCGAGGCGACGCCGCGACACGCATACGTAAAGCTGGGTACTCATTAGCGAGCTGTAACCGTAACATGCGTGATACAGTACGAGGTTCTAGCACGGTAATAATATCATACAGTATTCTATCTTCATACAAACGGTCGGAAAGCGAGTCATACCTACGCCACTCGAGTTCGAGGCACTCTCGGCGGGCACCCAGTCGCGAATGCGCCGCCGCGCCGCAACGATGACCGAACGGTGTGAATTGTTTTTTTGCAGTTAGCCGTGCTTAAACGTGCGTTTTGTATTGTAAATATTTGATTGAATTAAGTAACAATTTACCTACATAATTTAATATGGAAAAGAACAAACGACGATCAATATCGTAGAACAGCACAATTGCTGTTTTTGGTTGCTTGAACTCTTCATTAGTACACCCAGAGATATCATTTTTTAAATTACCTGAAATATTGGAAAGGTGTCTTACCTTTATAGAATATTTATTATATACCTATCTACTAGTACGTAATTTGTTTCTAATATTTAGGTATTTCGATTTTTCCATCGGGCAAAATATCTGGAATAATATATAAATAAGTGGTTAGGATGAAAAAAGAGACAAACGAGTAATCTACCTACACTCGCGTTAAAAACAAAACTACATAAAATATTACGCGGCCCTACCGCGTGCTAACGCAGCGCTCGGCCGTAGGCATTTATTTCAAGGACAGGGCGGAGTCACAATACTGTATAGATAATATTACCGTGGTTCTAGTGTGTACGCTGCAAACCGCACTTGTACCGATCGCAGCAGGTTAACTAACCACGTACACACTATGCTTTTTGGTTACAGTACATGCAACGGCAACGGTTACAGCTAGCTAATCAGTACCTTCGATGCCTAGATTTGGCCAAATATTGTATAGTACTTTTGTCAAATAATGCACGGAAATAAAGTAGCACCTAGATATAATTTTTTATTTTAAAACCTATGACGAACAACGAACAGCAGTTTGTTTATATTTCAATTTACAGCTTCAAACAGCAAGTTAATTTGAAATTTAAATAAAACGGAACATTTCGGAGTATTTTTTAATTACACGACAGATATGAGCAGGGAAGGCTTTAAGGCAGGCGTTGGATGGATGGCCAAAAGCTTATTATTATTATCTCGAGCACCTCCATGCTTCGTAAGGTACATTAAGCTGTTAGTCTCGGCTGCATCTGCAGTCGTTAGCACCCACCACACTTGCATGCGTGATGAGTCAATCTTCCTATCAGTCTCGTGATATCTATCTTATTAAATAGACTTTGAGACTGTAACTACTGAAATTGATTAAAATGCTTAAATTTTACATTTTCAGATGTTTACACACCATTTGTTCCTTTTGCCGAAAATCTTCAAAGAGTACTCTGTTAGATACATTGGTATTATTTCTAGAACAAATTCTAATGTATTCATCGTGTATCTGCAATAATATATGCGGGTTATTTATTTGACATCATGACACCTGTCCATTACAATGTTGACTGTTTATTTTAAATTACTAGATTTGACATTTATTAAATTATGTTTTAAGCTGATTTTAATAGTATTTTTTATTGTTAATGTTGATTTAGTATACTGTGTGCCTAATTATTAAAAACTACTTTAGGGGTTCCTGAAGTAGGCATTACCAATGCGGTTACATTCTCACAAGAATATGGTTATATTTTTGGAAATGAACATTATTACCAATTTAAAAGTAAGCAAAACAAAAGCCACATAATTTCAATTTCATACTTTTATAAAATTCGGTATTGTAAATAGGTCATGTAAATAAACGGGAAATCTAAACATATACGTTCAACTATCATGCATTTGTAGCACAAAGTGTACGGCTTCGTGATTAGAGACTTACTTCTATTGATATTTACATACCAGCTGTTTGACATAAAAACGAAGGAAGGGTACCACGTGATTCTGGAGGAAGGATTGTTCCTGATCTCTTCTATTTCTATGACTATGTGGCATTAAATAATTAATTATTTAGGAATAAAATTTTAATAAGGGTTCCAATTAGAAGACATAGATTGCAAAAGCCATAGCAACATCTTTGCGTACAAACAATATTCATGTAAATATACACAATACCTAAGTAGTTCCTCAAAATCGAATTGATAGAAGATATCCTTCATGGTATAGTAAATTGTTAATAAAAGCCATATCAGATAAATTAAAAACTCACAAAAAATAGAAAATTTACAATAGGCAAATAGACTACATGACATTTTCATATTTGCGCAAAAGACAAAAAACGTTAGAGGTACAGTGTTATAGGGATTTTATATATCATGCTGAATATAATATAAAACGTAACTCCAAACATTTCTGGGCCTTTGTTAAGTCTAAACAAGCATCGGTTAGATTACCAGGAACAATTTATTAAGAAAGTAATGAGTGTACTGGCGGCAGCGCCATAGTCGAGTCGATGTAAGTGTATGAATGTTTCAGTCTGTGGAAACTCAACTGGTTTATGGAAAAGTAATAAATGTTACTTAATTGAATTGTGTAAAACTGTATGTTTCCCAAATGAAAATAAATAAATAAAATACATGTATGTTAACACATCTCTGTTCTACGCTGAATAAATTATACTGTATTTATTAAATATTCAAATAATTTAGGTACATGTTTTACCTTAAATGAAATGTTTTCTTTTAAAATTTCCAAATTTCAATTGACGACCTCCGTGGCCGAGTGGTTTGTACGCCGGGCTTCATGGTGTCGCCGACTCGAGAGGTCCCGGGTTCGAATCCCGGTGGGGGCAGATGTTTGTGTGATGAGTACGAACATTCGTACTCCAGTCATGGATGTTTGATATGTATTTCTATATAAATATACTTATAAATTTACAGTATATGTATTCTATCCGTTACCCTAGTATCCCATAACACTTATAGTGCTTACTTTGGGGCTTGGCTAATTGGTGTAAATGTTGGAAATATTTATTTATTTATTATTTAAAATATTTTAGAACTAACATAAAGGCTGCCATTAAAGAGAAAACATACGACACGGTTATTGTAAATTCGTGCCTCTTAGCAAATAGAAAGTAAGCCTTATCTATAAAATCGTAGAAGACCCAAACTATGTATTTCTGTTTACAATGAGTCATTGGGAACATTGTTATTATAGTTTCAAGAGACATTACATTGTAGGTAATACTAATAAACACTTACTTGTCTATCGCTGTCTCCCAGGCAACAGCGATCAAAGTACTAGCGGCGATGTCTACGGGAAGCAGATCGAGCCGAATATCCTTCTTGCCCACCATGACGCTCATGGCTCCAAATACTAAGTTCGCTATTACGCCAACAGGTTCGCTGAGCCCCTACACCCACCCGGCGAACGGGTCCCTAAGAAACGATGCCACTAATGGTCGTAAGCCTCAAGGTCGAACTACTGAGTCATTTGTTTTACACTGACTTCTTTGAGGCTTTTGATAAGATTAGTCATTAGTGATGGTTGCTGGGAATTGGAAGTGTTGGGAATTTCCTATAATGATTTGAAGTGGTTCTAATTTGTGTCCTCGAATTCGGAGACAGAAAATCAGTTGTTGTGATATAAATGCGTATCTAGTCTTATTCTAATACATAGGTGTTCTGCATGGAGCACTTTTCGGACCTATCTATATATATATAACTCAAAGGTCTCACCTATCTACACACATCAAAAGTGTCTAGGGATCAACATATATTTTTGCAATAACTTTTCTCCTGATTGATATTAATTAAAATTTTCTTTAAGGATTCATCAAATAAAGTGTTTTCGTTTGTCACAGTAACGATAAACCAAGTCACCTTTGCATTAATAAAGAAATTTGCCATTTTCCTAATAAAGGGATTTTTGACATTTGAACCACTAACACAAAAGTTCGAAAAAAAGACTGAAATAACAGTTTTCTCTAAAATGTTATTGGGTAACTTAAACAATTAATAATCCGTATTTCTACCGCGAACACTAACAACACAAGAACATCGGTTTGGCATACTCAAAATGAGTTCACCCAAATCACGCTGTGGAATGGCCGCCCATGTTCGTTGCAACAACAAAAAAAGGTCTTCTTGCGACTGGATACCCTCCATATTCGGCAGAGCTCTTCTCTGTAGCATATCCCATGCATGCTCAATCGGGTTCAAGTCTGGCGACTGAGCAGGCCAGGGCAGGACATTGATGTTAGCTGCGGCGAGAGTCTGTCTTACAACTCTTGCGGTGTGCGGTCGTGCATTATCATGCATTAACTGAAATAAGGGACCGATTTGCACTTGTAGAGGAACGATGACGTCTGATACAATCGTCTCAGCATAAATTTGAGCGTTGAGGTTGCCTCTGATCCAAATCAACTCAGTTCTTCCGCCGATCCAAATACCCGCCCATACCATGATGGTTCCACCACTATAAGGATGGACTTCCTGGCAGGATTTTAATCGCTGTTGGCGTCCAGGGGTTCTCCAGTGTCGTATACGTCTTGTATCCGGTCTCATACCAAAACGAGACTCATCAGAAAAGCACACGAAACGCCATTGTTCTTCTGCCCAATTTCTGTGTTCAAGAGCCCATTGATATCGAATCCTACGATTGTGCATTGCTATAGGTGGTACCCGTAGCGGTCTTCGGGAATGAAGGTTCACTTCATGCAAGCGGTTTCTGACTGTTTGGTCGCTAATTAAGTTCCCTGAAGAGTGATGAAGCCTCACGGCTAACATCATGGCGGTTATTGTTGGAGCTCTTCGAGTTAAGATTTGAATGTATCGGTCTTGTCTCCGTGTGGTGCAGCGATACCGTCCTCCATGGCGCTCAGCCACGGTACCAGTGCTTCGGTATCGTGTCCAAAGTCGACTGATAACACTCTGACTTGTATTCAGAGCTAAAGCCACAGTACGTTGCCGGGAACCAGCTTCTATCATTCCCACGGCTCTGAGCATTTCTTCCCTGCTTAAATGACGTCGCCGCTCCATAATAACGTTGGTTTTAATCAGTAGTAGGGAAACAGTAGCACTAATAATGTCTTCAATGCGTTGTATGTTTTTATAGGGAAAATATTGACAGCTGATTTTCATCTTTTACTCGAATTTGATTCACAGTTCCTGATTCAAATTATGAAATGCACCAAAAAGGATCCATATAAATTTATAAAATCATAAATTTATTACAAAGCCACATCTCAATCTCAAGAAATCCGCATAAAAATGCTTGATCCCTAGACACTTTTGATGTGTGTATATATATAAAACTCAGTCAGTCAGACTGACATAGTGATCTATTAACGCACAGCCCAAACCACTGGACGGATCGGTCTGATATTTGGTATGCAGGTAGATGTTATGAAATCTATGAAAGGATTTTGATCAATTCTACCCCAAAGGGGATAAAATAGGGAATGAAAGTTTGTATGAAACTTTGTCAATTTTAAACCGATCGGGCTGAGAATTTGCATGCAGGTATAAGAAGAATCATGGGGGCGGTACGGTGGGCACTAGGCCGCGTATTTTGCCCCCACGCGCGGGCCATCCTGCGCACGTCTGCGGGGTCCCCGCAATACCTCGGGAGACCCCTGCCGTGGAGCCCCGGCTAGGCCGGGAGGCTGCTGGGTGCGGAGACGCGGAAGAATCCCTAAACGGGGATCCCGCGGTTTCGCACTAAGCAGCTTAGAGGGTATTCGCAGGACTTTTTTAGCGGATATTATACCGTAAAGCGCCAGTAAGAGTTGCGGGGTCCTCGGTGGGCAGCCACTGTGGGGTTCGTAAGACTTGCGGGAGCCAGGTGTGAGGTCCGTTCGGCGGTGTGCCTCTTAAAGGCGCCGTCGTCTATAAATAGATTTTTTACCTGCGTATTAAAAAAAAAAAAAAGGTATAAGAAGAATCATAGATGAATGTCATTGTATATAATACAAGCCTGAGAACAAAAACTGTAGTCTACACTTCAGCTCTACACCGAAGCGAAGCAAGGGCGGGCCGCTAGTATCATATAACATGCGATAACGTGTGAAATTTTTATACCAACGCAGTAGAAAATTAGCAAAAAGTACAGTAAAGTTCAATACTGATACGTGAATAAGTACCTGATGAGTAAAATTAACGTTTAGATAAAAAAATGGGAATTTAACATTACCTATTATATGCCTGAAGATAGCCACTAGGTATCCAATGTTCCCGTGCAGTGTCTCTGCCAGTGTCTTGGTGAAGGTGTAAGTATACGGTTTTGATGAAAGGTACCTAGGCATTAAATGAGGAATAAAATATCATATTTACCTATTGAGTTCATCCGATATGAGCTAAAACTTGCTTATAAACGTCAGTAAAATGTTATTTTAATGTCTTTAGTCCATGGGTTGACTCATTCATAATCTCCAAAAGTTGTTTGATATCAACACAGCAACAAAGAGCCAACTCGAATAAAAAAGGGACAATGGGACTATTTCAGATTCTGTCCCATGCCGCTAGATGGCGCAGTCTGCCTTCTGCAACGCGCTAAAGGATAGTTTATCTCAGACAATAAGTACCCTAGTCGCGCTTGTCAAAGCATACTTACCTGGCATAGGGGACACCGTGATCAGGAAGGCGGTTCCCCCAGGGCGAGGCTCCTCCATTGCACTGCGGTGGGGTTGACCCCTGCGATTATCCCTAATGTGGATAACTCGGATGCGTAATTTTTGGTAGTGGGGACTGCGTACGCGCTGTCCCCCCAATAAACAATAAATTAATATCGTCATCGTCAATGTGGAAAATAATTATTTTACATAAACCGATACAGGCGCATTAAATTCGAATGGAATCGATATTACGCTAACAATTATCTAATCTTTCATTTCATATAATGAATATTAATAACCTCAACAGAAGAATTTCGAAAAATGTTTATACTTTTTACGAACCGTGCTCGCTTATCTTCAATTCATATTCTAACAACAAATAGTGCCTTTCCCTCGTCTGTTCACTTAAAACCCTTTATTATTGGTTAATTTATGCACTTTCTGAATTCTACTGAATATAGTGTTCTCAAGAAAATATTGTATTTTCTCACTTTTTATACCTGTTGCTTTTCTATTTCAAGCTTCATAGTTTCGGTTCTGCGCTATCAGGCACTACTCAAATAAAGCATTTTTCTTCATCTTTATGCATACAGATGAAGAATAGAATAAGTTTTAAAAATATTTCTTACTTCATATTAATTATACTAGTTATACTAATTTATCTGCCGTAGATCAAATGGCGGTTCACTATTCCCATAGAGGGTTCCTTTAGGCGTGCCTAGAAGTCGAAAAGCATGAAAATCGACTTACAAAACGTGATCCCAGCATGTCTGCCGTTTTGATATCTTAAAAAAAATACTTTTTTATTTAAAAAAACTTAATGGCAGGCACTTGTTCCGGTTCCTACTATATTTTATATAATACCATAGTTTCCAAAATTTCATAAGATTTGCGTTATTTCAGCTAAGCTAAAAATTATTTATGTTAATATTATAAACATTTATTTACAAAAACAGACCCATAGGTCGGTTATGACATGCGGGCAGACGACACGATACTTTCTCAGTCGTATTATTGAAGTTGCATGATTTTGATTTTCTCACTCTTCATTTCGCAGGGACCTAGTATTTCAGCAAAGCTGCAATTTATGTATGTTTTTTAAATCATTGTTATACATGTATGTTTAAAAAACCAGACCGATAAGTCGGTTCTAAAATGCAGGCAGACTACATAATAGTTTCGCAGTCATGCTAATGGAGATGCACGATATTGACTTTCTCTCTCTTCATCTCGCAAGGGTTCTGTATTCAAGCACCGTTGTAAATACGATGGACAAGGGCTGTTGAATATACGCTATTCATTTCGGAACCTATTTGAATAAAATAAATGTTTTTCTCTGCAATTTAATAGGAATGTTACCTGACCTTCACGCCATTAGTTTACCCTCCCTAGGAAAAAAAATGGATGCGTGTAACTTATGTACGCGCGTGAGAAGTTATACTTCTTTAGCATCATTAAAATATTTTTTAATTGCATGCAAATAATTAATAATTACAATAAAATAATAAGAGGACTGGAAAAGGATAGTTAACACAGTCAATTAAGTTCAGTTTTAATTTGAAAAATTAAATAAATATTCAAAATATTCAATTAAAATCACTACTGAATTTAAGTTATTAGTCCATATGTAATTAGCACTTGTAAGTATCTAAAACACGTTGTGTTCTTGACCTTCACAAGTGCTTGTAACAGCCTAGACTGAATAAATGTCATTTCATTTCATTTCATTTCATTTCATTTCATTTCATTTCATTTCAATGTCCCGTTCAAATCTGCCCTGTTTGCTTTGTTCAAATCTGCCCCACGGTCACTTGGAAAATAAAATATTACAAATAACGCGCCCGCGGCTAACTTCATTATGTTAAAACTTTGTGTTACAGTGATGAAAATTTCACTCTCATAATTTTTTCATAACGCGGCTAAAGAAGTATAACTTCAAAAATAATTTGCCTTGTTTCAGCAAAGCTGAAACTTATGCTTCTTGTTTATGATATTATTGTACAATTATATATTTAAGGAATCAGACAGATAGATCGATTCTTACATGCGGGTAGACAATATAGTGTTTTCTCTGTCACGCTAATGTAAAAACGATGGTCAAGTTTAGGTGAATATACAATATTTATTTTAAAGCTTCTTTGAATAGAACAGATGTCTTTCTTTTCGATTAAATAGAAAATTTACCTGGTCCTTACTTCATTAGTCTACCCTCCCTAGGAAAATAAATATCTCATAAACCTGGAATGTTGTAACGGTCCGCTACAGGTCGCGTCATGTAAAAAGAACGCTGGAAGAAAGTGCAGGGAGTGTGGTTGCGCATAGGTACACTCGCACACAAAAGTACCAGGAATAAATATAAAAAAATGGGTGCGTGTACTTATGTAGGCGCGTGAGAAGTTATCCTTCTTGGGCATCGTTTAAAATTAGTTTTTAATTGCATGCAAATAATTAATTACAATAAATTAATAAAAAGTCTGGAAAAGGACACAGTCAATAAAGTTCAGTTTTAATTTGAAAAAATAAATAAATAATCAAAATATTCAATTAAAATCGCTACTGAATATAATTTATTACAACATATGTGATTTGCACTTGTATGAAACTCAAACACGTATTCCGAATATACAAACTAGAAACATGTGGATCATCATCATCATCATCATCAGCCTATTAATGTCCCCACTGCTGGGGCACAGGCTTCCCTATGGATGGAATAGGGAGATTGGGCCATGACCCACCACGCGGGCCCAGTGCGGGTTGGTGGGTGCTAACAACTGCAGATGTAGCCGGGACCAACGGCTTAACGTGCCTTCCGAAGCACGGAGGAGCTCGAGATAGTAAATTATGGTCACCCATCCAATGACCGACCACTGCGAAAGTTGCTTAAATTCAACGATCGCTGCGGAACGCGCTATCCACTTGCGCCATCGAGCTCCTCGTGGATAAATACATGTGGATAAATATTATAAATATGAATACCTATAACTGTTACTTTATTACAAAAAATAAAGATGTGGTTTTTGGTTCTACTACACCAATGGTCAAGAGATGGCGCTGTAGTCTCCTGAATCGCGCTTTGGTTCCGTTGTTTCAGATTAATAAATACTTTTGATAGGCCTTCACAATGCAGTCGTTAGCACCCACTAAATAGAGATTCTATTTCTATTTTGTTGGTAGATTTTCTTAATGTGCGGTAAACACAAAAGTAACAGCATGAAGTTGGTCGCTAAAACGATCCAACTTCATGCTGTTAAAATTTTGCGTTACAGTGTGCGCGCGCATCTTAAAATTTCACTCTCATCTCATCATTTTTTCATAACGCGCCTAAAGAAGTATAACTTCAATAAATATTTGGAATAATGCTGATAAACGATGCCCGTCAGATATTACATCCAGAAGAATATGAGTGGATTAATCATCAAGACACATATTTCTTCAAATGGTTTGATGGAGATCAGCTGCCAGGTTTTGTAGCCGATTCGGTCCAATGTCCATCAGGTAACTCAATGAAACACAATAAAATATCCTGTTGCTAGTAATAAAGTCGCATCTCCCATGATGTATAATGAAATATCTTTTTTACAGAATGTAGTATCTCTGATGACGAAGTCGATGAAAATCTCAAAAATTTGGAAGATTTGGAGTGCTGTATTGAATCAACGGAAGTCTGCAGCTCTGACGAAGAACAGTAAATCATTTTGATTTTTTATAGCCATTGTTAAATGTATTTGAATTTCGAGTTGTACGTTTTGTTAGAACAAAATAAATAACTAAATCATTATCATTGTAAGTAAAAAAAAAGTTCTTGATTTCTTTATAAAAACTCATATGTTTATGATTGAAAATAAGAGTTAGAAATTATAAAATTTAAAAACACTATTCACATGTATTCATACTGATTTGCTGCCATTGCCAGTAAGAGTGAGAAAGTCAATATCGTGTATCTCCATTAGCATGACTGTCCCCTTCTCAGAATAATGCAGTCCCCTTCCGAATTGGCTCACTCAGATTCGCTCGCATGCCGCTAGATGGCGTAATCTGCTGTCTGCATCACGCTATAGAATCGTTAATCTCAGACAATAAGTACCCTAGTCGCGCTTGTCAAAGCATACTTACCTGGCATAGGGGACACCGTGATCAGGAAGGCGGTTCCCCCAGGGCGAGGCTCCTCCATTGCACTGCGGTGGGGTTGACCCCTGCGATTATCCCTAATGTGGATAACTCGGATGCGTAATTTTTGGTAGTGGGGACTGCGTACGCGCTGTCCCCCCAATAAACAATAAAATAATATCGTCAATGTGGAAAATAATTAATTTACACATACCGATACAGGCGCATTAAATTCGAATGGAATCCATATTACACTAACAGTTATCTAATCTTTCATTTCATCTAATGAATATTACTAACCTCAACAGAATTTCGAAAAATGTTTATAATTTTTACGAACCGTGCTCGCTTATCTTCAATTCATATTCTAACAACAAAAAGTGCCTTTTCCTCGTCTGTATTGCTGCTATGTATTGTACTCTCAAGAAAATATTGTATTTTCTTACTTTTTATACCTGTTGCTTTACTATTTCAAGCTTCATAGTTTCGGTTCTGCGCTATCAGTCACATGTTTTTCCTACCACTCGTTATTAGACATATTTTTATACTGTGAAGAAAAACGAGCGAAAAATACTCCACAACATTTAAAGAATAATTCTTTCCGGCAATGTGAGGATGGTTGGTGTGGCCGTTTATAACTGCTGTAACAACTATCTTCACGTTTGGACTTTATAACATAAGTTGGGGTAGAGTCATTTGCCTGTGTGGCTATAAAAAAATTGCCTAGTGAACTTCGTCGTCTAAAGTTTTCATTAATGTGTAAGTGGTATATAATGTCAATTTATTAACTTGAATAGGCACTGTTATTATTTAAATAAGTCACTAACGGCCACCTGCGCTAACTTCAGTGTTTTGAGAATCTCACTGGATCCTGACATTTTTCCGGGATAAAAAGTACCTATCCAATGTCTCAATTCAAGTCACGAATTACATGAGTACCAAATTCCATCCAAATCCGTTCAGTAGTTATTGCGTGATTGAATAACGAACATACAAACCCTCATTTTTATGAAATTAAGTAAGATACGGGTTAATCATGAAGATTATTTTTTCCTAAATAACATTGCATTTTAAATGAAAGGAGATCAACCACTACAAAAGTTGCTTAAATTCAACGATCGCTATAATAATTATGACGATACGCTAACCAATTGCGCCATATGGCTCCTCACCTTCACAATCAAATACTATTTAAATAATGTACAAGTAAAAAATTCACTTAGTTGAGATGTTGGAGACTGTGGAAAATAATCTGTTTTACATTGGTATCAATCAATATACTTCATATCTCGCACGATGAGCCTGTGGAATTAACTTCTTGCCCGTGGTTCTTCCTAGTTAGTTTTTCGCCAACTCAGTAGTTTAAAAAAGATTTTCTATCTCATGTAACAAATTTCAAAGGCTGTGTTTTTATATTAATCTTCTTACTTCTAAGAAAAAATATTAACTTGTTTCTTAAAATCAGTGGTGATCAAGTGTGTGAATATAATATAATA
Source organism: Chilo suppressalis (assembly GCA_902850365.2). Lineage (NCBI taxonomy): Eukaryota > Metazoa > Arthropoda > Insecta > Lepidoptera > Crambidae > Chilo > Chilo suppressalis. The sequence continues at coordinate 20,668,027 of OU963914.1, read as the reverse complement.
CAAGAAATAAAAATAAACTAACTTTACCTGCTACTAGACTTCACAAAATCAATAATTCATTTAAAGGTCTTGTCTGGTCTTGTGTTCGTTTATACAATAAAGTCCCAAGCAATATCCAAGAGTTAACCATAAATAAATTCAAAGATACTTTAAAAAAGCTTCTTATAAAAGTGTCTGATTATATTAGAGAAAAGAATGCTTGGGATCGAATATTATGATTGTATTATCGTTGTAACAACATAATAATTTGTAAATGTTGTTACGATAACGAGCGAAAAAAACTCCACAACATTTAAAGAATAATTCTTCAAATGTTGTGGTCTTTTTCGCTCGTTTTTCTCCACAGTATAAAAATATGTCCAATAACGAGTGGTGGGGAAAACATGTGACTGATAGCGCAGAACCGAAACTATGAAGCTTGAAATTGAAAAGCAACAGTTATAAAAAGTAAAAAATACAATATTTTCTTGAGAGTACAATACATAGCATAGCATAGCAGCAATACAGACGAGGAACAGGCACTTTTTGTTGTTAGAATATGAATTGAAGATAAGCGAGCACGGTTCGTAAAAATTATAAACATTTTTCGAAATTCTGTTGAGGTTAGTAATATTCATTAGATGAAATGAAAGATTAGATAACTGTTAGTGTAATATGGATTCCATTCGAATTTAATGCGCCTGTATCGGTATGTGTAAATTAATTATTTTCCACATTGACGATATTATTTTATTGTTTATTGGGGGGACAGCGCGTACGCAGTCCCCACTACCAAAAATTACGCATCCGAGTTATCCACATTAGGGATAATCGCAGGGGTCAACCCCACCGCAGTGCAATGGAGGAGCCTCGCCCTGGGGGAACCGCCTTCCTGATCACGGTGTCCCCTATGCCAGGTAAGTATGCTTTGACAAGCGCGACTAGGGTACTTATTGTCTGAGATTAACGATTCTATAGCGTGATGCAGACAGCAGATTACGCCATCTAGCGGCATGCGAGCGAATCTGAGTGAGCCAATTCGGAAGGGGACTGCATTATTCTGAGAAGGGGACAGTCATGCTAATGGAGATACACGATATTGACTTTCTCACTCTTACTGGCAATGGCAGCAAATCAGTATGAATACATGTGAATAGTGTTTTTAAATTTTATAATTTCTAACTCTTATTTTCAATCATAAACATATGAGTTTTTATAAAGAAATCAAGAACTTTTTTTTTACTTACAATGATAATGATTTAGTTATTTATTTTGTTCTAACAAAACGTACAACTCGAAATTCAAATACATTTAACAATGGCTATAAAAAATCAAAATGATTTACTGTTCTTCGTCAGAGCTGCAGACTTCCGTTGATTCAATACAGCACTCCAAATCTTCCAAATTTTTGAGATTTTCATCGACTTCGTCATCAGAGATACTACATTCTGTAAAAAAGATATTTCATTATACATCATGGGAGATGCGACTTTATTACTAGCAACAGGATATTTTATTGTGTTTCATTGAGTTACCTGATGGACATTGGACCGAATCGGCTACAAAACCTGGCAGCTGATCTCCATCAAACCATTTGAAGAAATATGTGTCTTAATGAATAATTCACCCATATTCTTCTGGATGTAATGTCTGACGGGCATCGTTTATTCGTATTATTCCAAATATTTATTTATATTTATTCTTAGTAGTTTTGTGTGCGAGTGTATCCATGCGCAAACAGACTCCCTGCACTTTCTTCCAGCGTTCTTTTTACATGACGCGACCTGTAGCGGACCGTTACAACAATCCAGGTTTATGAGATACTAGTGGCCCGCCCTCGATTCGCTTCGGTGTGGAGCTGAAGTGTAGACTACAGTTTTTGTTCTCAGGTTTGTATTATACACAATGACATTCATCTTTGATTATTCTTATACCTGCATCAAAGTCTCAGCCCGATCGGTTAAAAATTGACAAAGTTTCATACAAACTTTCATTCCCTATTTTATCCCCTTGGGGGTAGAACTGATCAAAATCATTTGTTAGCGAATGCCTACGTCATAACATCTACCTGCATGATTTTTTTAAGCATTTAACTGCTAGATATTTAAATCTAAAGAAACCTAAAATCTAAAGTCCCGTCCGCTGCCTGGTCCGCGTGGATCTACCTGCATGCCAAATTTCAGCCCGATTTCAGCCCGAGCCCCAAAATTCAGACATAGTGAAGTTGATAGATCACTATGTCAGTCAGTCAGTCACCTTTGAGTTTTATATATGTAATATAGATTTATTTTCTTTGGGAGGGTAGACTAATGAAGTAAGGACCAGGTAAAATTTCTATTTCATCGAAAAGAAAGACATCTGTTCTATTCAAAGAAGCTATAAAATAAATATTGTATATTTACCTAAACTTGAGCATCGTTTTTACATTAGCGTGACAGAGAAAACACTATATTGTCTACCCGCATGTTAGAATCGACTTATCTGTCTAATTCTTAAAATATATATGTACAATAATATCATAAACAACAAACATAAGTTTCAGCTTTGCTAAAACAAGGCAAATTATTTTTCCCTAGGGAGGATAAACTAATGGCGCGAAGGTCAGGTAACATTCCTATTAAAATGCAGAGAAAAACATTTATTTTATTCAAATAGGTTCCGAAATGGATAGCGTATATTCAACAGCCCTTGTCCATCGTATTTACAACGGTGCTTGAATACTGAACCCCTGCGAGATGAAGAGAGAGAAAGTCAATATCGTGTATCTCCCTATGCATGACTGCGAAACTATTATATAGTCTGCCTGCATTTAGAACCGACTTATTTGTCTGGTTTTTTAAATATACATGTATAATAATGATGTAAAAACATACATAAATTGCAGCTTTGCTGAAACACTAGTTCCCTGCGAAATGATGAGTGAGAAAATCAAAATCATGCAACTTTAATAGCACGACTGAGAAAGTATCGTGTGATCTGCCCGCATGTCAGAACTCATAACTAATAATAAAATGCTTCTTCACGCCTCTGTTAAAAGACCCCAGATTGTAGGAAGGATCCCTCCTTGGGCGGGCAAAGAATAATATAGAATTTCGGTTTTGTACATAAGTAAGGACCCTTGAGTTGCAAAAATTTTGTATACTTTGTATTGATATATATATATATATATATATATCAGGAGTACCTATATTGGATGCTACGTCGGTGGTGTTTGTATTAATAATATTAGTTACGCCGATGATATGGTGCTGCTGAGCCCATCGATTGGTGCATTGAGGAAGCTGCTTTATATGTGTGAAAAAAATACAGAGGTTCATGGACTCAAATACAACTGTCTTAAAAGTGAGTTCATGGTATTTCGAGCTGGGACGGCAGGGTGTCAGCGCAGTGTACCTTCCGTTACCCTCGGGGGCACTGAACTTAAAAAAGTTGAAAAATTAAGGTTTTTGGTCCATTGGGTCACTGACTTGTCGGACTCAGTAGATATGGAGAGGAAACGTAGGGCGTTGTGTGTCCGCTGTAACATGTTGGCCCGCAGATTTGCACAGTGTAGTAAACGAGTCAAACTGACGCTTTTCAAAGCTTATTTTCAGTCGTTCTACACGTGCGGTCTTTGGGTGAACTTTACGCAGCGGACATACAGCGCACTGCGAGTCCAATATAATAACACGTTCAGGATGTTGTTCGGTCTGCCGCGTTATTGCAGTGCGTCGTCTATGTTTGCCGAGGCGCGTATTGATTGCTTTTACACGATCATTAGAAAGCGCTGCGCCTCGCTGTGGGCGCGCGTGCGCGACAGCTCCAACAGTGTCCTGAGCGCACTGGCTGACCGATGGGACTCCCCACTATCGCGACACTGGCTTAAGCTACATTCGCCAGTCTGTCATTATAATTATTTATAAATAACAGACGAGTCCCATCGGAATCCGAAGGTGTTATATTGTTATTTGTTGTATTTGTGTTCGATTGTACTTTTTTGATTTGCTAACACTAGAATAAGATTTCGTCTGTTACTAACACTTGTACCTATATGGATTTAAAGTCTGAAATAAATGTTTATTATTATTATTATATAAATATAGTAGTTATTTATTGACGTTTCATTCAATAAATAAATACTATTCCGGAATACTATACCAATAATGCATTCCTGAAAAGGATGCGAAACTTCAATAAATAAATAAATTCAGTGCATATAACCCGTAAAAACTGTTTTTTTTATTTATGCAATGTACGACCCAAATTAACTAGTTTTTTGTCTTAAAAAATTAAAATAACTCAAATTCGTTTGGGTTTGAACATTAACCTGAGAATATCGCTTTTGCGTACTAAGGCATTTAATATGCGAAACATATGCCCCCTTATTAATAAACGACGAATATGTTTAGGATAGTTGCGCCGTGTTTTGTTCATGACACTCAAGTGTCATCTATAATTCAATGAACAGAGACAAAACATAGAGTAAGTAATCCAAGCTTTTTCTTTGTTTATAAATAAGGGTGGAGGGAGTATTTTTAAGTAACTGGATAAGCAATCTGAATCCATACATTTTATTATATTTAAAATTATGCAAAGCTGATATATATTTGTTTCTTAGGTCAATAAAAGTTTGATTCTGACGACGTAGCCTGTAAAGGCTACGAAACATCAATAAATACAGTTTCGTGCATTAACCCGTAAAAACTAGTTTTATTTAAGCTGATATATGTCGCTAATCTTATATAGAAATGAGACAAAGCCTTGTAAACAGTAAAAATCCATTTATTTATTATAATCAATAACAATATAATATTTTAACATTAAAACCGTTATCAACTCGCTTACATTTGCCAATTCCAAAATTCACAATACATTGCGAAACACCTTAGATTGCTTATTAAAAATACAAGAGTTATGGCTCAATTACACTTGATCTTTAGCCTGTATTGGTGCACGAAAGACATTACCCGACTTCGGGCACCGGAAGCAATATTTACACTGAAATACGGGCTGGAAGACGGTGTCGGGTAATCGAAACGAAAATACCCGAATACCGAGCGTACTCGACTCGTTCATTTATTCACTCGACTTAGTGTAATTGCACCATTACAATAAACAATAAACAGAAGCCCAAGCACGAATAGATTTTTGACAGTTCTTTAACGTATCGCATCGTCAAAGTTTCTATGAAAACTAAGCAGCGGACATAAGAACAAACTAGCTTTTTATATCCATAGCTGTCAAAAGTTCATGCTTAGGCATGACCACAATCAGGGTTTGAAACCGGTTTCTACAATACCGGTAAATAAAGGTTAATACCGGTTTTTAGTAAAGGTTTCGTTCGGAGCGCGTCCGAAATAAAAGCGGTACCTAAAACCTTAATAAACCGGTTTAATCCAAAGCGACACGTGCACGCGTCAGCATCGCTTGAAGTTTGTTTTGTTTGAACTAATCAAGTCACAACTTTTTAATGCTCAGAGATTGATGCGTTTATTGACACGTTTGCTAGTGTCGAGTGAGTCAAGTTATACATTTTGAAGTTGTGTATATATTTCAGCCGTCAGTAAGAGCGAAATGAAACCCTTTAAAAACCGCTAAATTGATTCAAAACCTACTTGATTTCGCTGTTTAGGAAAACCGGTTTTTTCAAGGTTCAGGTAGAGCCAAACCTAAATAAAACGCTCCTAATGTACTTAACACTGATTTAGGTTTGAAAATTAACCGGTAAACAAGCCCTGAACATAATACAATAGTTATTACATGGAATCCGAGACCAATAGCAATAAAAAATATAAAAAGTTGCTCAAATAATAATGAAGTTTTTTTAGCATGATATAAAATTACACTAAATCATTGCAAACTACAGTTGCTTGCGTAACAAACATTACTTCGAGGGGATGAGGGCTAATAATAGTGAAACTTTACTCTTTTCCCACCATTTCAGAGCTAGAGCGAGTGTAATGAAGCTAATCCATTTCCTATATGTCAGGTAAGCGGGATATTGAAGGGAGTAATAGTTACAATACATTACTTAACCCCTGGTAATTTATAACCATTCTCACATCAAAACTCAAAATCATGCTGCAATGAAGTCAGCTGGACTGGGTTTCAAGGTGGTGGGCGTCGGCTGTAACTCAACTTTTTAGATAGCCAAGCTGACATTCGGGGATTTACTCGAGCGCGGCAGAATAACATAAGGGGGGAAACTTTCAACGGTCCTTTTCAGGACCAGGGTAGAAGCATTACCCCACAGTGAGTCTGAGATTAGTGGTGGTAGATGCTCAAAAGGCCCAAGGTGGATGGAGAGGGACGGAGAGAACTACGCTCTCCCTCCCACTCCTGTGAGAGCCGCGGATCTGCCCTGGAGGGGGGGGACCGGCCTGCATTGCACAAGCTCTCTTGATGCTGGTGCCCCTGATACTCCGGGGCACCTTCATCGGGGTGGGTCCGTTCGCGAACAATCACCTTGCGGGTGCGCGGACAGTCGGCAACGGTGCAGGAGTATTTTCTGGTTTTTAGTGGCCCTGTTCAGGGCGTTAGGTTTTTTTTTTGGGGGGAAACCTTGCACCTTGTGAATACTCCCACCATAAGCATAACCAGAAAAACATACCCCTTATTCACTCGAGCGCGGCAGAATAACACACTGGAGCCCAAGCCGACTTTACGATTTATAAACATATAGCAAGAATAACATAAGGGAGCCCAAGCGGAGCTTTTGGGATTTACTCGAGCTCGGAAGAACATAAGAGAGGAAACCTTGCACCATGCCGGTGGGAGAACTTCAAGAAGATGCTCCCCTACTATTATTTAGATTTTAAAGTTAGCAACGAGCGAAACTCCGCGCAGGTAGTCAGTGAAACCCCAAAGAAAAGGAGAATGGACTGAACGACACTCTCATGAAATTTAGCAGTCTATAAAGAGAGGAGAAGAAAGCGACGCTACAGCCAATGTCTTCATAAACTATTGACCGCACGATCGCTTAGTTCCTTTCACACTTATATGCCCAATATTCTTGACACTTAGGGAACGCTCAGACCATACTAACATCTATGGCTCCGTGCGCATCTAAATTTCGTTTCACATTTTAATTTAATGTGGGTATCAAATAGTATCAAAAAGGCATTGAATTAAGATAGCCTTCATACATAAAATATCGCATTTGGTCCTGAGGTTCTGTCGCTTAGCACACCACTACTTGCGCTACCTCAACAGCTACAGCAGTTTGAACCGTAATATAAATGTAGCTAGAAGGTTTCGAGGTACAGCACTGCATCGGTGGCGATCCTCCCGATTTGTCCCGGTAAACTGTCAGCGATAGCTGTCGCCACACGCAGCAACACTCCTCGTGTTAACCAAGCCAGTAACAGCAGGAGGAAAAGCGACACCGCCTTGTGGATGTAGAACAATCTGAGAAGGAATACGAAAGATAATTTCAACGTAATAGATTTCATATATCATTATCATCACCAAGCCCCCACTGCTGGAGCGCAGACCTTCCCTATGGATGGAATATGAAGATGTGGCCGTGACCCACCACGCGAGCCCAGTGTGGATTGGTGGGTACTGCAGATGCAGCCGGGACAAATGGATTAACGTTCCATCCGAAGCATTGAGGAGTGAAAGGTAATAAGGTTTTGGTCACCTATCCAAATATTCCCATCATATTTAACCTGCCAATTATATTTAATTTAGGACATGACAAGATTGGAAGTTTGCTTAACAATATCTTCGTAAAACACGCATTTACGAACTGGAATAAATTAAGAACATAAATGCACCGTGTTTTATGCAAATGAATATTACTTGAGTTTTTTACTTTTATCCAATGATCGACCATTGCGAAAGTTGCTTGACTTCTACGATCGTGGGCCAAACGCGCTAACCATTTGAGCCATCAGATTCCAAACAAGCAAGAAAGAAATGTAGACAAGACTAATGCAGCGCGTGGAGAAAGGGCCTGGAACTGACGACCTAGAACAGAAGGCCAATCTAAATGCGCATTAATCAGATCTCCATTACACGCGATTCTATCTTGTATCCAATTCTTGATAGTCAATCGCTTAATATCAAAATGCAGGAATCTAGAAACTCTATAAAAGTAACAGAGCAGACTATGATACATAATATGTTGGACTTGGAATGTAAGAAAAACATTGAAAATCGTGTTTACTGGAACTTATAAGCCGTAAGCTATGATTTTCGATACTTTGCCAATCACCAAAAGATACCTAATTTTTCTAAAGCACATGTAATGCAAATCTTTACGAACACTGACTAAAAATATTCTAATACTTAAGTACTTGTCAAATTGTTTCCTTGCTGCAGGCGAGCCAGCCTCTTTGTCCTTGTTCAAGTGTAACTTGACGCCTCTCGTGAAGTCCTTGTAATATTGCTTCCAACTACGAAAAATAAATTCTCAAATGTATTTTCAAGATAAATATAAGTTATTGTTGTTTTTAATTACTTTTGGGCAATCGAAAAAGATAAAAATTAAATAAAATCCTTTAAATAGAAAAAATAATCAATGAGTGAAACGGAATAGCAAGAAAAAAATGAATCACATACATATTTGGATGTGAGGGCAAAAAGAAAAACCATAAAGAAAGAATATAGTGAAAATATAAGCAAGATGGAATAAAGAAATAATTAAGAATAAAAATTCTCAGCCATCCTTGAGTATTATAATTCTGAGAACTACCAAACATCTGCGTGAAATCAACTGATTGCGCATAGTGGAATTTCTAGTTTCTTGTATTCAAAAACAAATGAAAAAATAAAATAATAATCTACAGGACCCTTTTAGAAGCAGGGTCGGTGTTAAAGATACGCGTGTAGTATAAGAACCAGTATTCGCGTGTAATTTTTTTTTATTTTATTTTAGTTTTTCTTTTAATCCCCGTTTTGTTACAGGCCTTTATATTCTGTTTTGTTTTCCATTCATTTGTTTCCTTTTTTTGTGCTTCTTTTTTTTGTTTTTTTATTTTTTTATCTCTTATCTCATAATTCTATTACATATTTTACTTATTATGAATATTTACATTTTTGTTTCAATGAGTTTTGAATTTCTTATATCTATTTTACAATCATTTTTCTTGTTTATTTATTTCCTATGAATTTTTACATATTTGCTTCTTTTTATATTTATTATTTTTACATTTTCATCATAAATACTTATTTTACCATTGAGGTGCTGTATTAGCTTTATTTACTAGTCCTTAATTCTTTCTATTACATTTTTTACTATTTCCCGACTAAACTCTAGAAATAGTTTCCTTTCTTTCACATTTTCAAAGATTTCCCTTAATGTGTCCTTACTGATTTGTGTATCAATGCGTGTTTGTAGTGTGTGTCTTTGTGTTCCGTACTGGGGGCACTCTATGAGAACATGGAAGATGTCCTCCTCTGCACCTGGGTCGCAGACGCATCTAGGGTTGTCCTTCTTCTTAAATCCATGGAGGTAGGCGGAAAAACCTGCGTTTCCCGTGAATATCTGAGCAGCAATTCTGTCAATCTCAATCTTCCTTACTATTTCAAAGGCATTTTCTACGCAAGGGAAAAGTGCCTTTGTTGTGGCCGCCGTATTTTCGCTCCTATAACGTTTGCCCCATTCTATTTTAGTCTCAGCGCGTAAATATCGCTTGACAACAGAGATGGGACAGCCGTCATAGTGCGATTTACACTTCAACCCGAGAGCCGCTCCCTTCGCTAGCTCATCCGCCCTCTCGTTCCCGACCACGCCGACGTGGGTCCTGATCCAATATAGGGATACGGTTTTTCCGTTTTCCCTAAGTTGGACCAGGTTCCCCTGTATTGCCTTTGTGATCGGGTGCGAGGAGTCTGGATCAGCCAGCGACTGGAGAACGGATCTCGAGTCGCTGAGTACGGCGACTTCCTTCCGTTCATTCCCTAGCACGCATTCCGTGGCTCGGAGGATAGCATACAGCTCGGCTTGGAAGACTGTACAGTATGACTCTAGCTTAAACTTTCGGGACAGTTCTTCCACCTGCCCTTTCCAACAGGTCAGGGCGGCTCCTACCTTTCCCTCTAGATTGCTACCATCTGTATAGATCTTCACAAGACCTTTTGCCGTTTTGCTATCCTCCTCCGCGTTTTCCACACACTCAAAGCCTATCACGCTGCTGCTCCCAAGGTGGACCGATTCCGTGAAGGACACCCTTTCTTCCACCTTTCTATCGCACAGTATTTCCAGGGGCTTTCCACGTTTGGCTTCATAAAGCCGTGATGCTTCATGGACCAGGAGATCCAGCGGAAGAAGCCCCGACAACACTAGCGCAGCGTTGAGCGACACTGTTCTGTAGCATTTGGCTAATTTTTGAGCGAATCCCCTCTGTACAACTTTCAATTTCTTAATACTAATAATTTTGTGGGCCCCCTTTGCCCAGACGCTTGCTCCGTATAATATAATTGGTTCTATCACAGCTAAATATATCGTTCTGATTATTTCTGGGTTCAGACCCCATGTAGTTTTGGCCGCCCTCGATATCCCCTTATAAATATTTATTGTTTTGTTACATATGTAGCTAATGTGGCTATTAAAAGTAAGTTTTTTATCAATAATAATTCCTAATATTATTAATTATTAATACCTTAGAGATACTGTAGTGTTTGTTTTTAAACAGAGCGTGACACTGACACACGTAGGACAGCTGTTTTGTCTATGATAGCGAACCGCTTACGTCAGCGTAGCTGTCAAACTTCATTGATTGGGTTGGTAGCCTTGAGGGAAGAGTCGATTTTCCTATTCGACTAAAATATTCGCCTTGAGACTTATAAAAAAAAAAAAAAAAAAAAAAAAAAAGTAATCAGGCGGGGAATCTCTGTGGGGCGCGTGGATGAATGGATGGAGTTTGACAGTTGTTGAATTTTGAATAGTCTTTCCCAGATCGATTTGAGTCCTCCTTATCGGGTGCTGTTTTTTAATCGATTTTGAATTTTACTCGAAATTGAATTTCCTCGCTGATTTGGGTAGGTATTCCCTTTTCCTCAGCTTACGGCGAGCGTAGGTATATAGTTTTGAGTTTATTCTTCGGTTCGTCTCGAATGCGGCGGCTGTCTGTTTGACTGTGGCCTTTGCCTTCAGTTGAAGTGGGAAACAAATCATAGACACATGTTTGGGAGTAGACGATTCGTCTATCATCTATGAGCAATTGTCAAAACAACTTTTAAAAATTTCACAATCTGTTTGTGGTACAGTTAACTTTTCATCTTTTCTTCTGCCCAAAGTATAATAAACGGCATATTATTGTCGTCGAAGTCGTGAGATAGATCCGAAGAGTTTATATCCCGAAGGATATTGGCGGAAAAAGCGCGGAGTCGCTAACCGAACTGAGTTTCGTGGACGAACACGAACCTTCGCAAGGCGATTGCAATAATAAGGCGGTAACTTGTGATAGGAAACAAAATACTTACGGATAGTTTCATAATTCGAACGGTAAGCTATCATCGGATCTCATATTTATTCTCCTAGCACTAATTGAACTGCATTATGCACAATATAGTGATTCTTGTCATCAAATATACCTAATCATTCTTGTCAAGTTAGTGAACGTGGAATTGATTTTCTTCAAACCGGGTGGGACGGGCCCCCAGTCCTGTAGTGATTCAAATTTTAAAGTGTAAACATTGACCGTGAATATCCCTCACTCCCTCACCCACCACAGATGTGGTAATCTATGTATTTTCCCCATATCTGATCATTCTTTTTCAATGTGAACTTCAGGCTTGTACGTTCCCCTCAAGAAATACTGGAGGACTAACAAGGAGACTTTTGTTCTGTGCACGGACCAGAAGGGGCGCGGGAGTTTATTTGCCAGCCGCTCTCCGGTTTTATGTAACCCGGCCGAACAGCAGACAGATTATACACAGCTTAACCTATCATAATCAAGGTATTTCTCTACTAACCCCGGGTGAACGTGAAAAGGAAACAACAGGCGAGGTTGGACCCCGACTTGCCCATTTCCATATATTTACATATACCTATATAACTGGTTATCTCACTGAGAACTAGAATTAACTAAGTTTGTCACCAATATCGATCAAACGAGCCGTAGAACCTCTGAAATCCACTCAATAGCTTATTCAGTCTAGTCTATGTGGTATTTGTGGATAAAATATATTAGTAAGGATTATATTGTAAGTACATGGTAAAGTGTTATGAATGTTTGATATTCATATAATTATAACCTTTCATGACAACTTGTTGGTTTATATACACATTAACTTTGAACTACTGTATTCAGCTTAGATATTTATAATTAGTGAAACAGAGTTATTATATAAATAATAAACATAGTTAGACTTGTTGATTTATATAAGCAATAACTTAAATCTACTGAAGTCCTAGGCTTTGGTATCTAAAGTGGATAAAATATACTTATAACATTATCTTAATTTTTTTGGTTTTCTTTTATTGTTCCCCCGGTGCTCTGAGTGGGCTAAAGGAGGGCTGTTGAAGAGAATTTAACATAACATGTGGCGCCCGAACAAGTGGAAGCAAGGCTTTGTAGCATTTACTTTGCTCTTTTTTTTTGGTCATTTTTGCTCAAAAAAGGTTGATCGATATTGGTGATTTTTTTTAATTTTTCTTTTTTCTCTGAATTATTTGGCTTATATCCAAAGATTTGTTTATCTGGTTATACTGTGTTGTAAACATAATAATTTGTAACATCGGATGATCGATATTGGCTCAAAATTTACAATCAAAAAAGTCATATTTACTTTTTTATACCCTTATTTAAAGGAAAAAAAAAAAACCCTCTTGTGTACTGATTTTTGGTAGGTTAGTTCACCAACCTCACTTTTTTGAACCTAACAAGAAGAAACCTAACATTGAGAAACCTAATCCTTTAGAACCTAACAATTTTCAACCCTCAGGTGTGAAACCACACTTGTTACAACACTACTATTTTAACTGATATATCTTAACAGGTAGGTGATTTTATTATCATATTAATTACACTTTGTTATTGAACATTTCTTTATTTTGCCACACTAGGAGTAATTTTAACTTACAAAATGGAACAGAGGCCAATCACTTTTAACTTGTTACACAAAGATGAGTTGGAATATGAAGTCAGAATTAGGGGTGCGAAGCCTGTGGACGGGGTGCCTGCTTTAAAGGCACAAGTACGTGCTTTAAATAAAGATTTACCTTCTGATGAAATATTAACTTGTGAAGTAGAGATAGAATCAGAGTTGGATATTATTAGGGAGAAATTAGACAGTTTAGATGATCTTACTTCTCAAACTTCTTCTAGAGCTAGTTCCCTTAAAGCACTGAACAGAATACAATCATTAGCACATCACTTGTTTCATAGACTTAGCCGCTTAGATTCTGATAATGATGACAGCATCGCCTCTCAATTGGAAGCGCTGCAAGAGCGTCTAGACAAGTTTCTGGTTAAGTTAGATAACATTATGCACCATTTTAAGAGTAGTTTAACTCAGGTGCCTCCGGAAGAGAATAGCAGAGTCCATGCTGCTTCTGAACGCACTGGGAATGCTTCCCATGACTCTGGTGCTGCCGTACATAAACTAAACATACGGTTTAATGGGAAAACCTGTGTAAAGGCATTCTTGCAGCGTTTAGAGGAGTTATGTTTGTCTCGTGGTGTAACAGATGGTAAATTGTTCAATTCTGCAGCTGAATTGTTTACAGATGAGGCTCTTTGTTGGTATCGTGGGGTGCAATCCGAAGTACATAGCTGGTTAGGGTTGAAAACCTTGCTTCTTGATGAATATTTACCATCAGATTATGATCATCGTTTATTACAAGAGATCCGGTCTCGCACTCAGGGTTCCGATGAAAGCATAGTGAATTATCTTAGCATTATGCAGAACTATTTTACTCGGTTGTCAAAGTCGCTCTCAGAGGAAGAGAAATTGAATATTGTTCTTTTTAATATTAGACCTTTTTACACTACACAATTAGCTTTGAATCCCATAGAGTCCTGGACAGATTTGAAACGCAAATGTAGACTTCTGGAAGGTGCCAAGGAGCGTTCCCAACATTTTAGTGAACCACCTAAAATAACCCAGGCTTGCTTAGCTCCAGATCTGAGTTATAAGAATAGCAATAATAGACAACTGCCTAAGGTCTCAGCCGTGCAACTGGTGGGAAATGATAAGTTCTGTGTGCGTTGCCGTGTTGAAGGGCATACGCTGGGAACATGCCGGGAAGCTCATGTTTTGGTTTGTTATCGTTGCGGCCGGAAAGGGGAGACGGCAAGATCGTGTCCCGAGTGCTCCCAGGGGAAAGCTAAGAATTCTTCTCTTCCAAAAAACGGGAAGGTGTGAATCGGCGCTGTTATACATTTTTGTCTAAACACGAATGGGATTCGTGGTTGGAAGTAATTCGACGGTTTTTCGATAGTAATAAACAAAACATTATTAAAAAGTGTCAAAATGAATGTCAACATCTGACAGCGCCGATTCACAACACAAGAGGGGATGCCCGTCCATTTTTAAAAATTACTATTTATGAATTAAAATATATAGGCTTGCTAGACTCTGGTTCTGAAATATCTATTGTAGGTAACAATGCAATAAAACATTTTTCTGGCCTTGGTACTGTACATAAGTCATGGGACTTAACACACATTACTACTGCAAACGGTTCGTCGTCTCCAGTGACGGGCTACATATTTTTGCCAGTCACTGTCGGAGGAAGAACCGCCACTATTAAATTCTACTTAGTACCTGGGGTCGCCACTGAGCTACTTTTTGGGATGAATTTCTGGAAAGAATTTAAGATAGCACCCGACGTTCTATCCTTATTGGAGGGTGGTGAGTATTTGCCGGGGGGTAATCATATTGGTTCGATCACTTGTGACGATAGATTTTTACAAGATTTTGAGTCGCTCTCTGAGTCCGAGCGTAGGCAGGCTCAGGAAGTAATACGATTGTTTGAGGATATATCAGCGGAGAAGAGAGGATTAGGTAGGACTCACTTGGTCACGCACAAAATAGACACGGACGATCATCCACCGATCAAGCAGCGTTACTATATCATGTCTCCGGAAAAGTTGGCCGAAATGAACAAGCAACTAGACCAAATGCTCAAAGATGATGTGGTGGAGCCGAGCAATAGTGCGTGGAACAATCCCGTCACTCTGGCGCAAAAGTCGGATGGATCTTATCGTTTTTGTTTGGACAGTAGGAAACTCAACGCGATTTCAAAGCATGACGCCTATCCTTTGCCGTATATCAGTAGCATCCTGGACCAGCTCCGTGACGCGAAATTCCTGTCTTCAATCGATCTTAAATCGGCATACCATCAAGTATTATTATCACCGGATTCCCGGGAAAAGACCGCATTCACTATTCCCTCCCGCGGGCTATTTCAATTTAAGGTCATGTGTTTCGGTTTGACCTCAGCGCCTGCCACTCAGCAGCGCTTGATGGATAGTTTGTTTGGGCCGGAGTTTAATAAGCTGTTGGGATCCGGGTCACCAGATTTTAACCCGGATAACCATAAAATATTCATTTATTTGGATGATTTAATAATTTTAACTTCCTCGCCTGCTATGTCCGAACATCTTGATATTCTACGTAAAGTCAGAGATAGATTGTTGGAGGCTAATTTAACTATTAATATGGGGAAGTGTCAATTCTTTAGAAGACAGTTGAAGTATTTGGGTCACGTGGTTGATGAATATGGTTTGCGTACCGATCCCGATAAAATAAGAGCTATTATGGATTTTCCCATACCCGCTAATAGAAAGGAGGTGAAACGTTTTCTGGGAACTGCATCATATTATAGGCGATTTATTAAAAACTTTAGCCATATGGCCGGGCCATTAAATGCTCTCACTTCTACGCGTAAGGGTGCTCCTCCCTTTAAATGGTCGGATGAGGCAGAGCAAGCATTTCTGGACTTGAAGTCGGCTCTTACAAGTGCTCCAGTTTTGGCATGTCCGGACTTCACGAAGGAATTTGCAGTTCATTGCGATGCGTCCAATTTTGGCATTGGAGGTACCCTCACCCAAACCGTAGACGGCCAGGAGCATCCGGTCGCGTATTGTAGTCGCTCACTTACCCACGCCGAGCGAAATTACTCGGCTACCGAGCGGGAAGCTTTAGCTGTGGTACATGTAGTCGAGCATTTCCGTCCCTATCTGGAGGGTAGTAGGCCATTTCGTGTTATTACCGATCATGCTAGTCTAAAATGGTTTCTGAAGCTTAAAAATCCGACCGGTCGCTTGGCGCGTTGGGGTTGTAGATTATCACCCTATAATTTTGTAATAGAACATCGCAGTGGCTCACAAAATGTGGTACCTGACGCGTTATCCCGCTCTGTTCCCGTGGCATCTATAGGTATCACTGACGCCACAGCCGACTCGTGGTATAATAATATAATTAAACGTTGTACGGACAAACCTAGAGCTTGTCCAAATTTTCAGATAGTTGATGGTAGGTTATACCGTTTCACAAAAAGTAGTAATAAGCTCAGTGGTGATTACCAGTGGAAACAGGTTATCCCGATTGAGAGTAGGGAATCTATAATTAAACAGAACCACTCTGAACCAATCGCGGCTCATCTTGGTGTGGCAAAAACTTATAAACGTTTAAAATTAAGATATTTTTGGCCCGGTATGTATAAGGATACCGTGGATTTTATTAAGAGTTGCTCGGTTTGCAACGCATACAAACACAGTTCACTGGCAACTCCTGGGTTCATGGGAGAACCTAAAGTTTGCTGTCGGCCATTCCAGTGCATCAGCATCGATTTAGTTGGCCCACTGCCGATGTCCAGACAGCAAAACAACTATTTGCTGGTAGTAGTGTGTTGCTTTACAAAATATTGTTTATTATTTCCTTTACGTCGAGCTACGGGTAGGGTGATTGCTCAGCGACTGGAGGATCATGTCTTTTTGATTCATGGTATACCTCAAACCGTGATCTCCGATAACGGATCGCAATTTGTAAGCCATGAACTTCAATCTTTGTATGCCAAATATAATATACCACAAGTCCATTTGGGTCCTGTGTATTGCCCTCAGGTTAACACTGTCGAACGTTATAACCGTACTGTCATCACTGCGGTGGCCTCGTTCGTTGAAAATGACCATAGATCTTGGGACGTGAATATTCATAAGATCCAGTTCGCTATGAACACCTCTGTGAACGAATCCACGTCATATACTCCGTTTATGTTAGTTCATGGTAGGGAGGCTGTGACCGATGGTAGTATTTATGCCGGTTTCAACGATCTTGACGAGTTAGTGATAGTACCCCGGGATACTCATGCGTCTAATCTGGGTCATTTAGGTGAAATCTTTAAAGAGGTCAAGGACTCACTGCGAAAAGCCCACGATAGGAACGTTAAATATTATAACAGGCGTCGTAGGGATATTTCCTTTAACGTAGGCGATTACATTTGGAAACGGACGTATAAACAAAGCGCGGCTCATAAATACTTTTCAGTCAAACTTGCACCGAAATATGAACGTTGCAAAATAATCCGTAAACTCTCCCCACTCGTTTACGAGCTCGAAGACGAAAACGGGAAGTATGTAGGCAAATGGCATATAAAAGATTTCAAAAGCGCTGACCCCGAATAGATATTTAGGTAGGGACTTATCGCCGTGGATGTGGCGGCCGACGAATACCCATTCCGCCTTCTGCCCGGCGTGACGTAGAAATCGTCAATGGGTCTTGGTATCACACTGCATCTTAGATACCCATGTGTGTGTTCGTCCCCGATAGTGTGATCTCTTTGTTTGCCACCTAATTAATGCTTAAACACTTAATTGTCTCTTAACTTTTCCAGGAGAAGGTTTTGTTAATGTGCTTGTTAGTTTTTTACCTACCAAGGCATTTTATTGAAGTTGCTAATACAAATGAAAACGTATTAACAACAACTTTTATCATAATATCCTATGATGAGCATAGAATATTTATGATATTTTTTTTATTTCTCTCGGGAGACAGTAAATGAGACACACGATGGATGAACACACAACATGCAATTTTGTGAGCAAATCGCCTTTGACCAATAACATCTCTTTGGTTAATTTTCTACCATTATGTTTTTCGCGGTATAACTGGTAACATTATAATTTTTTTTATTATATCTATTTTCGGAGCAAAGATGCTTGCGGTACGGCCTTGAGTGGTATACACTTTGTGTTACTATTGTCATTTATTATTATCTATTTTTGTTACAACTTAGAGATTTATCAATGATTTATCGTTCTGTATGTTTATTTTTTTTTAACTTAGCGGTTTATAATATTCTATTATTTTATACAACATAACTTAATCATATCTTAACTAAAGTACATAAGACATGGGGATATACGAACGAGGGCGTTCGACGAATTCCCTACGTGAATTCTGCCGTGGGTGGGGGGATACTGTAGTGTTTGTTTTTAAACAGAGCGTGACACTGACACACGTAGGACAGCTGTTTTGTCTATGATAGCGAACCGCTTACGTCAGCGTAGCTGTCAAACTTCATTGATTGGGTTGGTAGCCTTGAGGGAAGAGTCGATTTTCCTATTCGACTAAAATATTCGCCTTGAGACTTATAAAAAAAAAAAAAAAAAAAAAAAAAGTAATCAGGCGGGGAATCTCTGTGGGGCGCGTGGATGAATGGATGGAGTTTGACAGTTGTTGAATTTTGAATAGTCTTTCCCAGATCGATTTGAGTCCTCCTTATCGGGTGCTGTTTTTTAATCGATTTTGAATTTTACTCGAAATTGAATTTCCTCGCTGATTTGGGTAGGTATTCCCTTTTCCTCAGCTTACGGCGAGCGTAGGTATATAGTTTTGAGTTTATTCTTCGGTTCGTCTCGAATGCGGCGGCTGTCTGTTTGACTGTGGCCTTTGCCTTCAGTTGAAGTGGGAAACAAATCATAGACACATGTTTGGGAGTAGACGATTCGTCTATCATCTATGAGCAATTGTCAAAACAACTTTTAAAAATTTCACAATCTGTTTGTGGTACAGTTAACTTTTCATCTTTTCTTCTGCCCAAAGTATAATAAACGGCATATTATTGTCGTCGAAGTCGTGAGATAGATCCGAAGAGTTTATATCCCGAAGGATATTGGCGGAAAAAGCGCGGAGTCGCTAACCGAACTGAGTTTCGTGGACGAACACGAACCTTCGCAAGGCGATTGCAATAATAAGGCGGTAACTTGTGATAGGAAACAAAATACTTACGGATAGTTTCATAATTCGAACGGTAAGCTATCATCGGATCTCATATTTATTCTCCTAGCACTAATTGAACTGCATTATGCACAATATAGTGATTCTTGTCATCAAATATACCTAATCATTCTTGTCAAGTTAGTGAACGTGGAATTGATTTTCTTCAAACCGGGTGGGACGGGCCCCCAGTCCTGTAGTGATTCAAATTTTAAAGTGTAAACATTGACCGTGAATATCCCTCACTCCCTCACCCACCACAGATGTGGTAATCTATGTATTTTCCCCATATCTGATCATTCTTTTTCAATGTGAACTTCAGGCTTGTACGTTCCCCTCAAGAAATACTGGAGGACTAACAAGGAGACTTTTGTTCTGTGCACGGACCAGAAGGGGCGCGGGAGTTTATTTGCCAGCCGCTCTCCGGTTTTATGTAACCCGGCCGAACAGCAGACAGATTATACACAGCTTAACCTATCATAATCAAGGTATTTCTCTACTAACCCCGGGTGAACGTGAAAAGGAAACAACAGGCGAGGTTGGACCCCGACTTGCCCATTTCCATATATTTACATATACCTATATAACTGGTTATCTCACTGAGAACTAGAATTAACTAAGTTTGTCACCAATATCGATCAAACGAGCCGTAGAACCTCTGAAATCCACTCAATAGCTTATTCAGTCTAGTCTATGTGGTATTTGTGGATAAAATATATTAGTAAGGATTATATTGTAAGTACATGGTAAAGTGTTATGAATGTTTGATATTCATATAATTATAACCTTTCATGACAACTTGTTGGTTTATATACACATTAACTTTGAACTACTGTATTCAGCTTAGATATTTATAATTAGTGAAACAGAGTTATTATATAAATAATAAACATAGTTAGACTTGTTGATTTATATAAGCAATAACTTAAATCTACTGAAGTCCTAGGCTTTGGTATCTAAAGTGGATAAAATATACTTATAACATTATCTTAATTTTTTTGGTTTTCTTTTATTGTTCCCCCGGTGCTCTGAGTGGGCTAAAGGAGGGCTGTTGAAGAGAATTTAACATAACATGTGGCGCCCGAACAAGTGGAAGCAAGGCTTTGTAGCATTTACTTTGCTCTTTTTTTTTGGTCATTTTTGCTCAAAAAAGGTTGATCGATATTGGTGATTTTTTTTAATTTTTCTTTTTTCTCTGAATTATTTGGCTTATATCCAAAGATTTGTTTATCTGGTTATACTGTGTTGTAAACATAATAATTTGTAACATCGGATGATCGATATTGGCTCAAAATTTACAATCAAAAAAGTCATATTTACTTTTTTATACCCTTATTTAAAGGAAAAAAAAAAAAACCCTCTTGTGTACTGATTTTTGGTAGGTTAGTTCACCAACCTCACTTTTTTGAACCTAACAAGAAGAAACCTAACATTGAGAAACCTAATCCTTTAGAACCTAACAATTTTCAACCCTCAGGTGTGAAACCACACTTGTTACAACACTACTATTTTAACTGATATATCTTAACAGGTAGGTGATTTTATTATCATATTAATTACACTTTGTTATTGAACATTTCTTTATTTTGCCACACTAGGAGTAATTTTAACTTACAAAATGGAACAGAGGCCAATCACTTTTAACTTGTTACACAAAGATGAGTTGGAATATGAAGTCAGAATTAGGGGTGCGAAGCCTGTGGACGGGGTGCCTGCTTTAAAGGCACAAGTACGTGCTTTAAATAAAGATTTACCTTCTGATGAAATATTAACTTGTGAAGTAGAGATAGAATCAGAGTTGGATATTATTAGGGAGAAATTAGACAGTTTAGATGATCTTACTTCTCAAACTTCTTCTAGAGCTAGTTCCCTTAAAGCACTGAACAGAATACAATCATTAGCACATCACTTGTTTCATAGACTTAGCCGCTTAGATTCTGATAATGATGACAGCATCGCCTCTCAATTGGAAGCGCTGCAAGAGCGTCTAGACAAGTTTCTGGTTAAGTTAGATAACATTATGCACCATTTTAAGAGTAGTTTAACTCAGGTGCCTCCGGAAGAGAATAGCAGAGTCCATGCTGCTTCTGAACGCACTGGGAATGCTTCCCATGACTCTGGTGCTGCCGTACATAAACTAAACATACGGTTTAATGGGAAAACCTGTGTAAAGGCATTCTTGCAGCGTTTAGAGGAGTTATGTTTGTCTCGTGGTGTAACAGATGGTAAATTGTTCAATTCTGCAGCTGAATTGTTTACAGATGAGGCTCTTTGTTGGTATCGTGGGGTGCAATCCGAAGTACATAGCTGGTTAGGGTTGAAAACCTTGCTTCTTGATGAATATTTACCATCAGATTATGATCATCGTTTATTACAAGAGATCCGGTCTCGCACTCAGGGTTCCGATGAAAGCATAGTGAATTATCTTAGCATTATGCAGAACTATTTTACTCGGTTGTCAAAGTCGCTCTCAGAGGAAGAGAAATTGAATATTGTTCTTTTTAATATTAGACCTTTTTACACTACACAATTAGCTTTGAATCCCATAGAGTCCTGGACAGATTTGAAACGCAAATGTAGACTTCTGGAAGGTGCCAAGGAGCGTTCCCAACATTTTAGTGAACCACCTAAAATAACCCAGGCTTGCTTAGCTCCAGATCTGAGTTATAAGAATAGCAATAATAGACAACTGCCTAAGGTCTCAGCCGTGCAACTGGTGGGAAATGATAAGTTCTGTGTGCGTTGCCGTGTTGAAGGGCATACGCTGGGAACATGCCGGGAAGCTCATGTTTTGGTTTGTTATCGTTGCGGCCGGAAAGGGGAGACGGCAAGATCGTGTCCCGAGTGCTCCCAGGGGAAAGCTAAGAATTCTTCTCTTCCAAAAAACGGGAAGGTGTGAATCGGCGCTGTTATACATTTTTGTCTAAACACGAATGGGATTCGTGGTTGGAAGTAATTCGACGGTTTTTCGATAGTAATAAACAAAACATTATTAAAAAGTGTCAAAATGAATGTCAACATCTGACAGCGCCGATTCACAACACAAGAGGGGATGCCCGTCCATTTTTAAAAATTACTATTTATGAATTAAAATATATAGGCTTGCTAGACTCTGGTTCTGAAATATCTATTGTAGGTAACAATGCAATAAAACATTTTTCTGGCCTTGGTACTGTACATAAGTCATGGGACTTAACACACATTACTACTGCAAACGGTTCGTCGTCTCCAGTGACGGGCTACATATTTTTGCCAGTCACTGTCGGAGGAAGAACCGCCACTATTAA
Source organism: Chilo suppressalis (assembly GCA_902850365.2). Taxonomy (NCBI): domain Eukaryota; kingdom Metazoa; phylum Arthropoda; class Insecta; order Lepidoptera; family Crambidae; genus Chilo; species Chilo suppressalis. The sequence continues at coordinate 20,645,606 of OU963914.1, read as the reverse complement.
ATTCTACTTAGTACCTGGGGTCGCCACTGAGCTACTTTTTGGGATGAATTTCTGGAAAGAATTTAAGATAGCACCCGACGTTCTATCCTTATTGGAGGGTGGTGAGTATTTGCCGGGGGGTAATCATATTGGTTCGATCACTTGTGACGATAGATTTTTACAAGATTTTGAGTCGCTCTCTGAGTCCGAGCGTAGGCAGGCTCAGGAAGTAATACGATTGTTTGAGGATATATCAGCGGAGAAGAGAGGATTAGGTAGGACTCACTTGGTCACGCACAAAATAGACACGGACGATCATCCACCGATCAAGCAGCGTTACTATATCATGTCTCCGGAAAAGTTGGCCGAAATGAACAAGCAACTAGACCAAATGCTCAAAGATGATGTGGTGGAGCCGAGCAATAGTGCGTGGAACAATCCCGTCACTCTGGCGCAAAAGTCGGATGGATCTTATCGTTTTTGTTTGGACAGTAGGAAACTCAACGCGATTTCAAAGCATGACGCCTATCCTTTGCCGTATATCAGTAGCATCCTGGACCAGCTCCGTGACGCGAAATTCCTGTCTTCAATCGATCTTAAATCGGCATACCATCAAGTATTATTATCACCGGATTCCCGGGAAAAGACCGCATTCACTATTCCCTCCCGCGGGCTATTTCAATTTAAGGTCATGTGTTTCGGTTTGACCTCAGCGCCTGCCACTCAGCAGCGCTTGATGGATAGTTTGTTTGGGCCGGAGTTTAATAAGCTGTTGGGATCCGGGTCACCAGATTTTAACCCGGATAACCATAAAATATTCATTTATTTGGATGATTTAATAATTTTAACTTCCTCGCCTGCTATGTCCGAACATCTTGATATTCTACGTAAAGTCAGAGATAGATTGTTGGAGGCTAATTTAACTATTAATATGGGGAAGTGTCAATTCTTTAGAAGACAGTTGAAGTATTTGGGTCACGTGGTTGATGAATATGGTTTGCGTACCGATCCCGATAAAATAAGAGCTATTATGGATTTTCCCATACCCGCTAATAGAAAGGAGGTGAAACGTTTTCTGGGAACTGCATCATATTATAGGCGATTTATTAAAAACTTTAGCCATATGGCCGGGCCATTAAATGCTCTCACTTCTACGCGTAAGGGTGCTCCTCCCTTTAAATGGTCGGATGAGGCAGAGCAAGCATTTCTGGACTTGAAGTCGGCTCTTACAAGTGCTCCAGTTTTGGCATGTCCGGACTTCACGAAGGAATTTGCAGTTCATTGCGATGCGTCCAATTTTGGCATTGGAGGTACCCTCACCCAAACCGTAGACGGCCAGGAGCATCCGGTCGCGTATTGTAGTCGCTCACTTACCCACGCCGAGCGAAATTACTCGGCTACCGAGCGGGAAGCTTTAGCTGTGGTACATGTAGTCGAGCATTTCCGTCCCTATCTGGAGGGTAGTAGGCCATTTCGTGTTATTACCGATCATGCTAGTCTAAAATGGTTTCTGAAGCTTAAAAATCCGACCGGTCGCTTGGCGCGTTGGGGTTGTAGATTATCACCCTATAATTTTGTAATAGAACATCGCAGTGGCTCACAAAATGTGGTACCTGACGCGTTATCCCGCTCTGTTCCCGTGGCATCTATAGGTATCACTGACGCCACAGCCGACTCGTGGTATAATAATATAATTAAACGTTGTACGGACAAACCTAGAGCTTGTCCAAATTTTCAGATAGTTGATGGTAGGTTATACCGTTTCACAAAAAGTAGTAATAAGCTCAGTGGTGATTACCAGTGGAAACAGGTTATCCCGATTGAGAGTAGGGAATCTATAATTAAACAGAACCACTCTGAACCAATCGCGGCTCATCTTGGTGTGGCAAAAACTTATAAACGTTTAAAATTAAGATATTTTTGGCCGGGTATGTATAAGGATACCGTGGATTTTATTAAGAGTTGCTCGGTTTGCAACGCATACAAACACAGTTCACTGGCAACTCCTGGGTTCATGGGAGAACCTAAAGTTTGCTGTCGGCCATTCCAGTGCATCAGCATCGATTTAGTTGGCCCACTGCCGATGTCCAGACAGCAAAACAACTATTTGCTGGTAGTAGTGTGTTGCTTTACAAAATATTGTTTATTATTTCCTTTACGTCGAGCTACGGGTAGGGTGATTGCTCAGCGACTGGAGGATCATGTCTTTTTGATTCATGGTATACCTCAAACCGTGATCTCCGATAACGGATCGCAATTTGTAAGCCATGAACTTCAATCTTTGTATGCCAAATATAATATACCACAAGTCCATTTGGGTCCTGTGTATTGCCCTCAGGTTAACACTGTCGAACGTTATAACCGTACTGTCATCACTGCGGTGGCCTCGTTCGTTGAAAATGACCATAGATCTTGGGACGTGAATATTCATAAGATCCAGTTCGCTATGAACACCTCTGTGAACGAATCCACGTCATATACTCCGTTTATGTTAGTTCATGGTAGGGAGGCTGTGACCGATGGTAGTATTTATGCCGGTTTCAACGATCTTGACGATTTAGTGATAGTACCCCGGGATACTCATGCGTCTAATCTGGGTCATTTAGGTGAAATCTTTAAAGAGGTCAAGGACTCACTGCGAAAAGCCCACGATAGGAACGTTAAATATTATAACAGGCGTCGTAGGGATATTTCCTTTAACGTAGGCGATTACATTTGGAAACGGACGTATAAACAAAGCGCGGCTCATAAATACTTTTCAGTCAAACTTGCACCGAAATATGAACGTTGCAAAATAATCCGTAAACTCTCCCCACTCGTTTACGAGCTCGAAGACGAAAACGGGAAGTATGTAGGCAAATGGCATATAAAAGATTTCAAAAGCGCTGACCCCGAATAGATATTTAGGTAGGGACTTATCGCCGTGGATGTGGCGGCCGACGAATACCCATTCCGCCTTCTGCCCGGCGTGACGTAGAAATCGTCAATGGGTCTTGGTATCACACTGCATCTTAGATACCCATGTGTGTGTTCGTCCCCGATAGTGTGATCTCTTTGTTTGCCACCTAATTAATGCTTAAACACTTAATTGTCTCTTAACTTTTCCAGGAGAAGGTTTTGTTAATGTGCTTGTTAGTTTTTTACCTACCAAGGCATTTTATTGAAGTTGCTAATACAAATGAAAACGTATTAACAACAACTTTTATCATAATATCCTATGATGAGCATAGAATATTTATGATATTTTTTTTATTTCTCTCGGGAGACAGTAAATGAGACACACGATGGACGAACACACAACATGCAATTTTGTGAGCAAATCGCCTTTGACCAATAACATCTCTTTGGTTAATTTTCTACCATTATGTTTTTCGCGGTATAACTGGTAACATTATAATTTTTTTTATTATATCTATTTTCGGAGCAAAGATGCTTGCGGTACGGCCTTGAGTGGTATACACTTTGTGTTACTATTGTCATTTATTATTATCTATTTTTGTTACAACTTAGAGATTTATCAATGATTTATCGTTCTGTATGTTTATTTTTTTTTAACTTAGCGGTTTATAATATTCTATTATTTTATACAACATAACTTAATCATATCTTAACTAAAGTACATAAGACATGGGGATATACGAACGAGGGCGTTCGACGAATTCCCTACGTGAATTCTGCCGTGGGTGGGGGGATACTGTAGTGTTTGTTTTTAAACAGAGCGTGACACTGACACACGTAGGACAGCTGTTTTGTCTATGATAGCGAACCGCTTACGTCAGCGTAGCTGTCAAACTTCATTGATTGGGTTGGTAGCCTTGAGGGAAGAGTCGATTTTCCTATTCGACTAAAATATTCGCCTTGAGACTTATAAAAAAAAAAAAAAAAAAAAAAAAAGTAATCAGGCGGGGAATCTCTGTGGGGCGCGTGGATGAATGGATGGAGTTTGACAGTTGTTGAATTTTGAATAGTCTTTCCCAGATCGATTTGAGTCCTCCTTATCGGGTGCTGTTTTTTAATCGATTTTGAATTTTACTCGAAATTGAATTTCCTCGCTGATTTGGGTAGGTATTCCCTTTTCCTCAGCTTACGGCGAGCGTAGGTATATAGTTTTGAGTTTATTCTTCGGTTCGTCTCGAATGCGGCGGCTGTCTGTTTGACTGTGGCCTTTGCCTTCAGTTGAAGTGGGAAACAAATCATAGACACATGTTTGGGAGTAGACGATTCGTCTATCATCTATGAGCAATTGTCAAAACAACTTTTAAAAATTTCACAATCTGTTTGTGGTACAGTTAACTTTTCATCTTTTCTTCTGCCCAAAGTATAATAAACGGCATATTATTGTCGTCGAAGTCGTGAGATAGATCCGAAGAGTTTATATCCCGAAGGATATTGGCGGAAAAAGCGCGGAGTCGCTAACCGAACTGAGTTTCGTGGACGAACACGAACCTTCGCAAGGCGATTGCAATAATAAGGCGGTAACTTGTGATAGGAAACAAAATACTTACGGATAGTTTCATAATTCGAACGGTAAGCTATCATCGGATCTCATATTTATTCTCCTAGCACTAATTGAACTGCATTATGCACAATATAGTGATTCTTGTCATCAAATATACCTAATCATTCTTGTCAAGTTAGTGAACGTGGAATTGATTTTCTTCAAACCGGGTGGGACGGGCCCCCAGTCCTGTAGTGATTCAAATTTTAAAGTGTAAACATTGACCGTGAATATCCCTCACTCCCTCACCCACCACAGATGTGGTAATCTATGTATTTTCCCCATATCTGATCATTCTTTTTCAATGTGAACTTCAGGCTTGTACGTTCCCCTCAAGAAATACTGGAGGACTAACAAGGAGACTTTTGTTCTGTGCACGGACCAGAAGGGGCGCGGGAGTTTATTTGCCAGCCGCTCTCCGGTTTTATGTAACCCGGCCGAACAGCAGACAGATTATACACAGCTTAACCTATCATAATCAAGGTATTTCTCTACTAACCCCGGGTGAACGTGAAAAGGAAACAACAGGCGAGGTTGGACCCCGACTTGCCCATTTCCATATATTTACATATACCTATATAACTGGTTATCTCACTGAGAACTAGAATTAACTAAGTTTGTCACCAATATCGATCAAACGAGCCGTAGAACCTCTGAAATCCACTCAATAGCTTATTCAGTCTAGTCTATGTGGTATTTGTGGATAAAATATATTAGTAAGGATTATATTGTAAGTACATGGTAAAGTGTTATGAATGTTTGATATTCATATAATTATAACCTTTCATGACAACTTGTTGGTTTATATACACATTAACTTTGAACTACTGTATTCAGCTTAGATATTTATAATTAGTGAAACAGAGTTATTATATAAATAATAAACATAGTTAGACTTGTTGATTTATATAAGCAATAACTTAAATCTACTGAAGTCCTAGGCTTTGGTATCTAAAGTGGATAAAATATACTTATAACATTATCTTAATTTTTTTGGTTTTCTTTTATTGTTCCCCCGGTGCTCTGAGTGGGCTAAAGGAGGGCTGTTGAAGAGAATTTAACATAACATGTGGCGCCCGAACAAGTGGAAGCAAGGCTTTGTAGCATTTACTTTGCTCTTTTTTTTTGGTCATTTTTGCTCAAAAAAGGTTGATCGATATTGGTGATTTTTTTTAATTTTTCTTTTTTCTCTGAATTATTTGGCTTATATCCAAAGATTTGTTTATCTGGTTATACTGTGTTGTAAACATAATAATTTGTAACATCGGATGATCGATATTGGCTCAAAATTTACAATCAAAAAAGTCATATTTACTTTTTTATACCCTTATTTAAAGGAAAAAAAAAAAAACCCTCTTGTGTACTGATTTTTGGTAGGTTAGTTCACCAACCTCACTTTTTTGAACCTAACAAGAAGAAACCTAACATTGAGAAACCTAATCCTTTAGAACCTAACAATTTTCAACCCTCAGGTGTGAAACCACACTTGTTACAACACTACTATTTTAACTGATATATCTTAACAGGTAGGTGATTTTATTATCATATTAATTACACTTTGTTATTGAACATTTCTTTATTTTGCCACACTAGGAGTAATTTTAACTTACAAAATGGAACAGAGGCCAATCACTTTTAACTTGTTACACAAAGATGAGTTGGAATATGAAGTCAGAATTAGGGGTGCGAAGCCTGTGGACGGGGTGCCTGCTTTAAAGGCACAAGTACGTGCTTTAAATAAAGATTTACCTTCTGATGAAATATTAACTTGTGAAGTAGAGATAGAATCAGAGTTGGATATTATTAGGGAGAAATTAGACAGTTTAGATGATCTTACTTCTCAAACTTCTTCTAGAGCTAGTTCCCTTAAAGCACTGAACAGAATACAATCATTAGCACATCACTTGTTTCATAGACTTAGCCGCTTAGATTCTGATAATGATGACAGCATCGCCTCTCAATTGGAAGCGCTGCAAGAGCGTCTAGACAAGTTTCTGGTTAAGTTAGATAACATTATGCACCATTTTAAGAGTAGTTTAACTCAGGTGCCTCCGGAAGAGAATAGCAGAGTCCATGCTGCTTCTGAACGCACTGGGAATGCTTCCCATGACTCTGGTGCTGCCGTACATAAACTAAACATACGGTTTAATGGGAAAACCTGTGTAAAGGCATTCTTGCAGCGTTTAGAGGAGTTATGTTTGTCTCGTGGTGTAACAGATGGTAAATTGTTCAATTCTGCAGCTGAATTGTTTACAGATGAGGCTCTTTGTTGGTATCGTGGGGTGCAATCCGAAGTACATAGCTGGTTAGGGTTGAAAACCTTGCTTCTTGATGAATATTTACCATCAGATTATGATCATCGTTTATTACAAGAGATCCGGTCTCGCACTCAGGGTTCCGATGAAAGCATAGTGAATTATCTTAGCATTATGCAGAACTATTTTACTCGGTTGTCAAAGTCGCTCTCAGAGGAAGAGAAATTGAATATTGTTCTTTTTAATATTAGACCTTTTTACACTACACAATTAGCTTTGAATCCCATAGAGTCCTGGACAGATTTGAAACGCAAATGTAGACTTCTGGAAGGTGCCAAGGAGCGTTCCCAACATTTTAGTGAACCACCTAAAATAACCCAGGCTTGCTTAGCTCCAGATCTGAGTTATAAGAATAGCAATAATAGACAACTGCCTAAGGTCTCAGCCGTGCAACTGGTGGGAAATGATAAGTTCTGTGTGCGTTGCCGTGTTGAAGGGCATACGCTGGGAACATGCCGGGAAGCTCATGTTTTGGTTTGTTATCGTTGCGGCCGGAAAGGGGAGACGGCAAGATCGTGTCCCGAGTGCTCCCAGGGGAAAGCTAAGAATTCTTCTCTTCCAAAAAACGGGAAGGTGTGAATCGGCGCTGTTATACATTTTTGTCTAAACACGAATGGGATTCGTGGTTGGAAGTAATTCGACGGTTTTTCGATAGTAATAAACAAAACATTATTAAAAAGTGTCAAAATGAATGTCAACATCTGACAGCGCCGATTCACAACACAAGAGGGGATGCCCGTCCATTTTTAAAAATTACTATTTATGAATTAAAATATATAGGCTTGCTAGACTCTGGTTCTGAAATATCTATTGTAGGTAACAATGCAATAAAACATTTTTCTGGCCTTGGTACTGTACATAAGTCATGGGACTTAACACACATTACTACTGCAAACGGTTCGTCGTCTCCAGTGACGGGCTACATATTTTTGCCAGTCACTGTCGGAGGAAGAACCGCCACTATTAAATTCTACTTAGTACCTGGGGTCGCCACTGAGCTACTTTTTGGGATGAATTTCTGGAAAGAATTTAAGATAGCACCCGACGTTCTATCCTTATTGGAGGGTGGTGAGTATTTGCCGGGGGGTAATCATATTGGTTCGATCACTTGTGACGATAGATTTTTACAAGATTTTGAGTCGCTCTCTGAGTCCGAGCGTAGGCAGGCTCAGGAAGTAATACGATTGTTTGAGGATATATCAGCGGAGAAGAGAGGATTAGGTAGGACTCACTTGGTCACGCACAAAATAGACACGGACGATCATCCACCGATCAAGCAGCGTTACTATATCATGTCTCCGGAAAAGTTGGCCGAAATGAACAAGCAACTAGACCAAATGCTCAAAGATGATGTGGTGGAGCCGAGCAATAGTGCGTGGAACAATCCCGTCACTCTGGCGCAAAAGTCGGATGGATCTTATCGTTTTTGTTTGGACAGTAGGAAACTCAACGCGATTTCAAAGCATGACGCCTATCCTTTGCCGTATATCAGTAGCATCCTGGACCAGCTCCGTGACGCGAAATTCCTGTCTTCAATCGATCTTAAATCGGCATACCATCAAGTATTATTATCACCGGATTCCCGGGAAAAGACCGCATTCACTATTCCCTCCCGCGGGCTATTTCAATTTAAGGTCATGTGTTTCGGTTTGACCTCAGCGCCTGCCACTCAGCAGCGCTTGATGGATAGTTTGTTTGGGCCGGAGTTTAATAAGCTGTTGGGATCCGGGTCACCAGATTTTAACCCGGATAACCATAAAATATTCATTTATTTGGATGATTTAATAATTTTAACTTCCTCGCCTGCTATGTCCGAACATCTTGATATTCTACGTAAAGTCAGAGATAGATTGTTGGAGGCTAATTTAACTATTAATATGGGGAAGTGTCAATTCTTTAGAAGACAGTTGAAGTATTTGGGTCACGTGGTTGATGAATATGGTTTGCGTACCGATCCCGATAAAATAAGAGCTATTATGGATTTTCCCATACCCGCTAATAGAAAGGAGGTGAAACGTTTTCTGGGAACTGCATCATATTATAGGCGATTTATTAAAAACTTTAGCCATATGGCCGGGCCATTAAATGCTCTCACTTCTACGCGTAAGGGTGCTCCTCCCTTTAAATGGTCGGATGAGGCAGAGCAAGCATTTCTGGACTTGAAGTCGGCTCTTACAAGTGCTCCAGTTTTGGCATGTCCGGACTTCACGAAGGAATTTGCAGTTCATTGCGATGCGTCCAATTTTGGCATTGGAGGTACCCTCACCCAAACCGTAGACGGCCAGGAGCATCCGGTCGCGTATTGTAGTCGCTCACTTACCCACGCCGAGCGAAATTACTCGGCTACCGAGCGGGAAGCTTTAGCTGTGGTACATGTAGTCGAGCATTTCCGTCCCTATCTGGAGGGTAGTAGGCCATTTCGTGTTATTACCGATCATGCTAGTCTAAAATGGTTTCTGAAGCTTAAAAATCCGACCGGTCGCTTGGCGCGTTGGGGTTGTAGATTATCACCCTATAATTTTGTAATAGAACATCGCAGTGGCTCACAAAATGTGGTACCTGACGCGTTATCCCGCTCTGTTCCCGTGGCATCTATAGGTATCACTGACGCCACAGCCGACTCGTGGTATAATAATATAATTAAACGTTGTACGGACAAACCTAGAGCTTGTCCAAATTTTCAGATAGTTGATGGTAGGTTATACCGTTTCACAAAAAGTAGTAATAAGCTCAGTGGTGATTACCAGTGGAAACAGGTTATCCCGATTGAGAGTAGGGAATCTATAATTAAACAGAACCACTCTGAACCAATCGCGGCTCATCTTGGTGTGGCAAAAACTTATAAACGTTTAAAATTAAGATATTTTTGGCCGGGTATGTATAAGGATACCGTGGATTTTATTAAGAGTTGCTCGGTTTGCAACGCATACAAACACAGTTCACTGGCAACTCCTGGGTTCATGGGAGAACCTAAAGTTTGCTGTCGGCCATTCCAGTGCATCAGCATCGATTTAGTTGGCCCACTGCCGATGTCCAGACAGCAAAACAACTATTTGCTGGTAGTAGTGTGTTGCTTTACAAAATATTGTTTATTATTTCCTTTACGTCGAGCTACGGGTAGGGTGATTGCTCAGCGACTGGAGGATCATGTCTTTTTGATTCATGGTATACCTCAAACCGTGATCTCCGATAACGGATCGCAATTTGTAAGCCATGAACTTCAATCTTTGTATGCCAAATATAATATACCACAAGTCCATTTGGGTCCTGTGTATTGCCCTCAGGTTAACACTGTCGAACGTTATAACCGTACTGTCATCACTGCGGTGGCCTCGTTCGTTGAAAATGACCATAGATCTTGGGACGTGAATATTCATAAGATCCAGTTCGCTATGAACACCTCTGTGAACGAATCCACGTCATATACTCCGTTTATGTTAGTTCATGGTAGGGAGGCTGTGACCGATGGTAGTATTTATGCCGGTTTCAACGATCTTGACGAGTTAGTGATAGTACCCCGGGATACTCATGCGTCTAATCTGGGTCATTTAGGTGAAATCTTTAAAGAGGTCAAGGACTCACTGCGAAAAGCCCACGATAGGAACGTTAAATATTATAACAGGCGTCGTAGGGATATTTCCTTTAACGTAGGCGATTACATTTGGAAACGGACGTATAAACAAAGCGCGGCTCATAAATACTTTTCAGTCAAACTTGCACCGAAATATGAACGTTGCAAAATAATCCGTAAACTCTCCCCACTCGTTTACGAGCTCGAAGACGAAAACGGGAAGTATGTAGGCAAATGGCATATAAAAGATTTCAAAAGCGCTGACCCCGAATAGATATTTAGGTAGGGACTTATCGCCGTGGATGTGGCGGCCGACGAATACCCATTCCGCCTTCTGCCCGGCGTGACGTAGAAATCGTCAATGGGTCTTGGTATCACACTGCATCTTAGATACCCATGTGTGTGTTCGTCCCCGATAGTGTGATCTCTTTGTTTGCCACCTAATTAATGCTTAAACACTTAATTGTCTCTTAACTTTTCCAGGAGAAGGTTTTGTTAATGTGCTTGTTAGTTTTTTACCTACCAAGGCATTTTATTGAAGTTGCTAATACAAATGAAAACGTATTAACAACAACTTTTATCATAATATCCTATGATGAGCATAGAATATTTATGATATTTTTTTTATTTCTCTCGGGAGACAGTAAATGAGACACACGATGGACGAACACACAACATGCAATTTTGTGAGCAAATCGCCTTTGACCAATAACATCTCTTTGGTTAATTTTCTACCATTATGTTTTTCGCGGTATAACTGGTAACATTATAATTTTTTTTATTATATCTATTTTCGGAGCAAAGATGCTTGCGGTACGGCCTTGAGTGGTATACACTTTGTGTTACTATTGTCATTTATTATTATCTATTTTTGTTACAACTTAGAGATTTATCAATGATTTATCGTTCTGTATGTTTATTTTTTTTTAACTTAGCGGTTTATAATATTCTATTATTTTATACAACATAACTTAATCATATCTTAACTAAAGTACATAAGACATGGGGATATACGAACGAGGGCGTTCGACGAATTCCCTACGTGAATTCTGCCGTGGGTGGGGGGATACTGTAGTGTTTGTTTTTAAACAGAGCGTGACACTGACACACGTAGGACAGCTGTTTTGTCTATGATAGCGAACCGCTTACGTCAGCGTAGCTGTCAAACTTCATTGATTGGGTTGGTAGCCTTGAGGGAAGAGTCGATTTTCCTATTCGACTAAAATATTCGCCTTGAGACTTATAAAAAAAAAAAAAAAAAAAAAAAAAGTAATCAGGCGGGGAATCTCTGTGGGGCGCGTGGATGAATGGATGGAGTTTGACAGTTGTTGAATTTTGAATAGTCTTTCCCAGATCGATTTGAGTCCTCCTTATCGGGTGCTGTTTTTTAATCGATTTTGAATTTTACTCGAAATTGAATTTCCTCGCTGATTTGGGTAGGTATTCCCTTTTCCTCAGCTTACGGCGAGCGTAGGTATATAGTTTTGAGTTTATTCTTCGGTTCGTCTCGAATGCGGCGGCTGTCTGTTTGACTGTGGCCTTTGCCTTCAGTTGAAGTGGGAAACAAATCATAGACACATGTTTGGGAGTAGACGATTCGTCTATCATCTATGAGCAATTGTCAAAACAACTTTTAAAAATTTCACAATCTGTTTGTGGTACAGTTAACTTTTCATCTTTTCTTCTGCCCAAAGTATAATAAACGGCATATTATTGTCGTCGAAGTCGTGAGATAGATCCGAAGAGTTTATATCCCGAAGGATATTGGCGGAAAAAGCGCGGAGTCGCTAACCGAACTGAGTTTCGTGGACGAACACGAACCTTCGCAAGGCGATTGCAATAATAAGGCGGTAACTTGTGATAGGAAACAAAATACTTACGGATAGTTTCATAATTCGAACGGTAAGCTATCATCGGATCTCATATTTATTCTCCTAGCACTAATTGAACTGCATTATGCACAATATAGTGATTCTTGTCATCAAATATACCTAATCATTCTTGTCAAGTTAGTGAACGTGGAATTGATTTTCTTCAAACCGGGTGGGACGGGCCCCCAGTCCTGTAGTGATTCAAATTTTAAAGTGTAAACATTGACCGTGAATATCCCTCACTCCCTCACCCACCACAGATGTGGTAATCTATGTATTTTCCCCATATCTGATCATTCTTTTTCAATGTGAACTTCAGGCTTGTACGTTCCCCTCAAGAAATACTGGAGGACTAACAAGGAGACTTTTGTTCTGTGCACGGACCAGAAGGGGCGCGGGAGTTTATTTGCCAGCCGCTCTCCGGTTTTATGTAACCCGGCCGAACAGCAGACAGATTATACACAGCTTAACCTATCATAATCAAGGTATTTCTCTACTAACCCCGGGTGAACGTGAAAAGGAAACAACAGGCGAGGTTGGACCCCGACTTGCCCATTTCCATATATTTACATATACCTATATAACTGGTTATCTCACTGAGAACTAGAATTAACTAAGTTTGTCACCAATATCGATCAAACGAGCCGTAGAACCTCTGAAATCCACTCAATAGCTTATTCAGTCTAGTCTATGTGGTATTTGTGGATAAAATATATTAGTAAGGATTATATTGTAAGTACATGGTAAAGTGTTATGAATGTTTGATATTCATATAATTATAACCTTTCATGACAACTTGTTGGTTTATATACACATTAACTTTGAACTACTGTATTCAGCTTAGATATTTATAATTAGTGAAACAGAGTTATTATATAAATAATAAACATAGTTAGACTTGTTGATTTATATAAGCAATAACTTAAATCTACTGAAGTCCTAGGCTTTGGTATCTAAAGTGGATAAAATATACTTATAACATTATCTTAATTTTTTTGGTTTTCTTTTATTGTTCCCCCGGTGCTCTGAGTGGGCTAAAGGAGGGCTGTTGAAGAGAATTTAACATCACAATACCCCCTCGGGTTTGAGTAGTCTAGAAGCTTTAGACGGGGAAGAGAAGACGGGAGATGCCATCCACCTGGAATACCACTAGACACACTCGCCAGTTCTAGGCTTGAGTTCCCTTGAAGATCTCGCCGTCCCTAAACCCGGTGAAGCTATAAAGGTCGTCTGCGACCAATAGCATACACACTCAAACAAAAACCTGATAGAAGCAGGATCGGTGTTGTAGATGGCTGCATCGCTGGGTGAGAGTCGCGCGCGCAGGTTGCGCACGTTGTGTGTGGTGAACCAGTACTCGCGCGTTGTGAAGGGAAACAGGACCTCGCGCATATTCACCAGCCGCTGGCTGACTGCTTTTAGGTCCATCCTGCACCAATATCCATAGTGTGATAACGCAATATGATCTTATTGAAAAAACGTGAGCATGGATCAAAGATCGTACAAGATTGAAACAGCTAGACGTGGTCTAAACTAGCTGGTGATCAATTTAAAGTAAAATACATACAATGAAAAGGTTCAGGCACAAGTTTAGGTCTATTTCAACGACAATCACTGTACAAAACACTTCAGATATACACAATGAACTAATTCAGTGTTCTTGGAGTTAAAATTGCAAGAGTTCTATTATGCAAGGGAACCAGATTTATACTGGTAACATGAGAAGGATCCAGTTGTCAGATTTACCTGATGCGGTATAAATGTTTTTCTACACCAGCTAACTCCATCAACTTATCAGACGAGAATGATATTTTTTTATATTCTAGAAAATAACACACTTGCTACATATCAATATTATTCTGAGGAGTTATTCTCCCTTATCCCACCTTCCCCTTTCCTTCGAAAGACCTACACGGCATACGTCGCACCTTACTGTGGCCACTATTCCAACGCGAACAAAGAAATTTGGTGACTAATTTCTTTGTCATACTATTCGCAAGTGGAATTCTTTGCCCGCACACATTTCTACATACTGTAGTTCTTTAAGAGAGGCGTAAAGAAGCATTTCTGCTAGCCGGCAAAGTGAGGTTGGTTGGTGTGGCAGTTTCGAACATCAGCTATCTTCGCGATTGCTTAAGCGTCATTTGTCTGCGTAGCTATGAAAAAAACAACCTGCAAACAAAACTGACTGGAACCTTTGTTTTTGTATCGTCAATTGTTTCTAGCAATAATCTTAGAGTATTAGAATCTGAAAGAAGATTATCAAACACTCACCGTTTGTCCCCCTTGCCGAAGATTTTCAGTATGAAATCAGCGATGTGCAACGGTACTGTTTCTAAAACGAATTCTGCAATCTTCAGCAGGTATCTGCGACAATGATATTATAGGAAGAGGTACATTTAGTTGTTGCACTACAAGCCCACTGTGTGAATTCTACTGTGTGAATCAATTAATTTCCCATACAAAATTTCACCACCTGATTCTCGGATAAAAACCTAAAAATATCGTATGTCCTTTCCTCGGACTCCAACTATCACTGTACCAAATTTAATCCAAATCGGTTCAGCGGTTTAAGCGTGAAGAGGTAACAGATAGATTCACTTTCGCATTTATAGTATTAGTATGGACTAGACTAACCTACCAACTTTTACATTTATAAATAGTGGCAAGACTAGTTGGGTTAATTTTCGTAAGATCTTCCTCCCTAAAACATTGAATACATACGGGTTCGCCACCAGTACAGCAGACGGATAACACATGGTGTTCGAACAGGGATTCTCCCTAATTTCTTGCATGGTGCACTGGAACAACTCGCCGAAGGTGGTGGAGTTCTCGCCCATGCTGCAATTGTACACCCGGACATCGGGAAGGCTGTGAAACATATCATCATCATCACCAACCTATTAAAGTCCTCACTGCTGAGGCACTGGCCTTCATTAAGGATGGCATAGAGATTGGGGTGTGGACTACCATACGGGCCCAGTGCGAATTGGTGTGTGCTAACAACTGCAGATGCAGCCGGGACCTACGGCTTAACGTGTCTTCCGAAGCACGGAAGAGCTCGAGATAGTGAAAACATACGCAAGTATATAATTATTTGTTTTAAACAAAGGGGATGCACAAGCACGTGACGGTGTTTTGGGTGAAAAGACAAGGCCAGAATATTTTTATAATCATAGAATATTATCATCTCTTGGAATCAGAAATCAAAAATCAATATATCTTTATTCAAATTGGATGTATAGTACAACACTTTTGAATAAAATGAAATAATAATATTTATATTATAATAATATTTTGAAACAAAAATGGAAATCACCTTTGTAAAGTGTTTGTTAGCATTATTGTAGATTTCCTACAAAAACATAACATTCTGAGATAAAGTGTATCCTATGTGTGTAAATCTACGCGATAAACTACATATTATAAGTATATGCCAAAGTCTTCCACCTGTTTAAGCTTGAAAGAGTAACAAAAGTCAATGCATACATCCATGCAAACTTTCACGGTTATGATATAAGTAGGAGAAGTCGGATGCACTCACTTGTCTAGCGCTGTCTCCCAGGCGATAGCGACGAGCGTATCAGCGGCTATGTCGACAGGCAGCAGGTCCGCCCGTGCGGTCGGGTCACACGCCATCACGCGCTGCACCCCGCGCGACACCGCCAGCGCCACCCCGCCCGGGCCGCGCGCCCCCCACACCCAGCCCGCGCGCGGCGCACGCAGCGATGACATCACTGCCCACACGACACCATCATTACATCACCCGCGCGCCCCCCACACCCAGCCCGCGCGCGGCGCACGCAGCGATGACATCACTGCCCACACGACACCATCATTACATCACCCGCGCGCCCCCCACACCCAGCCCGCGCGCGGCGCACGCAGCGATGACATCACTGCCCACACGACACCATCATTACATCACCCGCGCGCCCCCCACACCCAGCCCGCGCGCGGCGCACGCAGCGATGACATCACTGCCCACACGACACCATCATTACATCACCCGCGCGCCCCCCACACCCAGCCCGCGCGCGGCGCACGCAGCGATGACATCACTGCCCACACGACACCATCATTACATCACCCGCGCGCCCCCCACACCCAGCCCGCGCGCGGCGCACGCAGCGATGACATCACTGCCCACACGACACCATCATTACATCACCCGCGCGCCCCCCACACCCAGCCCGCGCGCGGCGCGAGCAGCGATGACATCACTGCCCACACGACACCATCATTACATCACTAGTGCTATAACTTTGCCAAAATTTATGAAAATGTTACCTTTTTTTACCTGCTATGACTTTGATCGCTCTGGACTGAGCGGCCATAGCAATCAATAATTTTAGGAAGGGGTCTGAGCGTTTCTTTTTTTTGGCCACTGATTAGACGTTAGCATTCCTCCAAGTCTCCGGGACACGGCCCAAAGAGAATGAAAAATGGTACAAGCGCGTGAACACGGGAGAAAACTTCGCTGGAGATTTTTAAGCACTACTGCTGGGATATCAGTAGTTCCACTAGCTTTCCGGACGTCGAGTGATTGCATTTCGGTACGTACCTCACGTTCCCTGATTTCAATATTTTTGCCAGTAAATCGGCTTTCTCTTGAGGCTTATTACTGAGCCGTCTGGATATCTCAGAAGTGACAAAGATGGCTGGCAATAGGTGTTCTGTACGGCCTTGGCCAAACGCCAATAACTGCGGAAGCCGTAGAATGCATTGTCAGTTCGTGGCCAATACGTGCAACGCGCTGGGCATCCGCTTTGAAGTAAGTCGTCTTGCAGGACTTGAAAGCAGTATTGTAGACTGCTTTTAGAGAATCGACCCCGGGATATTTAAGAGCGTGGTCTCGGATCCAAGCACGATATGCCACCTGCTTTCACGAAACAGCCACACCACAATCGCGATGAACCAGCGGTTACGTGTGCCCTTACAGATAAGATTAGAATAAGGAATAAAGTATTCCATACCCATTAAAATCTCCTCAGTGACAATGGTGCTTGCCGATAGGTCCCTGCCACTGAAGCAGTGCTGCTCTCAAAAGACGTACGCAAAGAAGTCGCGTATCCCGTCCAAACTGCCGACCCATAGTGTCAGATCCGGCGTTTGACCACCGCGGACGCGGACGCGGAGGCTTGGCCTGCGACGTCTAGGCAGATATCAGGTCATGATCCGACAAGCCCTGTGAGGCTCTTACCACAACCTGTAGCCCTGTGGATGAGTCGTCTGCAAAATGTCCTACAAAAAGGGCGCTTGGCTTGGAATACTGGTAGGCTTATTAATCAGTTGCTTCAAGCCATGCGTGAGAGCGAATGCGTGAGCAGAGTACCTTGCATGGTCAGTTTTGGATGAACCTAACCACAAACTGTGGTGAGCATTAAAGTCCCCCAAAAACATGAATTCTGCAATAGGAAATTCCTCCTGCGCGTCATCTTTTACCCGACTAAGATGTTCAGAAAGTCGAGTTGCCACAACTTCACCGGTATAGGATCTGTAGAGGCACACGAAGACTTCAGCCAAAGGATCAGAGTTTACGCGACTCCACCAACCGACTCGACGGTCCACCCCGGGATTACGCGTAGCATGCGCGGATGATGGAGCAGCCCCGCAAACTGGTTAGGAACGCTCGGACCCCTATACTGTGCAACGGGTGGCCAACGGATCAGCCGTTTCTACGAGTGTCGCTGACCGGCAGGTCGAAGCAATTCTCTCGGCATCTGTCGACACCGAGATCGGACGGATGCCTCCCCTGGACCGAGTGTGACGCGGCAACGCCCACTCGAGCTCTAGTTGTACGCTGGCTGACCCCGAAACGCGCTTAAGAAGCACTCCACGAGTTTTACACCATGCATATGGTGATAACTTACCTGGCGAGCGTTAAGCACCAGTAAAGCGGATGGAAGCTCCGAGTTCCCTTAGTCGCTTCTAACGACACCCACGGAAAAATGAAAGAGGCAGTTAATAGTATTTTCTCCGTCACTGCACGGATATAATACATATATTATAACTAATATTTGACGACATCCGTGGCCGAGTGGTTTGTACGCCGAGTTTCATGGTGTCACCGACTCGAGAGGTCCCTCCCGGGTTCGAATCCCGGTGGGGGCAGATAGATGTTTGTGTGATGAATACGAGCTTTGTACTCCAGTCATAGATTTTTAATGTATTTCTATATATACTTATATATGTACTGTATATGTATTCTATCCGTTACCCTAGCATCCCATAACACAAGCCTTACAGTGCTTACTTTGGGGCTAGGCTAATTGGTGTGTGATGTAAAAAAAATACAGGTATATTTTAATAACAATATTATCTAAATGAATTGTTTGTCTATAATTTTAAAGTATTGTTTAATTACTCTGGCATCATTATTGATCGATCTAGTCACGATAATTTCAATTATATATCCCATAAACCGATTGCAGAAAATGAGTGACAATAAGAAAAAACATATTCTCATACAATTTCTTATTTGCAAAAATGACCTGAACCTTAAAGTATTAATAAACAACAAAGCACCAGAGCGATCAACTAAATAGCGTTATTTTAGGCACGTATACATTTTTGAAAATTAGAAAATAAAAAGCTTCCCTTGTCGGTATATGATACTACGAACTATGTCATCGAATGAATGTAAACTGCACAATACCTATTGTAGGCCTGAAGATGGCGACGGGGTACCCTCGGTTCCCGTGCATTTTCATCACAGTCTCCGCCAAAGTCTTCGTGAAGGTGTACGTGTTAGGCTTCGGCGAAATGAACCTGGAAGGGATAAAGAACGATTGGCATACACAGACACGAATATCACAGATTAATCAAAGCAAGTTCTGTAGGGCGATTCTTTAAAATAAAATCTCACTTCCGATTTCGGTAGCTTCCATTTTAGACATAAATTTGATTATGCATTACGCTATTACACGGTAAAATGTCGTTTTGTCTGTAGAAGCAGCCAGTATTAGATATTCGATATTTGTCAGAAATCCGAATAAATAGATCATAAGTGAGATTCCATCTTACAGACAACGATATTAAATACCCTAGATACACCAACACGAACAAAATCGTGTCTGAAACCTGTCCAAAAGGTACATTGAACGATCCACGGAGCTCCGTAAGATGATCGCGTAGTCAAAATCAATATAAGGCATTTTTTTAATATTGAAAGTAACCTTTAATACATACAGTATAAGGTCTTAAATAAAACGCATGCGTCAAGGACTTCTGACAGTTCGAAATGAAAGCTCGTAAAATTTTACGACTTATTGCTATATGCGGAAGAATTTAGTCCTTAGTTCTTTGACTCTACGCGCAATTCTGAACGCGCTGTTTGCAATATAGCAGGCACGGACCGCGAGGAAAAGAGACGGCTATATGGCAACGTATAATCGACCATGCATTTAAATATCACAAATATTTTATATAAAATCAGTTTATAGTAAGTATTAGATCAGAATTTACTTCAAATGCGTTAAATTAACAAACACTGACTAGATACCTGTCGAAAAAACGACACTTTTCATACTCTAAGTATTATTTTCGCATTTTTTCGCGGAGCTCTGTGGCATCTTGACTTTGTAACGGTCCGCGCGTGACTGTGAACCAAGAAGTGCTTGAGTGGAGTTCAAGCACTTCTTGATTGGGACACATTTTGAGCGCTCGTGGTGTATCTAGGGTATTTTATATCGTTGCTTACAGAATACCTATGCTGATTGCATTAATTACTTTTTTACTGTTTAAGCTATACTGCTTATCTTTTTTATTTATCAACTACTCTTTGCCATCTGAATAGAATAAAAATTGGTGATCGATCTTCAGAAGATTTTTCTAAATTCCAAAACATAACATAAAGTTTGGTTAAACTAATTCACATATTTTTTTATTTGCGAAGTGTTTTTTCATCACTTAACTACCTTTGATAAAATCTGCTGGCAGAAAACCCACTTTTTTCTGATTGTGTGACAGAGATTTAAGTTTATTAAAAACGTATTTTAATTATATTAATATGATACCTCTTAAGCTCGTCCTTTGTCCGGCGTCCCCCGTGTAGTGACTCTTGTATCACAGTATCCAGATCGATCGGCAGCGGGTATACCGTCTCCTCTATGAGTGCGCGCTCCGCGTGACAGTACGCGGTCGACACGTGAATGAACGCCTGTCTCCAAAATAAGATTTCCAATAAAAAATATTGTAGCAAAAGTAAAAGTTAATCCATGGAGCTATTGTTCTCTTCATTAAAAACGTTTACTAATATAAGTGGTGGAGAAAAAAATTAACCATTCAAAAGAGATGTACTATACGTCCAATTTAAATAAAGATAATTCTGAACTTGACTTTGGTTTATTATAATCAAAGGGTTATTTAACTTTGGAAGGTCAAAATCCTTTGTAAGAAACTGTGTTCCCTGTATCTCAAGTCACCAAGTTAGCATGCCACTACGGCTCAGCCAGAAACATGCAGCTATGAGTGATACTTAGAGTCACGTGCCGAACGATCAGAACAAATGTACTGAAACATTAGGAGCTTGCCACGAAGCGAAGCCCACAGTGACGAGGCTAGCGTAAAGCCTGGCGAACCGAATCCCCGCAGACCTAACGTATCCAGGCCGTGCCCCACCCAAACACGAATTTTGCCAGATCCTTGTTCGAAATCACCATCGTCATAGTTGCTATGGTAACTAAGCAACACGCTGTTGGACATAAGAACAAACTAGTTTTTTCCATAAAAAGTCTGATGTGGTGATACGAATACTTCCTCGCCAGTTGTTTGTGCTCAGGGGTTCAGACAGGTCATAATCATAATTGAGAATTGACTAAGCATTCCTCAGCCAGCTGTGAGATAAAATATAGATCCTCTCTTCTACACTTTTCTGCCCGTTAGTCACACGATATCGCTTTCATTGTTTCAGTTTCTAGGTAGTGATCAACTTGTAGCGGCGACATCTACATGCCTCACATATTAAAATAAACGAAGCAAGACTTGACACTCCATTACAACAGATGGTGCTACCGCGCTGCACTCAAAAAGTATGGAAATTTGGATTCTAGCTCTTCATATATACGAGTACAATGCTCGACCAACATAAGTCAGGTCGCATCCCCCGATCGGTGGTTTCCTTCTGTGGGGAGGTCATCATTCAGAAGGAGGCCGCTGAGAGGGTTTGTGGAACGCATGCTCACGCGGAATAACTTCGCCGCCGGAGTGTGAGGGCTAGGAGAAGGGGTAACAACCGGCTCTTAGTCAACATCGACGGAGGCCAGCCGGACCTGGACTTGGGAGGTCCGGGCACTGCCTTGCACATGTCTCTGTCTTTAGGTGGGATGCCCCCGAGGCATCGGAGGCATCGCCAGGTTGGGAGGGTCAGTTCGATTCAGACACTCACTGGTGAGGTCGCGGAAGTATCCTTACGGTTTCCCGTGGCCTCACCCAGTGTCTTCGCCTCGCCGGGTGAGATACCGCCCGATGGCGGATCTTGCACCCGACAAGGTAACGGCCCTTCGGCGAGGTGAGGGGCATGCTCAAGTTTTAAGTGAGTAGGGCCCCCTTCCTCTCGAGGAGCCGCTGTATCAATCCTCGGGTTGGCGGGAGGCGGGGGAGGAGTCCCACATAACCTCGCCGTTCTCTCAAGGCGGTGGGGTATGCACACGCATTTTCCTGACATTAAAATAAATAAAAAAAAGGTCGCATCGGTCAGCTCGGGTAAAGATCTTCTTCCACCTTTGGCCTTTCTAGAAACTAAATGCGGGTATACTCTCAGTCCATTCTCTATGTCTCTCGGTGGGTCATACGCTAGTTTGCCTTATTCGCATCATACCGCCATCTTGGGCAGCCGGTCGCAGATGTCCAATAGGCACATGGCCGCCAGCGTGTTCACCTTCACCGCTACCTCCAGCTCTTCGTCCATCTTCACCGACGCTGCCAGGTGGAACACCACTGACACCTTAATAAACAAAATGACTTTAATGTTATTAAGACAAATTACATCAAACAAGAGGAAGAATTTCGTTAAACAATCAAGCATTGGCAGGTTTTTAACCGATTTCTGAAAGGAGGAGGTTCTCAATTTGTCGTTTTTTTTAATCGCTCATCTCTCCGAGATTTGTGAATCGATTTTGATAAATTTCTTTTTATTTGAAAGAGTTTGTTGGCGAGATGGTACTATATTCATTTGGCGAAGTTCTGATTAATACTTTCAGAGATAAACAACGGAACTCTTCAAAAACTAACAGTACATATATCGTGTTTGGCTATTATACCAAACAAATCCTAGACATGGATATTTGATGAGTGAGTGAGTTGATGTTGCCAGACCCGTCTTTCCTGGGCCCCGTGATCGATAGGTGGGCACCTCAGATCACAAATACAAAGTCCCTAGTTCTTGTTAGATCACCAAACGGGGGTCATAGGGGCCCCAATATCCTAATATGTCCAGGGCCTCCAATAGGTCAAAGACGGCACTGGATGTTACTCTGGCTTATAAAAAGAGAAAAAGCTTTCTCGCAAAGGAATCCTTACATTCTGCAGGTCTGCAATGGATTTCTCGTTGAGTCCGAGATCAGTTCTGGTCATGTCCCCGGGAATGAGGTTAAGCTTTTCAAGCTGCTTCGGGTTGTTTTCACGGAGGACATCAAATACCTGACAATGAAATTGTAAGTAAGAAGGTACCATTTCATGCAGTAAAATACAATTTGAATAAATTACATAATATCATAAGCTGCGTTGTCACTTAAGCTCAGTACCCTAATCAAGAACAATAAAAATTTACTATATCGAGCTTCTTCGTGCTTTGGAAGGCACAATAAGCCGTTGGAGCCGGCTGCATTTGGAGCAGTCAGCATAGACCTGCGCAGCAGCAGCAAGCTCTCTATTTCATTAAGGGAAGACCTGTGCTCCAGCAGTGTGGAACATTAAGGCTAATGATGATGACTATAGATTCGTACCGAACCCTCCTTAAATTTACTGAGCCTCGTCTCCCCAGAGTCTCCCTTCTTGGCCTTCACCAGGAGGTGCAAGCGGTGGATGCCAGGACACGTGGACAGCAGTCGCTCAGTCAGCGCCTGCGATAACATAAGTTAATGTATATATGAGTCGATGAATATTAAAATGCTTAGTGAAGTACGGGAATCGCGGCAGATTTATTATCATCATTTTTATGATAATGAAAAATTGCTGAACTTTAAGAAGAAAAAAGATGTATAACTGGTTAAAATATTCACAAAATAAGAATTAAGTTTGGACATACAGGCATTCATATTTCCCAGTGAAACTTACCGGGGTTTGAAAAGTGTCACCTTGAACTTACAGGACTTTAAATTGTCGTCTATGGACTAGTAGGAATTGTATTTACCTCAAAAATATTAGGGATTGCTCAGGGTAGGTGTGGGGCTTGTATCATGCATAAAATATTTCAATAAATTAAAGTTATTAATACATTCGCAACGCAGGCGCTCTCGGGCCATGGCTGCAGGGCTACCCCAGGGGTCAGTGCTGGGTCCACTGCTCTGGAACCTGGGGTGCAACTGGGTGCTGCGAGGCAGCGTCCTCCCCAATATGGAGGTTGTCTTCTTCGCCGACGACACATTGAAGAAGCCCTGTGCCTTTGCAGTGGGGACTTTTTATTTATTTATTTGTGTCCGGTATCCGGCCTCGCAAACGCCGGAACACAACACCTTTCGACTAAAGCTCTTCTTTCATAAAGTTCGCCAGGTGTTCGGTTGGTACTCTCACCACGAATGAATTAAAACTAATATTATGGCGAGATTCCAACCGTGCGATTCTCAGGGAGAACTTTGTTTTGATCTGCAGATACTTTACGATCTCCTCTTCCTTTACTAGGCTGATGATGAAGGTTGGTGACAACGACTCATGGTGTACTGTAAATATTTGCACAGGCATCTAACTTGGCCAATGAATCCAGTGGCTCCAGTGATGAGCAGCTCCCTGCCGCTATAGAAGGCCGGGATCAGCGCCGCATCCCAACTGCAGTCCTGCGCCTCGACATGTGGCGTCATGTTGCCAAGCTACTGAGAACACAACAAGTCTTAAGTTGGGTAATCACACTATTATTATAAAGGCAATAGTTTGTGAGTGTGTAGGTATGTTTGTTACTTCTTCACGTCTTATAAACGGCTAGAGTGATTTTAATAAAATTTGGTGTAGAGTTAGCTGACACCCTGGATTAACACATAGGCTACGCTTTACTGCGGGAAAATAACCCTAATAAACCGCGGGTAACACCGCGCGGCACAGCTAGTCCTACATAAATACTACTAAAACATTCAGCTATAAATAAGAAAGCAGAATCCATGAAGGTACATCTTTTTCTCCTTTCATTCACTTAAGAAGCTTTTCTTATTGCAAACATACCATTACAGTCACTTCTTGGCTGTCTCGTTCCATTAACATTTGACCCGATCTGAACCCTATCGCCGTAAACCACAAGCATCAAAACTCGGGACAATATAGAAATACATATTATTACCAACCAGGATCGAGCTCAGAAACATGAGAACACGTTACACGTCATCAGCCACTCGGCTACTTTCAATGATCTATAATTTAAGTACTATGTAAATAAAACTATTACTATAACTGATTTTATATTTTAAAAAAACAGTATTCTGAAGACCTGAAAAGGCTGTGAAACGTCAATAAATAATAAAGTTTCGTGCATTAACCCGTTGAAAACTAGTTATATTTAATGAGTGATGTGCGTGAAAACCTAAGAAACGACAGAAGTTATCGACAATGCGAAGAGATTAATTAATTTCAGCTTAAGAAAAACTAGAAAGCATTCGACACGGCCGTCAGCGCCGCGGTAGCATAATGGTCAGTGCATTCGCCCGGATAGCGAAGGGAGCGGGTTCGAGTCCCGTCTGCTGCCTGGTTCGCGTGGATTTTTTTCTAGCAATCTTTTCTTTAGAATTAAACATCGAGTAGTTACATGCTTAAAAAATAAAAAAGATATAGGAAAAGTTTTACTAGAAAAAAATCCACGCGGACCAGGCAGCGGACGGGACTCCAACCCGCTCCCTTCGCAATCCGGGCGAATGCACTGACCAATTATGCTACCACGGCCCTGATGGCCTCGTCGAAATTTTCCTAGCCTTAAGCTGCAAGGCAGCGCCATCTCTTCGCATTGTAGGTAACTCACAATGTCAAATGAATACTTTTTCAAGTATTAAACATTTGAAAGAAGAAATAGCAATTATAGTTATGTTTTTATTTTTTTAAGCATTTAACTGTTAGATGTTTAAACCTAAAGAAAACTTTAACTAGAAAAAATAATACTGCTGTTTAATACTTGAAAAAGTATTCATTTGACATTGTGGGTTACCTACAATGCGAAGAGATGGCGCTGCCATGCAGTTAAAGGCTAAGAAAATTTCGACGCGCCCATCAGGGCCGTGGTAGCATAATGATCAGTGCATTCGCCCGGATTGCGAAGGGTGCGGGTTTGAGTACCGTCCGCTGCCTGGTCCGCGTGGATTTTTTTCTAGTAAAACTTTTCTTTAGATTTAAACATCTAGCAGTTAAATGCTTAAAAAAACATAAATATACTTATACTATGTTTACCTTGCCGAAGATACTTAGGGAGACAAAATCAACGTTTTCACTGTTGTCTGTTTAAAATTCCTCGGCATCAGGTGCACATCAGCACTATTCTGTGGGCGTCACTCAAACAAAATGACATTTCCTTATGTTTAATAAATTCATATTCCATTAAAGTGTAAAAAAACAAATAAGTTCCACGTGAATACAAAATATGAATAACCTACCTATTAAGGCTAAGTGTAAGTGCTTACGAGAAATGGGTTCTGTATTATAGTTTCTGGTAGGTACTTAAATTTAAGTGGTGGAGCCCGCCACCCGCCATTCCGTATTGGGCCCGCGTGGTGGGTCCATCCATAGGGAAGGCCTGTGCCCCAGCAGTGGGGACATTAATAGGCTGATGATGATGATGATGATGAAGTGGAGAAGCTCAATAGCGCAAAGGTTAGCGTTTGCGATCTCTGTAGCTAAGCAATTTTTGCAATAACCGATCGCGGGATGGGTGACTAAAAATGTTTTACTCTCGTGCTCCTCCGTGATTCTGTACTCATCAGTATCCACCCTAATGCCTCCATAGGATAGAGATATTTGAGGAATAGGCATTTGAAAAAATTAGGCTGTCACGCTTTGGCAAATTTATACCGTGTGATAGGGACAACAGTAAAAAACGCTGAAAATTGCTTATAAAAATTTCAAAATTCGAGGTTCGGCTCTCGTCGATTTCCTCCTCGAAAATTAGATATATGTATAAGAAATTTTACACAAAGAATAATAAGTAGTTATACTATGCTTCGATGTTTTGATTTGTTTGTAAATGCTTATTAAATCGCCACACTAGACGCCTTTAGTGGTGATAAAAATTTGTTTATTTTTGACCTTTTTCGAGGGCTTCTAGTTTCTATAAAATACAAGTTATTGAAAACATAGGAGCATAGAATGAGAAAAATTATATTTTATGTATGAAAATCAATTCGTCGAGAACGTTTATAGAAAAAACATTGCACGCCTCCCCTCTTAATAGGGGAATGATAATGAGAACGTTATACGACCGCATCTTTAATGTGTTTAAATTAATTCTATTTAATGTGCAAAAATATATATTTTTCCTTACAATGCCCTCAGAAATGAGTATGTTTTAAGTTTCGACTTCATAAAATACTTCCACACGTTCAATTCAAAAAAAATCAAAATTCAATATCGTTTATTCAGTCTAGGCTGTTACAAGTACTTGTGATTGTCGAAAAGCTACGCCATCGGTTCGCAAATCTACGACGGGAGATCTTGTACTGAGAAGAACCGTTAAGAAACTCAGCAAGGGCTGTTTTTTTCTCCCTGTTTTATATACTTACAGATTCGTCAAATTGAAAAATGACTTCAATATGAGGTATCTCATAAAGTCACTTTCTTGAGATAAAGGGTCTTGAAAGACAGACATATAAATGGCCGCGTCTCTTTTTACGTTAACTTAGAAATTAGATCTTTTCATAGCTTTTTGGGATCGCAGATTTGAATATTTATATGGTTTAAATTTCAACACGATATCTCCACGCGTTCACGAGATAAAGGGTCTTGACTGGTATATGCTCCAAGTTCATGACAGATGGAAATACGGTTGGACAGACGGACGACAAAGTGATCTTATAAGGGTTACGGTTTTTTCCTTTTGTAGTACAGAACTCTAAAAAACGCTTGTTGACTGGGTTTGAAAACTTTCCCATGAGTACGGAACCTGTAAATAATCCGAAACATCGGGGAATAATGTGAAATAATTTAAAACTTTTAGTTTTTGAAGAGCGTTAGTTAGTTTCCTTTAGAAGAAAGCTGCAAACAATGGTGCCAAATCTGACATGATGCTCTAAACTTAAAACTAAATTTAACATCAGTCTCTCCTTTTCATTCTGTATAGAGAATGACAAGGATATACTGCTGTCAAATTAAAGTTTAGGTTTAGAGAGTCATGCTAGAATCGGCACCAATGTTTGTTCTACAATTTAAACAACCACTAGAGTTGTTAGATATGGAACCCAAACGGAAAGAATTTTCTTGTTTGGAACATAAAATAGTAAACAAAATTAACGGTTTTAAAAAAACGGATATTTGATTGATTGATTGACATGAAGCGAAGGTTAAGTGCCTAGTTGACAGCTATGTACAGTCAGCTTCATAAAAATATGAGGGAGGTAATAAGGTGGACAAGACAAATAT